>OY992876.1:81258233-81687183 GCA_963921405.1 Cepaea hortensis
TAAAGATTCATGGAACCCCATGTGCACCTTGTGACATAATATGTCTTCTTTTTACTAATTGTTAAACCAAATTCAGAACTAGTATTGGAGAAAAAAGACAACATACGTTGTAATTCTTCCTCATAGTGCGTTGTAATTGCAGCATCAACCGCAAAAAGCAACTCTCTGATCAGTACCCTCCTAATTTTGGTCTTGGCCTTCAATCTCTGAGCATTGTAGAAACCGCCATCTGAGCGTGAGCGAATGTATATACCACCATCATGATCACGAAAGGCATATTTCAGTAGAAGTGAAAAGTATATTCCAAAGAGGGTGGGAGCTAGTACACAACCTTGCTTAACTCCACTCTTGATTTCAAACTCTTCTGAAGTTGCACCATCAAACTTGATTATACCATTCATGCCTGTGTGGAACGATTCCACAATGGACAGAAGAGTTGGTGGGCAGCCAATCTTCTTTAGTGCCTTGAACAGACCCTCAATTTGACCAAATCAAATGCCTTTGTGAGGCCGATGAAGGCAATAAACAGTGGCTGATTCTGTTCACGGCATTTTTCTTGCATTTGTCGCAATGAGAATATCATATCAATGGTAGACCGGTATATTTTGACAACAATATACAGAAATGAGATACACCCATAGTTGTTACAGTCGCTCCAATCGCACTTGTTCTTGTACAATGTTATGATGCTTGAGTTTTTGAAATCCTGTGGGGCGTGTCTATCTTGCCTGCATAGCTCTATTAGCTGGTGGATCTGTTGAGTGAGTATGTCTTGCCCACTCCTGATAACCTCTATTAGAATCCCATGCTTACCTGGAGCCTTGCCAGATGCAAGTTCATTTATGGCACACTTAACTTTTGTTATGGTTTGAAGTGTGTCCAGGTGGTCAAGAGTTGGCAGGTCCTCTATGGCGTTGAGTGAATCATCCGCTAGTTTGGTCGTACTTGAGTAAAGCTCCAAATAGTGCTCCACCCATCTTCCATCTGCTGTTTCTTATCAGTGATGATTTCTCCAGTCAAGGTTTTCAGTGTTGCACTTCTTTTGATTATTGAACCACGGGCTTTTTTTTATCCCTTCATGCATGCTTCTGATGTTTCCCTTATCACTTATAACTAACTAACTAACTTGCATTTTGAATGGACTCACATAACTCGATCCAATAGTCATTTGCACGTTGCCTGGCAGCCTTTTGAATATCCTTCCTAGCTTGCTTCAGCTTACTGAGAGTGTTACGCTTGTTCTTTCCTTGTTTCTTAGGAGCGCTATCTTCTTTTTATCAATCAAGGGCTGCAGTGTATGGCTGTTTGCCACAAACCAGTCTTGGCTCTTATTATCCACAGTGCCGCAAACCTCTACCGCTGTTTTATAAAGAATTTCCTTAGGTTTACCTCACATTTCACTTATTGTACAATTTTCTGATGTATCAGTGAAAGCATTTTCAAGCTGTTGTTGAACTCAAAGCACTTTTCAGGATCGTGAGTGTTAATAATATTAATCCTGGGGCTAGATTTGTGTTTAGCTATGTAGATTCTCTTTGGTCTCAGTCTAACCAAGTGTTTCCCAACGTGGGGCCCACGCCCCACAGGGGGGCAATTTGACTGTTAAGGGGGGCAATTCGAAAATGGAAGAAATCGTCTGAATATAACAAAACGGGGAGACTTGAGACTGAAGTTAACTAAATTGGAACCTGACATAAGATCTCTTTGCAGCAAGCATCAAGCGCAAGGATCTCAATCAATCAATCATGTGCCATGCCGGAAAGCGTGGGCGGTCATGATTCGCCATTTTACTCGATCACCAGAGTCGTGGATCAGCTCAGTGTTCCTGTCTCGTCCATGCCATGTGGCCAAGCCATCCAGGTATTTTCCTCTCGGTCTTCCTCTTGGTCTGTTCCCTTCGATCTTGCCAGCTGTCACTAAGTTCTCCAGTCCATTTCTTCTCATAACATGTCCAAACAATTTTGACTGTCTACGTCTAATTTCTCTAATCAATCTACGATTTTCATTTGTCTCTTGTAGTACTTGGTCATTGGTTTTTCTATCTGTCCATGGTATTCTTTGCATTTTCCTCAGAAACCACATTTCTGCAGCCATCAGATGTTTTTCAGCTTGACTGCACATTGTCCAAGTTTCACATCCATACAAAAGAACAGGCTCTATGTATCCCCTCAACACTCTTTTTCTCGTTTCAATTGACATCATTTTATTGGTCAGAATGTTTTTCATCTTGCTAAAGACTACTTTCGCAATGGCGATTCTTGTTCTAATCTCTTCAAGGCATCTGCCATCAGATGTTATGACTGTTCCGAGATAATTGAACCGATTCACTTGTTGAAGAATATTCCCATTTACTTGTATATTACATTGTGGTACTTCGTTCTTCCTAGTGACGACCATAACCTGTGTCTTCCTACAATTTAATTCCAACCGCAGCTGCTCACTGTGTACAACCACAGCGTCTACTAATTGTTGCAGATCCTGTGCATTGTCTGCAATCAATACTGTATCATCTGCATATCTAATGTTATTTATGTTTCGTCCTCCAATGCTGATTCCATTTAGGTCTTCTACATTTCTGAAAATATTTTCACTGTATAGGGAAAAAAGATCTGGAGACATTACACATCCCTGCCTAACACCTCTCTTAATAGGTTGGTATTGTCCTACTTCATTATCAATTCTTATGGCAGCTTGTTGTTTCCAATATATGTTTTTTATAAGTCTAATGTCTTTCCCATCAATTTGTAGATCTGCAAGCATATCCACAATGTTGACATGTCTAACTCTATCAAAAGCCTTTGTGTAGTCAATAAAGCAAAGATGTATATCCTTGTTTACTTCTAAAGCACGTTCAATAACTGTTCGCAGCATATACACAGCATTTACTGTACCCTTTCCTTCTACAAAACCACATTGTTCTTCCCCTATTTCAGGTTGTATTTTCTTCCTCACTCTTTGCATGATAATTCGTAACAAAATCTTTGTGATGTGACTCATTATACTAATTGTTCTATGTTGATCACATTCTAAGGTTCCTGATTTCTTTGGGATTGCAATAAATACAGAATTACATAATTCAGAAGGTATATCTCCAGTATCATATAATGTGTTCAGCAGTCTAGTGACTTGCTCTAGTCCAAATTCTTCTAAAGCTTTAATCATTTCTGTTGTGATGTTATCTGCACCGGGGGCCTTGCCAGCTTTCATATGCTTAAGAACATTTTGAACCTCCATCTTTAAAATTGCTGGTCCTTCATTATTAAATCTAATAGCATACTGTTCCTCTCTGTTATCATTATACAGGTCTTTCACATAATCTGTCCATACATGTAGAATCTGATCTTTTTCTATTATGATTTTGCCATCTTTAGTTTTTAGACAGCCTGTTGATGTACTTGTTCTTTTATTAGTAAGTTCCTGAATTCTTTTGTGCACTAATTTGGTATTTTGACTGTTGTAATACATAATTACTAATAATTAAAATAATATAGAAAAATCTTTCATTAAAATTATTTTGTACTTGAATTTCAGTTCTCCATTATATGTTTTGAAAATTTACTTACTGTGTTTGCTCAATAATTACCTAGTGATTTCTTCCTAAAACCTATCATTCAAGTTTCTTTAGTGAACATTTCAATTTTTGAATATTAAAAATAATGTATATGTTGAGGGGGGGGGGGGGCATGGGGCGGGGGAGGGGGGCAATATGGATTTTAGAAAGGCTTAAGTGGGGCATGATACAAAAAAGGTTGGGAAACACTGGTCTAACCCTTGCAACAACCAAAGAAAGATCTGTATCACAGTCAGCACTTTGGTAACTTCGAGTTAATGATGTATGGTTCAGATGTTGTCTCTGTGTGATGATGAAGTCCAGCTGATGCCAATGACCGAATCTTGGATGTTTCCATGTGACCTAATGCAGTTCTTTTGTTTTAAACAAGGAGTTTGTAATACATAGGTCATTTCTGGCGCAATGCTCCAACAGCCTTTGCCTATTTTCATTCATGCGACCGATGTTGTATTTTCCAAGGCACAATGGCAATGAACTCGAGTCCTTGCCCACACGAGCATTGAAATCACCGAGCATATAAATGTAGTCGGATTTTGGAACTGCCTTGATCACAGAGAGTACAAGCAGACTTACTGATGACATACATATGTTACTGTACAACCTGAGTACAAGCAGACTTACATATGACATACATATGTTACTGTACAACTTGAGTACAAGCAGACTTACAGATGACATACACATGTTACAGTACAACCTGAGTACAATCAAACTTACAGATGACATACACATGTTACAGTACAACCTGAGTACAAGCAGACTTACAGATGACATACATATGTTACTGTACAACTTGAGTACAAGCAGACTTACAGATGACATACACATGTTACAGTACAACCTGAGTACAATCAAACTTACAGATGACATACACATGTTACAGTACAACCTGAGTACAAGCAGACTTACAGATGACATACACATGTTACTGTACTATGTGAGTTCAAGCAGACTTACAGATGACATACACATGATACTGTACAACCTGAGTACAAGCAGACTTACAGGTGACATACACATGATACTGTACAACCTGAGTACAATCAAACTTACAGATGACATACACATGATACTGTACAACCTGAGTACAAGCAAACTTACAGATGACATACACATGATACTGTACAACCTGAGTACAATCAAACTTACAGATGACATACACATGATACTGTACAACCTGAGTACAAGCAGACTTACAGATGACATACACATGTCACTGTACAACCTGAGTACACGCAGACTTACAGATGACATGCACATGATACTGTTCAACCTGAGTACAAGCAAACTTACAGATGACATACACATGATATTGTTCAACCTTAGTACAATTAAACTTACAGATGACAAACACATGTTACTGTACAACCTGAGTGCAAGCAAACGTACAGATGACATACAGATGTTACTGTACAACCTGAGTACAAGCAGACTTACAGATGACATACACATGATACTGTACAACCTGAGTACAAGCAGACTTACAGGTGACATACACATGATACTGTACAACCTGAGTACAAGCAGACTTACTGCGATGTGGACATTCAAGTCCTCCCAGCTCTCACCCGATGTTCCTCACTTGTATCTCCCTCAGGGTTCGTCTGCGGAGACGCTATCAGACACCAGAAGATGATCTCTGCTTCTCTGCAGCTGCTGGTCTTTCTGTTCTCATGCCAGACCCTCTATGCTCACGGTAAGTGTGCATGTTTGAGTGTGTGCTCACGGTGAGTGTGTATGTTTGAGTGTGTGCTCACGGTGAGTGTGCATGTTTGAGTGTGTGCTCACGGTGAGTGTGTATGTTTGAGTGTGTGCTCACGGTGAGTGTGCATGTTTGAGTGTGTGCTCACGGTAAGTGTGCATGTTTGAGTGTGTGCTCACGGTGAGTGTGCATGTTTGAGTCTGTGCTCACGGTAAGTGTGCATGTTTGAGTCTGTGCTCACGGTAAGTGTGCATGTGTGAGTATGTGCTCACGGTAAGTGTACATGTTAGAGAGTGTGCTCACGGGATGTGTTCATGTTACAGTGTGTGTTCACGGTAAGTGTGCATGATTGAGTGTGTTCTCAAGGTAAGTGTACGTGTTTGAGTGTGTGCTCACGGTACGTTTACGTGTTTGAGTGTGTGCTCACGGTAAGTACGTGTTTTAGTGTGTGCTCACGGTAAGTGTACGTCTTTGAGTGTGTGCTAACGGTAATTGTGCATGTTTGAGTGTGTGCTCACGGTAAGTGTTCATGTTTGGGTGTGTGCTCATGGTAAGCTTGCATGTTAAAGTGTTTGCTCACGGTAAGTGTGCATGTTTGAGTGTGTGCTCACGGTAAGTGTGCATGTTCGAGTGTGTGCTCACGGTAATTGTGCATGTGTGAGTCTGTGCTCATGGTAAGTGTTCATGTTTGAATGTCTGCAGCTGGTTGTACTCTATTACCAGAATAACAGGGACAACGCGTTGGTGTTTATTAGCACGTATACATGTCAGTCCACGCCTGGTCTATCACCCTTTGACACCACAGAGTTATTTATTACATCTTTCATTTAATGTCTTCTATTTCCCCATTGCTCACATTGCTGCTTGCTTGCTTGCGTTCGCTGGCTGTGAACTCCAGCGTGAAGTCCTGTATGTCGGATGAAGACATCCTGCTGTCCAGCATTAGGGTGATATCATACCGGACTGAGGTTTGTGTGAGTATCCGTTGTCCCATGTCTGGCTTATTGGTGTGCAGACTGGTGGTTCCTCGCCGTGCAGGCAGATACTCTCCGAATTCGGAAGAATCAGCGATCCTACTACGTTAGCCAGGACCCCGAAGGGACCTGTTGCCCAGGACGCACAACTAGGACGTGTTATTAGGTCTTGGCCAGTATAGAACCTGGCCCCGATGCCTTCGAAACACCTTTGTGTCCCATTTCTCACATTGAAATTGCATATCCTTTGCAGAACGGTTATATCAACCCTAGCTTTAGGCTGATCTTCTAGGTAATTTAACTTTCAGTAGTTTGCCATGGCTTTCTGAACGAAAGGTCATTGTTGAAGTTCAACTGACCGGTGTAAATTTGATCCCGCTACCCCACCATCAGCGCACCAGAGGTTTAAGAGCTAGGGCGCTCATATCTTTTCAGCCACATCGACACAGGTTCACATACAATAGTCCCGTTGTACATCGGGCCTGGGTGGGTGAACAATGAACTACCAGAAACCTGTGGCGTAGACACGACCAGCCAGTCTGTAGACAATGAGCTACCAGAAACCCGTGGCGTAGACACGACCAGCCAGTCTGTAGACAATGAGCTACCAGAAACCCGTGGAGGAGACACGACCAGCCAGTCTGTAGACAATGAGCTACCAGAAACCCGTGGCGTAGACACGACCAGCCAGTCTGTAGAGAATGAGCTACCAGAAACCCGTGGAGGAGACACGACCAGGCCTACTCATAGCCAGGCTGTAGACAATGTTCTTCTCTTTATAATTATACAAGAGAAAAACAGTATGATCATGGGAATAATATTGAAGGACCATCAATTTTGAAGACGGAAGTTCAGAATGCTCTTAACCATATGAAAACTGGCAAGATCCCGGGTGCAGATAACATCACAACAGAAACAATGATCAATGCCTTGGAAGAATATGGAATAAACCAAGTCACCAGACTGCTGAACGCAATATATGATACCTCCTGAATTATGTAATTCTATATTTATTGCAATCTCGAAGAAATCAAGAACCATGGAATGTGATCAGCATCGAACAATTAGTATAATGAGCCACATCACGAAGATTTTGCTGAGAATTATCATGCAAAGAGTTAGGAAGAATATACAACCCGAAATAGGAGAAAACAATGTGGGTTTGTAGAAGGCAAGAGTACAGTAAATGCTGTTTATATACTGAGAACAGTAATTGAACGTTCAATAGAGTAAACAAAGATTCACACCTTTGCTTAATTGACTACACTAAGGCGTTCGATAAAGTGAGTCACGTCGACATGATAAGGATGCTTGAAGATCTACAAATCGATGGAACAGGATTAGACTTGTAAAAAAACATATATTGGAGACAACAAGTGCCATCAGAATTGATAATGAAGTAGGTCCATATCAGCCTATTAAAAGAGGTGTGAGACAGGGATGTGTAATGTCTCCAGATCTTTTTTCCCTGTACAGTGAAAATATTTTCAGAAATATAGAAGATATGGAAGGAATCAACATTGGGGGACGATACATCAATAACATTAGATATGCAAATGATACAGTCTTGGTTGCAGACAATGATCAGGGCCTGCAACATTTAGTAGATGCAGTTGTTGCACACAGTGAACAACTAGGGTTAGAATTAAATTGCAAGAAGACACAGATTGTGGTCGTCGCTGGGAAGAAGGAAATACTACAATGTGTTATACGAGTAAATGGGCATATTCTTAAGCAAGTAAATCGGTACAGTTATCTCGGAACAATCATAACATTTGATGAGAGATGCCTTGAAGAG
Source organism: Cepaea hortensis (assembly GCA_963921405.1). NCBI lineage: Eukaryota > Metazoa > Mollusca > Gastropoda > Stylommatophora > Helicidae > Cepaea > Cepaea hortensis. Next base: position 81,266,279 of record OY992876.1, read on the forward strand.
ATTAGAACAAGAACTGCCATTGCGAAGGTAGCCTTTTGCAAGATGAAACACATACTGACCAATAAAAAGATATCAATTGAAACGAGAAAAATACTGTTGAAGTGCTGCATAGAACCTATACTTTTGTATGGATGTGAAGCGTGGACAATGAGCAGACAAGCTGAAAAACAGCTGATGGCTGTGGAAATGTGGTTTCTGAGGAAAATGCGAAGACTACCATTGGCAGACAGAAGAACCAGTGAACAAGTTCGCCAAGAAACAAATGAAGATCGTAAACTGATTAGAAACATTAAACGTAGACAGTCAAAATCTGTTGGGCATGTTATGAGTAGAAATGAATTGGAGAACTTGGTGGCAACTGGCAAGATTGAAGGGAGGAGACCAAGGGGAAGACCGAGAAGTAAATACCTGGATGGTTTGGCCACTTGGCATGGTCGAGACAGGGACACGGAGCTGATCCACGACTCTGGTGATCGAGTGAGATGGCAAATCATGACCGCCCACGCTTATCGGCATGGCACATTCTGGATGGAGACAATGAACTTCTTTACTTTTCTAATGTCCTGGCATACATTTACGCTAGTTGGACCCAGGTCAGTGTCAAACATTCGTACCCGAACCATTGCGGAACAAACTCATGAACACCGGGCCGCCAGGCGTGTATCTAGTACTACGTCGCCAGGGCTCCAACTGACACTTATACCATTGTGAAAATCAACTGAAGGCAATCTGCTCCTAAATCACCAGTGACAGACCTCGAACCCTGGATATCGTAATTGTGAAACTGCGTTCACTCCTCCTACACCACAGAAAGAAGCTAAGTAAATAGGATCGTATTCAAACGCATATCAGGCCCGGGAGATTTAGTGTAGATGTCCGTGTCCTGTCAATACTTGATCTGCATTTAACCCGGGCAAGGAGATCAGTCGAATCTCCCTCGTCTAGGGCTATTTTTAGACCATCAAATCTTCCCCGAGGATTAACGGACACCCCGAGACACCCCTATTAAACCTCCATCTGACCTCCCTCGGCCGACGACCTTCAAAGGCGGCGGGAAACATCGCGCATTGATCACCGCAATGTCCTGCTTCATGTCCCGGTGTCGACATTTCCCTGTGTTTTATTTTTTCGTTTTTAATGTATAAATCAATCTATACTTTGTCTAGCTTTCTATAGGAGCTAACTGATCTAAGCTTATCGTATATACATTTATATCTTGTCGATGTGTAACGTATGTCCATTTATAACTTGTCTAAATCTAAGATGTATCCATTTATAACGTATCTATGTTTAATGTATAACCATTTATAACTCGACTTTGTTCTAACTCATTATCGTTTATGACTCGATGCACTAGTAAGATATATTTAGATTTAACAGTAACATATTTATCAGTAGGCCGACGTAACCGTCATACATTTAATTATTTCTCGTTACATGAAACAAGTGGGTATGTGTTGATCCTGGGAGAAAATGACAAGCACAATAGCTTAAAATTAATTAATATCTTAGGAATTTAGACCAGCTGAAAAGAAATCTGTGTGAATATGGTTAGCGAAAATTAATAATAGAAATAAAATTAATAATAATAATGATTAATGATTTGTTTGTTTGTTTTTATTCGCATATCCTTTTACAGGACATCGCTGACAACATCAGTATATTTCAGCGGATTGTTGATTTCTTGGCAAGATTACGCTCAGCAGTTTGCCATTGCTTTCTGAGCGACCGGCTCAGATACCCAGTAAGTTACTGACGCGGAGAGAACCGCTACCAATTCTCTCGAATGTCACGTTACTCACGAGGGTATACGGGTTTACGGAGAAAGTCGTGTAACCCCTAGACCAGGGAGACCGGTAATAATAATAATAATAATAATAATAATAATAATAATGAAGTTACGGAAATATGTAATAAATACATATAACCCCAAAGTACATATCGATGGTGCTTTCATAATAACCTTCTTCAGGAACGGCACAAACTGGGATAATGAAAAAAATAACGTATTAACTGATTAATTGCCGTGTGATGATAAATCGTGCTATTCTAACTCTCCGTAACTGCCACGGGCTTATAAATCAAACTAGAGTTAAAATATCCATACAGTTGTTTCTCAAAAGCAGCCCCATTTAATTTGATATAAAATACAAGACATTTGCTACCATATTAAAGACTTTAAATTCATAACTGTGAGGCTCCATTACTTCCAATTTGTCACTATCTATGTTTGTTTGGTCAACACCTTCTTTTTGTTTGACACTGAATCTGTTTGAGACAGTATGGAAATTTCACATACCGCCTAATTTTACCAGGGAAATATAAACTGGAATATTTTTGAAACCAAAAGATCAAGGGCCAGGATTGTTTTTAAAATAGTCATAGGTTGAGCGGGAGTGCATGACCGAATAGCGGCAAGGCCATCCTCTATTGTTGACTAGCAGTTTCTCAGGGAGAGGAGTGCCAAATGTATTGTACTTTGGGTTCAAGCTGTCAGAGGGACAATGGTGAACTTTAGAGGCAGCATAATTTATGAGTACAGGCGGGATTGGAAGTGACCTTAGCTGTCAGAGGGGGGAGCTATACTCCAAATTTATGGCGGCGGGAAGGATGGACCCGACCATGAACCGGGAAAATAATATAGATTTGGGTTAATATGATGCAGAGTATGCAAATTAATCAAGGTACGCGAGGTACGGATTGGAGGACCACGAAGGGGGGGGGGGGGGAGAAAGCGCATGGTCACGTGATTCCAGAAAGGCGCCAAATCAAGCAGGATTTATACGCGGTACAGCAATCAGTTGGGGAGATAAGCAGATGTGAGACGGCCGAGTGCAGATACTCAAAGGCTGTTGAGACCAAGGAGGCTGTGGCAACTCTGGTCGGGCAGGTATACCCGAGGACCATAGGAAGCACGGACTTCAGTGTTGGAAGAAAGAGCCGCCCAAAAGAAACTATTGATTGCTGCTGTCAATTGCAATCATTAAGGAAAGTCACACAAGACTAGAGTGGGATAAGAGGACACACGTTTGATGGGATCATCCAGAGAACTGCGTCGAACAAAGTTGGAAGGAGCCTGACTTTATTTGAAAGTGGCGAAATCACTCTGGGACGGACGGTGATCAGACCAAAGCACCCGTAGGCAGGCGAGCAATTATCCACTGGACAGGACTCTTACGTTGTCGCTTGATCGATTGCCTGGGTAAACTAGTGGGTGGTCATTTGACGGTGGTAGTTCGTGTGTGTGCATCCTTCTTAGACTTATATACTTTCTTGTCAGATTTGCGTACTTTTATATTCCTCTGATTGATATGTGACTAGTTATTGGTTTAATTGCAAGTCCTTAGTATTGATGGTATTCTCTTGATGCTAGTTACCTGACAGCATTTTTCCATAATAATTTGAATTGATTTCGCACGACACTTTGTATACTTTGTAATGTCTTTTGAGAAGCAAATAAACTTTATTCAGTGTTAGCTTATTCTTTTGAATGCCTATACTATTGTCGGTTAGGGTATTGTTGTATTCGTGACCTGCTTACCTGTAGACTTGTGAGGTTGGTAGATAAAACCAAGGGTAATCAGATTTAGTGGTTATCTCTACGACCGGAAGACGGACAATCTTTATCTATCAATCCTTTATTCTTTACACCTCTCTTCCTTCCTCTCTCTGACCTTTATTCTGATCCTTCTCTCTCTCATCTCTCATCTTCGTGCTATCACAAAATTGGCGCTGCGAACAGGATCTTCCAAAGTAGCTTTTGTCTGCCTGCCTCAAAGTTAGGGTTGGAGACAGACTCACATACAAGTTGTTGTATTTAGTTGATAGTTTATTGTTGTTAGTTTGGCAGTTGTAAGTGCTTTGTTCTATTAGGTCTACTAATCTTACAGTTGTTCAGTAGGCTGTCAAAACTGTCAGTAGGAGTTTCTAGTAAGTCTACTCGGTTAGGGACTCTTGGTTTAAGCACACTCGGCAAACCCACTTGACCGCAAGAAAAAAAAAAAACCAGAAGAAGCCGAAGCAGCAGAGTCAGTCCTATCCGGAAGCGAGTCTAGTAAGTTTTTTTCTAAAAGATCTCAACGACGATTACAAACATGACTACCAGAAGTACACGCTCTGCAGCATTAGTCGAAAACAGCGAAGGGGCGTCGGCCTCTGTGCAGGGCAATGTTGATTCTCACCCCACAACATCACCATTTGAACAAGTGAGATATGTAATGATGCCCACTCGAAAGAACATCAATACTTTCGGGGGCCCACACGGCCCCACTGTTAATGAGTATCTACGGGAAATCCGTTCAGCATTCAGAGCGGGCATGATGGGGACAGCTGACAAAGTCGACCTTATCATCGACACCATTTCACCGCATGTGCACAGAGAGTTAAAGCTGCACACCTCTGAGAAGAACCCCGAAAAGATGTTGGAGGTTTTAGCGACCATCTACGGCGACAAACGAACCCTCCAAGAACTAACGGCGACATTTTTCTCCGCCAGACAAGGTAGCCGGGAGTCGATCGTCGATTTCTCCCATAAATTGCACCGGGAATTCGAGGAGGTGGTCTGTGCACAAGAGAGACAGAACGTCTCACCTTTTCACGAGTCAATGCTCAGAGACCAGTTTGTCGCGCAGTTGAGAGACGATTTACCTCGGCAGATGATAAAAGAAAGGCTCATTGACGAGCCTTCCATGTCGTTTCTAGCTGCTCGTGATTGTGCAATGCGATGGGCCAGCGCTAAACACACTCCGCAGACTGAGGTGTACAACGTTGAAGCCACGGTTGTGAAACGTAACAACGACCACAGGCAGCAGAGCACTGGGCATGGCCGAAGCAACGAACAGAGGGGCATTCCAGCAGAAAATGACAGTAGGGGGCCACATGAACAGTCGGGCGAGGTAGATGAACTTAAGCGGGAGATGGCGCAGTTAAAAATGCAATTGTCGCATCTTGTGAACGGCCGGGGACAGCCCCAGCCAAGGTCCCAGAGACAGCAAAAACAGATTCGTTGTGATTTTTGTGGCCGGGTAGGACATATTGCCAGATTTTGTAGGGCACATTTAAACTAGAATCCCGTACAGCTACGAGTCAGGCCACGGCGGGAAGGTTCAAGGACTCACCAATAAAAATGCTGGGCGAGCGCCCAGAGACAATGATAAGCATTGACGGTAGAAACGTAAGATGTGTTCTGGACACTGGCTCACAAGTTTCCACGATTTCAGAGGAGTGTTTCAATAGACTTTTCAGACATTTTAAGTTAGATTTAGATTATTACATTAGATTAACATCAGCAAATGGCGTTTCAATACCATATTTAGGGTACATCAGTACCAGTGTGCAAATAGGGACTGATAGTGTTGATAGATGTGGAATTTTTGTTTTAAAAGATGTGAGGGGCACCGAGAACAAAACGCCCTGTATATTAGGGATGAATGTACTAGCAGAGTTGCCAAATGTTAGCAGTTTTTTTCAGTTCAACAGGCCAGCAGACAACAATGCAAGTGTTGACCTAGATCGGAAGAAAGTGTGGGTGACAGGGGAGGCCAGGACTCACATACCTGCCCGCTCGCTGGCTGTCCTGCTAGTTAGGGGTCGCGCGGGGTTAACAGACAGAACGGTCGTGTTCGAACCAGGCAGAGATCTTGACCACAAGGGTTTAATTCTGCCTTACTGCTTTACTAGGTTAGAGGGGGGAGTGTGCCAAATACAGATAGTTAACATGGGTGACGAAGATGTGTTTTTAGCGAGAGGTACTCAGGTGGGGGAGATATCTGATGCCACGATTGACCTGACTAGACATTTTAGAGTGGTAGGAACACAACAAATCGAGTTATCCGCTAAACCAGACAGTAGGGAGCAGAGACTAGACAAGCCCCTTTTTGACTTGACTGAATTTGAGGGAAGCGATGAGGAAAGGATGCAACTTGAGGGACTGTTAGCAAAATACGACTGCCTATTCGCGAAAGATGACACCGACATTGGGTTTACTGACAGGGTAACCCATAACATACTTTTGACGGATGAAGTCCCCATAAAACAGCCGTACAGGAGGATTCCTCCTGCCCTGTATCAAGAAGTGAAAGATCATTTACAGGGGTTGTTAGACAAGCAGATAATAAAAGAGAGCTGTAGTCCCTGGGCCTCTCCGATAGTCCTGGTCCGAAAAAAGGATGGCAAATTGAGAATGTGCGTCGACTACAGGGCCCTGAACATAAAAACTAAAAAGGACGCATATCCACTTCCAAGGGTAGACGACTATCTAGATGCGTTAGGGGGCGCGAAACTTTTCTCGTCTCTTGACTTAGCTAGCGGTTATTACCAGGTGGCGATGAATCCAGCAGACCAGGAAAAGACAGCGTTCACTACACCCTTTGGGTTATATGAATATTCACGACTTCCAATGGGACTGGCAAATTCAGCGAGTACATTCCAACGTCTAATGCAGTCGTCGCTTCATGATTATATGTTTAAGTTGCTTTTAGTTTACTTAGATGACATTCTTGTGTACTCCAGAGATTTTAGTGAACATTTAGTAAAACTAGAGGCCATATTTGATAGGATACAGGTGTTGGGCTTGAAACTAAACCCAGCTAAATGCGATTTCTGCAAGAAAAAGGTGCAATTCTTAGGCCATACTGTGTCTGCAGAAGGCATAGGAGCATTAGAAGATAAGGTACTGGCAATCCAAAAAGCTCCCATACCTAGAACGCAGACTGAGTTACGTTCATTTCTAGGTCTGGCCAGTTACTATCGCAGGTTTGTAAACAAATTTGCCACGATAGCTAGACCACTCCATGAATTAGTAGCTCAGTTAAACCAGCAGCACACAGACCCGAGAAAGAAGAAGAAGAGTCCTATCGGACAGCTGTGGTCTACAGAATGCGACGAGGCCTTTATAACAAACTTAAAGAAGCCCTAACGTCAACACCATTACTAGGCTTCCCAGACTTCACCCTCCCTTATATGTTAGAGTGTGACGCCTCATACACTGGTCTGGGTGTTGTTTTGTCCCAAATCCAGAATGGTACAAAGAGAGTGCTAGCGTATGCTAGTCGTACTCTCCGCCCATCGGAGAGGAATGCAAAAAGTAGTTCTAAGTTAGAACTGTTGTGTTTAAAATGGGCGTTAGCGGAAAAGTTCCGTGGCCTCCTATTAGGTGGACATACTGAGATTTACACTGACAATATGAATTTGACGATGTGGCATAAAGCGAAACTGGGTGCCATTGAGCAAAGGTGGACCGCCCAAATGTCTATGTTTGATTATGTAATAAAACACAGGCCTGGGCGAACTAACGGTAACGCGGATTACTTGTTTCGATTCCCGCTGGAGGAACCGGGGGAAAACGACGAAGAAGAGGGTGACATCGCCATTTGCAGTGTTGCAGCAACATGCATTCCGCCAGCCCTAGGACTAGCTGGTACTGTCGGTAGCGTTCCGACGGCAGATTTTAATGTAGAAAATGCAGATGTGTTTTTAGAATGCCTTGATGTAAATAATGTTGATGAATGTTCAAAATTATGCCTTGATGTAAATATGATTGGTGGGGTTGGTGCGGTAGGAGCTGCTGCTAGAACAGCAGATGTTTTTAATGTCCTTCCCACACACACCTTGCCGTCGTACTCGACGGAAGATATGGTAAGATTGCAGCAAGATGATGTAAATATTAATGCAGTGTTTAATGTTGTATCGCGTAAACTTGTGTTGTTAAATGAATCTATGAAAAGGTTGCCCCCTCAGACGAAGAAGTGGATGAGGCAACGCAAGAAGTTATGTGTACTAGATGGGTTGCTGTATAGAAGAATCAAGGGGACAGGTAGGACAGAATTGCGGCAATTAGTAATACCAGAAATACTGCGGCTAAGGATACTGGAGTCAGTTCATAGCGTAGGGCATCAGGGGAGAGATAGGATGATAAATATTTTGAAGAGCAGATGTTTCTGGGTAGGGATTACTGCAGATGTAGATAAATACTGTAGAAGTTGCCACAGGTGCAATGTAGCGAAGCCACCGGACGTCAAGATTAAGGGACCGGCAGGTAGTTTGTTAGCTTCGAAACCGTTTGAAGTTGTAGCGATGGACTTTACGCTACTGGAGAGGGACTCGAGGGGATTCGAGAATGTGTTGGTCATCACAGATGTCTTCTCTAAATTTACTATTGCTGTCCCAACCAGAGACCAAAAAGCAGCAACTGTGGCGAAGGTTTTAGTAGAGAAGTGGTTTTTATATATGGGTGTGCCAAGGAGACTGCACTCTGACCAAGGTAGGAACTTTGAATCTTCGGTGATTGCTGAGTTATGCAAGACATATGGCATAGAAAAGAGTCGCACGACAGCATACCATGCTTGCGGGAATGGCCAAGTGGAGCGATTTAACAAAACTATGCATGATTTACTCAGACCCCTCGAGGCCAAGGAGAAGAGGAGATGGTCTGATCACTTAGCCGAAGTGGTGCACGTGTATAACTCAACGCCTCACGCCTCGACAGGATTTTCACCTCACTACCTAATTTTCGGACAAGAGCCTCGGCTGCCAGTGGACTTCATTTTAAATACAGGCACCAAAGACAGGGACACCAATGCAAGTGAGTATTTGGAAGGGCATCTTTCACGTTTGCGTGACGCGCACGTCCGGGCTAGTGAACAGCTGAAGAAGCATGCCGCCATTAGGAAAGATAGGAGCGACAAAATGGCAAACTCTATTCCATTGCAAGTTGGCGAACTTGTCAGAAAAAGAATCCACTATAAGGAGAGGGCGAAAATACAAGACATGTGGTCCGAGGACATGTACATAGTTGCTAGGGCACCCACCATGTCGGGAGGACCATATGTGATCAAAAAGGTTGGAGGAGATGGATCGCTAATTAGGATAGCCGGCCACGAAATGCGGCGTTGCGAGGACGGAGCAGAAGAAGAGGACATAGGGACGACGTTGGGGCTACCAGCACAACCGGATGTCCCAGCGGCTGTCGAAGTTTACCAAGACATTCCAGGCAAACCAGAATGGTACGCGTTCGAGTCTGGGGACCTGAGTAGACGGAGGTCTGAGAGGATCAGACGTCGTGAAAGGGAGTGATAGAACTTCGACATGAGGGTAGGAGATATTTTAAGTGTTAGCGAGTTATGACGTGGTTGTTTCAGGTGGAGTATGATTCGAATTGTCTCTGTGGCTCTCTAAAAAACGGAGTGTTCCCCGTGGATAAGGGGATAGCTTGTTATGGTTGTCAGACGCGAGCATGGTTGTGCACCTTGATTTTGCACATTGATTTTTTTTTTCGTTACAGTGGGAAGTAGCGCTGTAAGGAGTTGATATTGTTGATATTGTTTTCATTTTGGTGTCTTTATGTGCACCCTTTGATGTATGATTTTGTTGTGTGGGGGAATCCCCGGCATGCCAGGTATTGAACTGTTTTTATGGATAATATTACTTGGTTACTATTTTGTTAGGGTGCACGTCAGAAGTTTTAACTGCCTTATGCACTGGGAGAGCAGGGGATGCAACCAGTATTTTTTTAATTATTATTATTTGGGGTGGAAGTTCCAAAAAGAGTTTTCCCCTTAGGCATTCAATATTGTTTATGAGGGATGTCACATGCGGAACCAGGACTTCGATCTCATGGAGGGATGACGCTATATTGATGGTGGGACCCATCAACTTTTGGTAGGTGGGTATGAGACAGTATGGAAATTTCACATACCGCCTAATTTTACCAGGGAAATATAAACTGGAATATTTTTGAAACCAAAAGGTCAAGGGCCAGGATTGTTTTTAAAATAGTCATAGGTTGAGCGGGAGTGCATGACCGAATAGCGGCAAGGCCATCCTCTATTGTTGACTAGCAGTTTCTCAGGGAGAGGAGTGCCAAATGTATTGTACTTTGGGTTCAAGCTGTCAGAGGGACAATGGTGAACTTTAGAGGCAGCATAATTTATGAGTACAGGCGGCATTGGAAGTGACCTTAGCTGTCAGAGGGGGACGCTATACTCCAAATTTATGGCGGCGGGAAGGATGGACCCGACCATGAACCGGAAAAATAATATAGATTTGGGTTAATATGATGCAGAGTATGCAAATTAATCAAGGTACGCGAGGTACGGATTGGAGGACCACGGGGGTGAGAAAGCGCATGGTCACGTGATTCCAGAAAGGCGCCAAATCAAGCAGGATTTATACGCGGTACAGCAACCAGTTGGGGAGATAAGCAGATGTGAGACGGCCGAGTGCAGATACTCAAAGGCTGTTGAGACCAAGGAGGCTGTGGCAACTCTGGTCGGGCAGGTATACCCGAGGACCATAGGAAGCACGGACTTCAGTGTTGGAAGAAAGAGCCGCCCAAAAGAAACTATTGATTACTGCTGTCAATTGCAATCATTAAAGAAAGTCACACAAGACTAGAGTGGGCTAAGAGGACACACGTTTGATGGGATCATCCAGAGAACTGCGTCGAACAAAGTTGGAAGGAGCCTGACTTTATTGGAAAGTGGCGAAATCACTCTGAGACGGACGGTGATCAGACCAAAGCACCCGTAGGCAGGCGAGCAATTATCCACTGGACAGGACTCTTACGTTGTCGCTTGATCGATTGCCTGGGTAAACTAGTGGGTGGTCATTTGACGGTGGTAGTTCGTGTGTGTGCATCCTTCTTAGACTTATATACTTTCTTGTCAGATTTGCGTACTTTTATATTCCTCTGATTGATATGTGACTAGTTATTGGTTTAATTGCAAGTCCTTAGTATTGATGGTATTCTCTTGATGCTAGTTACCTGACAGCATTTTTCCATAATAATTTGAATTGATTTCGCACGACACTTTGTATACTTTGTAATGTCTTTTGAGAAGCAAATAAACTTGATTCAGTGTTAGCTTATTCTTTTGAATGCCTATACTATTGTCGGTTAGGGTAGTGTTGTATTCGTGACCTGCATACCTGTAGACTTGTGAGGTTGGTAGATAAAACCAAGGGTAATCAGATTTAGTGGTTATCTCTACGACCGGAAGACGGACAATCTTTATCTATCAAACCTTTATTCTTTACACCTCTCTTCTTTCCTCTCTCTGACCTTTATTCTGCTCCTTCTCTCTCTCATCTCTCATCTTCGTGCTATCACATGTTAATATACATAACATACAGATTATACAATATATAAATAAGGAGTGGTAACAAATGAGTGCACAGCTTCCATGTACAGGAAAGGTGTGTAGATGCTCAAGTGTTCAGATACGAAATTCGGAAATATGAAGTTAAATATGTGCACACTCCACCCGAGGAAGGTAGAATTAGATATGGCAATGCGGTGATACGATCTTGGAGAGAGTAAACAGAATTAAACAGTGGCATCTATAACAGTGTTGAATCCAGCGGGAAAGACACATCACAGAGCGTTGATTAAGTGGCTCGCCAATCTGAGCCTGGCCGACCTGTTCGAATTACAGGACGTTCTGGCAGGGGCACATACATTATCAACACAATGATCTCCCGGTGCTGCCATGTGATCTCCCGATCATGGGATGTCGATGATGCATGGGTCACTAGGTTTCACAGCTCAGATGACTTCAACGACAATGCATCAGTTAAAATTAAGTCTTCCAGAAGATTCATCAAGAAACTAACTAGTCAGCCAACTAAACAAATAATGAACTAATAAACCAACCAGCCAGTTAATGAACTAATTAGTCAACTAACAGACCAACCTATTATTAACCAACCAATTAATCAACTAACAAAAAAATAATCCACCAACCAACTGACCATTCAGTTAACCAAAAAACTAAGCAATCAACCATCCAATTAATAAACTAACCAATTAACCAGCCAACCAACCAACCAACTAATTAATTAACCACCCAACGAACAAAATATATTAATTAATAATTCAGCCTATGAAAGACAATTAAAGAAATGGAAAAAATTCACAAACTTTAAATATCTTAATAAATCAACCAACATGGCGACTGGTCAACAAATGAAAGAACTAGATTGGTCATAGTGATGCAGAGGATAACAATTATTGATTGATTGATGGCACAGTGAGGCTGACTGGTCTCGAAGTATGGTGTCCACTTCCAATTCTGGAGGTCCCGGGTTCTAGCCCCGGTGAGAGCCTGTTTTTTTCTTCTTTTTTTCTTTCACGTGGACTCCTAGTGACAAAATTTTCCCTGGTATCTGGGTAGTGAGATCGGACGCCCATGGGTATTGTTGCTCACGTAAAAAATCCCTTGCCAGTTGGAAATCGAAAAAAAAGAGTAGCCTAACGGCACTTCCCGGGCAAAATTTCGAGTTAAAAATCTACGCAAGTATTTCAGGATCCTCGCCGGTGCTACGGAGTTCGTGCACTGAGCTAAGTTTCTCCGGACTCAGGCTTGAGTTAGGAGTAGAAAGGAGCACTTGTGGGCAACATCCGTGTGCCGTGAAGTTGATACGTCGACTAAACTAACTACACTAAGAACCTATGGCGCATCGTCAACTTAAAGAACCAGTCTGAAAAAATTCTTAACCAAGTGGATAATTTTAAATACCTATGGGCATTTATAAGATCAGATGGAAGATGTACAACAGAGATTAAGAGCAGAATAGGGCAAGTAAAGGCTGCATTTCAGAAAATGAAAAGTATCTTATGCAATAAGTCAATATCATTCACTGTGAGAAAGAGAGTGCTGAAGTGCTATATAGAGCCTATTTTGCTATATGGCAGTGAATCTTGGAATTTAAATGAATAAATTATGAAGAATTTGGGGGAAACAGAGATGTGGTTCCTGGGACGAATGTTTCGAATTCCTTGGACTGCCAGAGTAACTAATGACGATTGCCTGAAAGAGGCTAATGAAATATAATTTACAGGCACACTATTCAATGATAGATAATGTAAAGGATTCACTATTCATGGGTAGATAATTTAAAGGACTCACTGATCAGATACGGAAATGACACAACAAGGACACCACACTTGCCCTTGGAGCATACATTCCCGCTACACATCTACCCTCAATGATAACTATGTATTAAGACACAAGACGCCACACACCAGGGACACGGCAATACACGCTAGAATATCTACATAAGGAATCGTCGAAACAGAATTTCCCCATCAATGAGACCACATCCACTCTCTAGAGACCAGGCGTTTGAAATTCATGTGTCTGCGGCATTCAAAATATCTGCTGTCTGGCGTTGCTTGCGATACAATTGTCAGCCTGGCAGTTAAACTCTAGGAGCTTCAATCAGTGAGTAACAATTTATTTCCTGTTACTCACGTGAATGACTTCTGTGTCCCCGTGGTGTCGGTTTCCTTGATTTAAGAGCCAAGTCAGATGTCTATCACTACACGGGCATTGAACTGCAGTCTACCGTGCGGTAGCAATTCCCTTAATGCGTCCCTCAGGCGTGTGAACAAGCAGATAACTAAACCTGTGGAGGGAGCATCATGTACCTGGTTCCTGTCTCAGTCACAATCAACGCAGTCAGGTAGTATGACTCCTGAAAAAAAGCGAGAGATGATAAACACAGGCACAATGTACATACCTTACAACAAACGCACATTCGGCAAACGGAGATCACAGAGTAAACATCCATCCATCATGTGCCATGCCGGTAAGCGTTTCGGTTCTGACTCGCCATTTCACTCGATTACCAGAATCAGTGTTCCTGTCTCGACCATGCCACGTGGTCAAGCCCTCCGTGTATTTACCTCTCTGTCTTCCCCTTGTTCTCTTCCCCTATAAGCAAGTTGTCATCAAGTTCTCCAATTTATTTCTTCGCATAACATGTCCAAAAATTGTTGGCTGTCTACGTCTAATTTCACTAATAAACTTACTATTTTCATTTGATTCTTGTAGTGCTTGGTCACTGGTGTTTTTCTGTCTGTCAATGGTATTCTTTGCATTCTCCTCAGAAACCACATTTCCACAGTCATCAGGTGTTTTTCAGCTTGACTGCTCATTGTCCAAGCTTCACATCCACACAAAAGTACAGGCTCTATGTAGCACCTCAATGCTCTTTTTCTCGTTTTAATTGGCATCATTTTGTTGGTCATTATGTTTTTCATCTTGCTAAAGGCTACTTTCGCCATGGCGATTCTTGTTCTAATCTCTTCAAGGCATCTTCCATCAGATGTTATTACAAATATCAATGATAATAAAGTAAGATAAGAATTGGTTACACCACAACACAATGGATCAACGTTTCTATCATAGTAATATTTATCAAGAACAGCACAAACAGATATAAAGAAAAACATGAAATTAGAACATGTCATCTCATCTCAGCTCATCATGTTCCTCTTGTACATTCCGGTGTCGAGGTGAAGTATAAACATCGTGAGAGTGCCCGATTATGGGCTTCATATATCGATATTCCCATGGACTCTGCTATTCCCTCCGTCCAACGTTTACGTGGTCGGCCTCTTCCTCTGTTTCCATCTGGTCTGTACATCATTGCTTGTTGTGGTATGCTGTTGACTGGTAACCTACTTACATGGCCAAACCATTTGACTTGCTGCTTTCTAATAAAATCTAGCGCAGCTATAACCCCCACTTTAGTCCTTATTTCTTTATTTCTGATCTTATCTCCTCTTGATACGTTGAGTATTTTTCTCAGGAACCTCATTTCTGTTGATGTGATTTTTCTTTTCTCTTTTTCTGTAATTAAACATTAAAACATAAATAGTAAAAGTATATTAAGTAAGATAAAATATCAAACGTTGTTAAGCCGTAGCACAAGCTCCGTTTCCAGGAAGAAGTTAAGTTGTGAAAGGTACCAAATAAACAAATATGGAGCCGGAAGTGTGCAAACACTGTGTAACTGCTGACTGTCCCTGTATACATTAATGTCTGATTGTTGTTATGTCGTATTGTAATCTCCCGCAGCAGCCGCGACGTCTCTCGTCTATACTAGTCTCAGTCTGAGGTGTCATGGATCATGACCTGCTTACATAATTAGGCCTCTCCGCAGATATGAACTTCCTGCACTAGTCTCGCATACTACAGTGTTTTATTAGCTTGTAGTCTTGCATACTACAGTGTTTTATTAGCTTGTAGTCTTGCATACTACAGTGTTTTATTTAGCTTGAAGGGACACAGAGGTGTTTCGAAGGCATTTGGGCCATGTTCTATACTGGCCAAGACCTACTAACACGTCCTAGTCGTGCGTCCTGGGCAACAGGTCCCTTCGGGGTCCAGGCTAACGTAGTAGGATCGCTGATTCTTCCGAAGTCGGAGAGTGCCTGCACGACGAGAAACCACCAGTCTACACACCAATAAGCCAGACATGGGGCAACGGGTACTCACGCAAACCTCAGTCCGGTATGACATCACATTGATGTTGGACAACAGGATGTCTTCCTCTGACATACAGGACCTGGCGCTGGAGATCACAGCCATCGAACACAAGCAATCACCAGCAAGCAGCATTAGCTTGAAGAGGGAAAGGAGAGCTTCACAGTACAATCCCCGTGGAGATGTCCCTTTGGTACTTGGACGAGAGTATTTATAACTACGTCACTCCCAGAGAAGCCAGCTCTATTCGGGGCTCACACGACTGGATCGACAGGCCACAGGACTTCAGAATGAAAGCTCAGTCTTTCTGAGGATTCATCAACCGAGTAGCTGACCAACCACCCAATCAACCACCCAAACAACCACCCAATCAACCATCCAATCAACCATCCAATCAACCAACCACCCAATCAACCACATAATCAACCAACCACTCAAAGAATAAACCAACAGAGCAATCAATGAACCAACCACTCAATCATCTTACAATAATAAAAATTAGTAGCTGCTCTTGTGTCCCCCACCACGTAAAGAAACATCACAAAGAGTACAAGAACACAGCCTACTAGGGACAAGTTGTCAATGTGGACTGAGAAAACCCATTCATGAAAATTCATTCTCAGCTTTATCAATGAAACATCATTCTCAGCTTCATCAATGAAACATCATTCTCAGCTTTATCAATGAAACATGACTGAGAATTACAGAGACTGACACAACACAGTCGACGTTTGACCCGGAAGTACAGAAGGCGTCACGACCAAACCAAACTTTGTAATATATGATGATGATTATTATGATTTGCTTAAAGAGAGATAGAGGAATACAGTGAGACAAAATTCTTGACAATCTTGTGTCATGGCACGGAGGGGATTCAACACACAATGATCTATGCCGTCGGAGATCACAATTTGTGGAGGCGCATGATCGCCCACGCCAGCCGGCAAGGCCCTTAATGATGATGATGTGACAACGCAGATGATAGAGAAATGTGCTAGTGATGTCATGAGCACGGTCGAACGCGAGTTCAAAACCTGGGCTCTTCGCCTGCTATAACGAGGAAACTTCTAGCCACCTCCGTGCATTCAGGCGTACACATGTTTGAAGATATCCGACCCGTCACAGAACAGAAGCCATGCTACCCGCTAAGTGATTCAATCAACTGAGGTTGACCTGGCCTTGAGTTCATCCAGGTCAGTGTGCCATCAGAAGAAAGAAACCAATGACGGGAGTAATTGGAAATCTGGTGTCACTTGCAGCCGGCCCCTTGTCATCTCAGAATTATTGTCACTTGTCATTTAACGTGCTGGATGCGGTCAAAGTTTTGGGAGATTGTGGCAACGCCAAAGTCAATATAATTTTCTTGACTTTAATCTGACTTGACAAAGATAAAAGCCGAGATGTCAAGAAATATATCTAAAACCGGTTTTAAAGGCAAGTATATCAACGTCATTACTCCGGGTTTATCTTAGATTGCTCGGCCTCTTTCCGAAGAGCTGCTTGTCGAAAGTGTCGCATGGATCTCCGTAATTCCAGCGACGACCCTCAGGGGAGTCTCCGAGAAAACTGCACTTGTGAAATGAATGACGTCGTCTGGATTCGAACCCACAACCTTCGGTGTGCATGGCAGGCAGCTAAACCACTTCGGTGTATAGCAGGCAGCTAAACCACTTCGGTGTGCATGACAGGCAGCTAAACCACTCGGTGTGCATGACAGGCAGCTTGATCACTTCGCTGAATTAGCTAAGCGTTGCACACTAATAAAAGCTAAAGAAAGTCATACAGACCAACCAATTAACCAACCATCCAGTCATCCAACGACTCAATCAGCCAACCAAATACCCAATCATTCAATGACTCAATCAATCAACCAACCACCCAATCATTCAACGACTCAATCAACCAACCAACCACCCAATCATCCAATGACTCAACCAATCAACCACCCAGTCATGCAATGACTCAATCAACCAAACAACAACCCAATTATTCATTGACTCAACAAATCAACCAAACAATCACCCAATGACTCAACTACTCAACGCAGCAACCAATAATCCAATGACTCAATCAACCAACAAACCACCCAATCAAATAAATGACTCAATCAATCAACCAACGACCAAATCATCTAAGGACTCAATCAATCAACCAACTACCCAGTCATCCAACGACTCAATCAATCAACCATCACCCAAAAATCCAATGACTCAGTCAATCAACCAGCCACCCATTCATTCAATGACTCAATCAACCAACCACCCAGTCATCCAACGAATCAATCAACCAATCAACCACCCAATCATTCAATTACTCAATCAATAAACCAACCACCCAATAATCCAATGACTCAATCAACCAACCAACCACCCAATCGTTCAATGACTCAATAAATCAACCAACCACCCAATCATCCAACGACTCAATCAACCATGCAACCACCCTATAATTCAACGACTCAATCAAGCTAACCATGGAATCAACACAGCAACCAGCCAGCCAATCTATCAACCAACTAATAAATCAATCATTCACTCAATCAACCAAATAATCAATTAATTAACCAACCAATAGTTAGAGATGGTCTGCTAATATGCAGCAGTCTTTATAGATCGTCATTCTCATTGCAGTCCACGAAAAAGACATCCATTCCTTCACCAGCTCCCGTGCCAGGTGCTTCTTCAGAACCACAAGTCTTTAATGGCAGGTGTTCATCTTCGTGCTGACCCATCCTTAGCTCTCCTCCGTGAAGCCATACCCTCCATCATCGCTGTCTCCGAGCCCCAGTAACGTTTAATAAACCCAGAATATTTCAGTTTCCCAGACATATTGATGTGTGTGAGCCAGTGTTTTGATGTTCATATCTGGTGGAATGTTGGTATTTTTCTACTTCTTTATCCAGAACTACCGTATGAAAGTAGACGGTACTATCTGCTTTCTGTTAGTCCCGAATGTTGGGTGGCGCTCACCAAACCCGACACCTAATGTTGGGCCAACGACTTCGGAAGGAGGAGTGCAATTGGGAGGGTACACGCCTTACCCTAATGCGAGGAAATGCAACCTAAAAACTAAATGTCTTCTCATGGTAGACCAGGCCCTAAGCCTTGGTCGGCAACTGGTCTAGGATCGAAGCTTCAACAGGGGGACAGTTAGAGCATTGCTTTGCTGATCCGGCAGCTTCTGCAGCTTGTTTTGTTCCAGATGTATTGGTGTTACCTTTCCTCTAGAGTACACTAGACAGTCCGAGAGAGGGATCATGCTGCATGGGCAATACATGGTCTCTAAATTCAGCCAGGTTTTGTGTTATGGAGAGGTATAACTCTATTTTAAAAAGTATCGTCTGTCAATTCCAGAGTATTGTAAGACTTTTTCTGCAGCATCTCAGTTCGTTAACTCAGATTTTCTTCTTTAGTGACTGCAAAAGAAAGGGGAAACCGTCACATATTTTTTCTCAAGACACTCAACACAACAGCCGAACAATAAACAGTAGCACGAGAAGAAAAGCAAAGAAGAAAAGAGATCAGAAAACCAGATCTCGGCAGCTGAGAGGGGATTTAAGAGGATTGCGATAAACAGATTTGGAATTTCACAATACTTTGGCCTCCCCTGGGATTTTAAACCGTTATATTATATTTGGTTGCTTTTAGGAAACCAAACACAAACATTTGGAGTGTTTCAACATTTCCAGACCAAACAGTTTAGTGACAACGAGTTGATTATCTGCTACAGTTGACTATGGATGAGGTGAACAGCTAGGGTTAGAGTTACATTGAAAGATGACATAGATTATTGTCGTCTCTACGAAATAAGAAATACCTCAGTGTACTCGAATATGATCGCTTGGGAATACTCTTAAACGAGCATCTCGAAACAGTATCACGTATCATGAAAAAATCAATAATTCAATCAATCAATCAACCAACCAACCAAAAAATCAACTAACCAACCAACAAACCAACCAATCAAACTACCAACCAACTATCCAACTAACTAACTAACCAACCAACCAACCATGCAACCAATAAACCAACCAACAAACCAACAAACCAACCATCCAACCAATCAAGTGACTGACCAACCAACCAATCAAACAATCAATCCACCAACCAACCAACCAATCGACCGACCGACCAAACAACCAACCAATCAACCGATAGACCAAACAACCAATCAACCAATCAATCCATCAACCAACCAATCGACCGACCAACCAATCGTATGCTATGTTATTGTCGTCCTTTGCTGTGTCCCCAGGATACGTCCAGATGTCCCACGAAAAACGTCTGATCCGAGACTTGATCGGAAACTACAGCGAGAGAGGCAAGATGGGCAGGCCTGTCCAGGAGCAGAACGAGACCATTACCATCTTCTATGGGATGTCTCTCATACAGATCCTGGACCTGGATGAGAGGAATCAGATCCTGAGTACCAACGTCTGGGCAACATACGTAAGTCTCTGGATATTGTCCACTTACTGAGATTGTGTCTGTTCGGCTGTAAGGTCTGACTACGTAAAAAATGCTCACACGTATTTACGTTTACCCTCATTTACCCATATATTACTTTGTGGAATTTCTTACTTCTTAGAGACGACCATAATCTTATATATAAATAAGATATATATATATATATGTATATATATATATATATATATATATATATATATATATATATATATATATATATATATAGAGAGAGAGAGAGAGAGAGAGAGAGAGAGAGAGAGAGAAGGAGAGAGAGAGATAGAGAGAGAGAGAGAGAGAGAGAGAGAGAGAGAGAGAGAGAGAGAGAGAGAGAGAGAGAGAGAGAGAGAGAGAGAGAGACTATGTTAATCACACGAAAATAATAATAATAATTTCAAATTTCAAAAGGACAGCTAGTATAATAAACATTATCCTAATTGTGGTACGATAATCTACCATTGCTAATTATTATTGCTATGTCAACAATTAGTTTTAGTGAGTCATGTATTATTGATAATAGCATATTTTCCATGCTTTTATAATATATATTGATTCTGGTGTTGTCATTGTATAAGATTAGCCTCATTAACGACGTATGCACGAAATAAAGGTATAAGGAGGGTAGAAAGTCAGACGGGCCAGCGTACCCAATTCTTAGCCCTTTGAAGATTAACTTCGTTCCTTCGTTAGTTCACACCAATAGCTGGAAACCCTCGTCGGGGCTCGAGCGACCTACAGAGTTGTTGTCGGCACCTTGCAGTCTTGACAGACCAAAGTATGTGAGTTGGAATGTGGCCAATATTCCATCACAATGCCTGGGCAGAGTTTCAGAGGAACATGTGGTGCCCAAACGACATGACCTCTCTCTCGGCCTACCTTGTGTTTTCCAGAGGAATGGGTAACCAATACGTCTGGCACAAGGTAGGCTGCAGACGCTGGAAGCGCAGCGTCAATCCTCCGAGACCTCGCCACCACGAGTTATGGCGAGTTATGGCCAGACCCTGACACCCAAGGGACCCGGCTTAGAGGCGTTCAGCCAAGTCCCACAGGTGAGGGCCTCGTACGAGCCCGGACCATAGGGGCGCGCACAACTGTCAATCACAAGTGTCCGGTCCTGTGTAAAGCGTGCACTATCGTCAGACTCACCACTTGACTTTAGCAGACCCCGCGACCAGCGGGAATAGGCCCGCCAGAGCTACCGCAGGAGATATTACTTGTCTATTGCGAGCAAATCCCCCATCCTTCCACTGTGCGGATTTCGCGACCAGCGAGAATAGGCGCGCCGGAGATTATGCGCGTCTGCTGCGAACAAATGTCTACCGTGACTGAATAAGTAAAGAAACGATAAAAGTAGTGGTATTTCAATTGCGCTTGCGCTCCCACCTATGCTACACCCTTCATGTGTCTTCACAAAGTCGGACTAGAGTCAAGCTCAACAGGGTCTTCTTTCCCCGTTGATTCTACCAAGTCCGTTCCCTTGGCTGTGGTTTCGCTAGATAGTAGATAGGGACAGTGGGAATCTCGTTAATCCATTCATGCGCGTCACTAATTAGATGACGAGGCATTTGGCTACCTTAAGAGACCTACAGAGTAGCACAACGGAATTAAATGTTAACACTCATTCTCTCATTGGACTCTTCAACCACTCGAACAAGCCTCGACTCAAGCTGTTTATTCCACCAACTGTGGGATACAACAATCGTGATCCGACTTTTTCCCTATTTCACATCTGCCATCGCGAGTTACCGAGACAAGAGAGACTTGTCATTTGTTCGAGAATTTCCAGTTTCATTTCGTTTATTAAATACGGCTTCTCAACTACCTGTCCTTGTTTTCGGAAAATCAATTTTTGCGTTTTTAACCGACGCGTGCTGCGAGTTCTAGTTTAGACCATGATACGAGTGCAGTGAACAATCTTGGTCAGGTGGTACGTTTCAGCCAGTGATGGGTTCTGTCATTTATGCTAAGTCTGAGGTCGCGTTCACTGGAGATCAAAGCCAGGCAGGTGTCGACCTTCTAAACAAGGCCAGACTCCTGTAATTAGTTTACCTTTTGTTATAATAACCGATGTTTGTCGCTTATGGAATTGCACAACGAGCAGTTTCATAATTCTTCGACAGTTTTGTTTTAAATCTGATGTCTATTACACAAACCAGATGACAAGTAAATATTAAACATTCATTTACAAGGCAACACTAAAGAGAAAATAGCGGGATGAGATGAGATGAACGTAGATTATGAATGTATGCCTGGCACTCTGATGTCAATGTTCTGTTTCTGACATTCTCCTGATGTCAATGTTCCATTTCTGACATTCTCCTGATGTCAATGTTCCATTTCTGACATTCTCCTGATGTCAACAAAAATTCACGATAAATGGCATGCTCCTACTAGAGAATATATGATGAGATTTTCAGAAAATATGCACGAATTATGATATTATGGCAGTGGACTTAATATAAACAAATTAACGTTATGCGGTGGACACCGTTTTCATAGCAACAATTCAGAGAGAACTACAGGATATGATAGATACAGTGGTTGTAGAAAGTGAACAACTGGGTGTCGCTTGAATAATAGAAAGACAGAAGTTATGGTCATATCAAAGAAACAGATTGTGTCTAAATGTACAATTAAAGTAAATGACGTTATTTTGAGGCAAGTGCAGAAATTCAGATATCACGTGGATAACATCAGATGGGTAGAGCACTATTTGAAGCTTTACTCAAGTGAGACCAAACTAGAGGATGATGCCCTCAACGCCATAGGGGCTCTACCAACTCTTGACCACCTGGACACACTTCCCACCATAACAGAAGTTAAGTGTGCTATAAATGAACTTGCGTCTGGCAAGGCTCCAGGTAAGGATGGGATTCCAATAGAGGTTATCAGGAGTGGGCAAGACACACTCACTCTACAGATCCACAGATCCCACAGGATTTCAAAGATTCAAGCATCATAACACTGTACATGAACAAGGGCGATCGGAGCGACTGCGACAACTATAGGGGTATCTCACTTCTGCGTATTGTTGGAAAAATATTTGCCAGAATTGTTCTGCGCGGACTTCAAGTCCTAGGAGATCAAATCTACCCCGAATCACAGTGTGGCTTTCGACAGAACCGGTCTACCATTGCTATGATATTCTCATTGCGACAACTGCAAGAAAAATGCCGTGAACAGAATCAACCACTGTTTATTGCCTTCATCGACCTCACAAAGGCATTTGATTTGGTCAGTGGTGAGGGTCAGTTCAAGGCACTAAAGAAGAATGGCTGCCCACCAACTCTTCTGTCCATTGTGGAATCATTCCACTCAGGCATGAAGGGTACAATCAAGTTTTATGGTGCAACTTCTGAAGAGTTTGAAATCAAGAGTTTAGTTAAGCAAGGTTGTGTGCTAGCTCCCACCCTCTTTGGAATATACTTTTCACTTCTACTGAAATATGCCTTTCGTGATCAGGATGGTGGTATATACATTCACGCACGCTCAGATGGCGGCCTCTACAATGCTCAGATATTGAAGGCCAAGACCAAAATTAGGAGGGTACTGATCAGAGAGTTGCTTTTTGCAGATGATGCTGCAGTTACGACTCACTCTGAGGAAGAATTGCAATGTCTATTATCTGCATTCTCCAATGCTTGTTCTGAATTTGGTTTAACAATTAGCAAAAAGAAGACACAGATTATGTCACAAGGTGCATATGGGGTACCATCAATCTTTATTGACCATTTTACATATCTAGTATAAGTGGTAAATTTTGTTGCGTATCCCTTACGGGACGTTGCAGTCAACACCAGCATTTTCAGCTGCTGTTGATGTACTAGGCAAGTGTTACGTTCAGTAGTTTGCCATTGCTTTCTGAACGACCAGCCCCTATACCTTTTTCG
The DNA here is from genome assembly GCA_963921405.1 of Cepaea hortensis. Lineage (NCBI taxonomy): Eukaryota > Metazoa > Mollusca > Gastropoda > Stylommatophora > Helicidae > Cepaea > Cepaea hortensis. The sequence continues at coordinate 81,289,901 of OY992876.1, forward strand.
AAAAAACCAGCATCGAACCCGGGTATACGGGCTCACAAACCGCGTTCGCAAGCCCTTTAGCCACAGAGACCGGTAAATAGCAAATTATCCCTAGATCAGGAAATCAACATCCGGATTGGTAAGGCAACAACAACAATGAACAGGTTAAGAAAAAGAGTCTGGGAGAACAGGAAGCTTACTGCCAAAACAAAAGTCCTTGTCTATCAAGCCTGTGTCCTTAGTACTCTTCTTTATGGCAGTGAAACCTGAACAACTTACTCACACCAAGAGAAACGTTTAAACAGCTTTCATATGTGGTGTCTGCGAAGAATTATTGGTATTAAGTGGCAGGACAAAATCACAAATACTGAAGTATTGGAAAAATCAGGTTGTGTGACGGTTTATTTCATGCTCAGTCTTCGTAGACTTAGATGGATAGGACATCCTTAGGAGGATAGATGATGGTAGAATACCAAAGGACATCTTTTTTGGTGAATTACATATGGGTAAGAGATCTCAGGGTCGGCCTTTACTACGATACAAAGATGTGTCTAAGCGGGACTTGATTGATACAGGCATTGATAATGCACATTGGGAGCAAGTCGCCGCTGAACGTGTTGCATGGAGGGCAAACATCAGAAATGGAATAAAGACAAAGGAGAACATTATTGCGGATAAGTTACACACCGAGCGTGTGAGACGTAATATGGTGGATGATGGTGGAAATGAACACGTGTTCACATGCACCCACTGTGAACGGACATTTACAGCGCAAATTGGCCTTATCAGTCACATTCGCTACCGCCATAGGTAAAAGTTATTATGCCTTTTTAAAGCACAAACTATCGTCTGTCAAGACGGCAAGGTGCCAGTGAACATCAGATGGAAGGTCATCACAAAAATACAGAACATAATATGACAAGGGAAAAAAAACTACATTCTATTAAATGAGCAACATTTTATGCAACGGGTCCTTGACCTTGAAAGTTAGAACAAAGGTTCTTGCATGTTACATAGATCCAGTTTCAACAACCAGCTGCGAATCCTGGATAATTAAAGAGGTGAAAAAATCCCCGGAAGCCTTGAAACTGTGGCCTTATAGAAGAATTCTGAAAATTAATTAGACAGCCAAAATGAGTAATTTGGACATTTTGAGAGAGGCTAAGTCGTAAAGACAACTTACCACAAACATCAGAAAAAGCATGCCAGTAGTATGTCAGGTCCTATTTGAAGCATAATGTGGATTCCATACCCCGATAAATCCTTCTATGTTTGTTATAATTCCCGCTAGCATCCTCACAAAAACGGACCTCATTTTTCTAATTTTGCTCGTTTTTGGTACTTCCGTTTCCCTTTGGTACTTCCGGTGTCTCCGGGGGTGAGGCGACCGGGGCACGCTGCCGAGCGGGCACGCTTAAGTTTTGGGAGTTTAAAAAGTCAAACTTTAATTATTAAAGAGTACATTATATACAAAATACCTTTTAAAAAATAACCATGTGTGTGTGAGAGGGGGTGGGGGTATTCCAACGTGACGGGGTGGGGGAACGAGAATTTGCCCTAGATCCACAATTAACCTTTCCCATAGTAGGGAGGTTGATGTTTGATGATCATCTCGACCCCAGGCCAGACCAAGTGCAGTAAAGGCAATAATACATTTGATTTTTATTTCATACAAACAATCTATATTTACAAGGTGTAATGTGTGTTTCTTTTGTTTGTGTATATTACAGAGTGTTACCGTTAATTAGTGTTAAGTGTCACATGTGTGGGGGGGGGGGGGAAACAATTACATACATATGCATTTATGATAATATACCATTTATGGCATAGTACATGTAAACACATTCCTTGCACATGCTTCATGTACACATCCACAGGCGGAATGCATGTTACCCTGTTCACCTCTCTCTCTCTCTGGTTTCCGGTTACGAGCGGACGTGTTTTCACAAGCTCTCCTAGTTTTTATAGAATTTATCAAAATTTTGCCTATTTCAATCGAGATGCTGTGTATATCATTGTGTTAGTTCTAAAACTGGATCTAATACGAATTAATATCTTAAGTTTATGTGACTGTGGTTTAGTGAAATGAGTATTTCTTTGATAAATGGACGGTATGGTCATTCAATTTTGAAACCTACCAATTATCGATTAACGACAGCGTGTGATTAAACCATGCTTGACTAGCGCGTGGTAAGTCGCCAGCACACAATATCGCAAGTTCCTGATCAGCCCTGTGTTATTGTCTCAATTATCAAAACAAACGAACCGCAACACATGACTTCAAATAGCCCACGGCGCGTCTAGACTACAATGAGTTCGCTGCATTCTTCAAACGGGTTTGATAAAATGATGCAGTAATGTCATCGATAGGAGGGGCCTCTCTGGAGGTGACTGGTGTTAAAACAAGATCCGGTTCACGATCGGCCGTGAATAAACCATACACAATAAACAAAGAGAAGGCGGTGAAGACCAAGCTAGCCAGGTGTGCGAATCCAGTCGGCCGAGTCGTCCAACACACCAACTCTGGCCAATGTGTTACAGTATGCTTTAACAATACACTCCATTATGAGGCATTTCGAACGTGCCTCATCAATTATTACAAGCCTGAACGAATCCAACACATACAAGATAGAAGCGGGGCCTACGTGGAAGATCTGATTACGACGCCAGTCCTTACAATACACTTATATCATTCGAAGAACAAGTTACTAGCTCAGGGCTGCGTTGAAAACATTAACTCTTGGCTAAAATTAGACTTTGTCAATCTGGAGAACTCAATACTTACATTCACGAGTAGAGACATATCAAAGACACAAGATATCATCAACATGCTCGTCTCGAGTGAGGACTCAGAATCTACACAGCCCACAACTACAGCTGTGGACATCACAGCAGACAATGTTTCTCAACTAACACATACAATGAATTAACAGGACAATACCATCAACACGAGGTCAGCTACGCCATCAGTACTCTTGGCCATTGAATATCTAATGGAGCACCTCCAAAACAACGTTGAGGCCAACGTAAGAGTAGTAGAAGAAATACCAGCCTTAGATAACACGCCAACTATCAATGGACAATCGTGCGATTGTCATAGGCGCATTGGGGTAATAGAGCAATCCTTAAAGGCGCTCACTGCTACTGTTACAGAGAACATTGCAGCTATTAGCAAGACCAGAAGTGACTACATTGCTCTCAAAGAAGAAATCACGCTCCTGAGAGAGGAAAATCTGTTGCTAAGAAAAACAATAGAAACTTTACAGCACGAGTCCACCACCAACTCAACTGAACAAGCGTGTAACTCCCAAGCAGCTGTATCAAATTCGGAGAATCTTGAAGCCCAGTTTCACCAAAAACAAATAACACAACAAGACGCGAAAAAAAAACCAACGTGCAGAGGAAGATAAAACGCTACAAGCAGTCTATCCCATTGGTGTAAAAATAAGCAACAGATTCGAAGTGCTTCAAGAACATTCGTCAGAAAACGTACAGTGCTATAGTGCACTGCCAACAGACAACACACGTCTCCAGGAAACACAGGGAGAGTCACATGGAGACGTACAGACTGCTGCTAAATGGGAGAAACAACGGGCAAGGCGTACTGACAACCAACATGTGCAGACAGCACGACCCGAATGTACACACATTATAATAGGCGACTCTCTAATTGAAGGTCTATACAGCGACCGGATGGCCACTACAGGCAAAGACATTGTTTCCATAATTTCATTGCCTGGGGCTGGTGTTGACCGGCTAACAGACAAGATTAGGAGGTTGGCTGTAAATCTTAACGTAAAAAAGCAAGCGTTCATATTGGTATCAATGACACCATGAACAATCAGCAAATCACAACATCTCAACTGCTGGCGCTTTTGAACGGATTACGTCACACTTTTCCTAACTCGTCCATTTTCTTCTCCTCCATCATATCACCGAGTTATGGATTCCAGCGTCGTCTAGCTGACATAAATAACAACATATTGCGGAAGTTTTGTTCTCACAACAACATACAGTTCATCAACAACACACCGGTGTTTACTTCACAGACTGGAGCACCTAAAAAGCGACTTTATAAGGATCAAGTACATCTGTCTACATTGGGCACCAGCTTGCTCGCTAAATATATTAAATACCCAGAACGTACACAACCTACATCCAATACTGGATCGCGTAGGACACCTTTAGCTACACCATCAAACTCAAGCCAGACGACATACTGCCGCCACATCAAGTACAAATAGGCCAGAAGAGAGCAGACCACTCATAACCACGACACCTGATATCCAAGCCAGACGGAACATTTCCACCACACCAAATCCGTACAATACGCCCTCTTTCAAACAGGAGGGTGATAATTATGACGATACGTTCCCTCTTCTCCACAACAAGGATCAATCCAGTGACAACAATCTTGTGACAACAACGTGCTACCACAGCCTCCTGTTAGCCACGAATCAGAGCCTGTAGTTGGAAGTCGTTACACACCCGTGAGAAATCAACAGTATCCATTCCATTGTAACCCAGAGTTGTTATACCTCACACGGTTTAGCCCAGCTTCACTTCGTCAGGCACTTATGATGTCGCTGTACCAAGGACCAACACAGCCTGGTATTTACTAGCAATTCAGCACAACGCAACACCGGATCTCGGTACAAGAAAGAGCCTCTCCTAGAAAGTTTATGCGCATACTTGGTTATTGATTTATATAGCAACGTATTAGATTGTACGTGGCTGTAAACATTGACTCGTATTGAAGTCACAGAGATTGACACTTAGTTAGATATCTTTTATAATACTTTTTATCGCGTTTATACTCTGAGTGAGGGGGGTCTTCACTCCCCGCTTTAAACAGAGACATTGACTTGTATAGTCATTTATTGATTCTTTTGGATAACAGTTGGTTACTTAGCTTGTGAAGTAGTTTTTTTTCAGGTTAATTATTTGTTGTATGTTCTTTAATTCGTTTTATTCCTTGTTTGCATTATATTCGTTGGTCTAATTAGTTATATCGTTATAATATTGTCATTTACTTATCGATTTGTATTACTGATATTTTATAAGTTAATGTAATTGTGATTTTTTTATGATCTTGTATTTTTGCTTAACTTTGACTAATTTACACTTTCTTCATGGATGAAATGTCTGAGAAGTGGCAACACTGGCTCAATAAGTCAGGAATACGCCTTGGACACTTAAACATTTGCAGCTTATTTAACAAGCTACCAGAGTTATCTTCTATTCTTAATCAAAATTTTCATTTATTCGGCCTTAGTGAAAGTAGGCTTAATGATAACATTTCAGATGAGGACATCTCTATTAAAGGGTACAAAGTTTTTAGAAGGGATCTCTGTAGGAAACAAGAGACAGGCATGGTAACCTATGTTTCTAATTTACTAAATGCTCACCATAGGCTAGACTTTGAAAGGTGCGAAATAGAATGTATTTGGTTAGAGCTAAAACTTCAAAACCGCACACCCCTGATAATTGGCTACCTCTATCGAAATCCCAGTGCTGGACACGTCTGGTACGAAAACTTCACTACCATGATGGATGTGGTTTTCGCTTCCGGGAAGGAAATTATACTACTCGGAGACTTTAACATTGACACCAACAAATCCAACATAATATGGGGAAATATAATTGCATCATACAATTTCCAACAAATAGTACAACAGGCTACTCGAGTAACAAAGTCATCTTAAACAGTCATAGATCACATTTATGTAACTTGCTCAGACAACATCATAGAATGCGCTGTACCCAATTGTGCAATGAGCGATCACTACCCAATATGCTGCACGTGGTCTAAAAAGGAATTAAAACTCCTAAACATAAACACATAAGTGTAAAATATAGAAGTTACAAAAATTTCAACCAAAACGCATTTTTACAGGACTTGCTCAGTTCACCTCTAGACAATGTATATCAGCTTCCTGACCCGGATGATGCTCTGGAATTCTGGATGAAAACCTTTACTGATGTTTTTGATAGACATGTGCTAGTCAAGGAAGTTCGAGTAAAACACCACGTCAAGCCACCTTGGATCACCCAGGAAATACTTGAAATTATGAGAGACAGAGATAAAGCACATAAAAAGCGGGATCTCAGTGCATACCTTTCTCTTAGAAACAAAGTTCAATATAACATACGACGGGAAAAGAAAAATTACTTTAAGAACGTAGTAATGGATAAAACAAATAGTAACGATATATAGAAGGCAATTAACACATTGACAAACAAGTATAACTTCCGAAATTCTTTACCATCAAATCATATTACATGCGACCAATTCAGTAATTTTTTTCAAACTGACATAGACCAGTTGAAGGCTTCAATACATAATTCTCCTTGCAACTTATCTTTATTGTCATCGTTTTGCGAGAATAGATGCTCCCGCGATATTCTTTCCGACATACCGCTAATGACAATCACTGAAGTATTCACTTACCTCAGTAACCTAAAAAACACAACCTCATCTGGGTTAGATGGAATCAGCAACCGGATTCTCCGTTGTGCTGCGCCAGTGATTTGTATATCACTAACCTATGTATATAATCAGAGTCTCTCCAAAGGCCACTTTCTATCAGCTCTCAAAATCGCTAAAGTGTACCCTCTTCTTAAATCTGGTTCATTGGACAATGGTCTCCCGAACAATTACAGACCCATTTCCTTACTATCATCACTATCTAAGCCACTAGAAAAACACATCCATAAAGTAACATTACAGTATTTTGTTCGCAACAAGCTTATCGTTGGATTTTGACCAAACTATTCTTGCCATACGGCCCTAACAAACATGATAGAAAATTGGCACCAGAATATAAACAACAACAGTCTATGTGGAACTGTGTTTATTGATTTCAAGAAAGCATTTGATATGATAGACCATGTTATTTTAATTAAAAAACTTGAGACAATGAAAATTGGCCCTAATGTAGTCACTCTAATATCATCTTTTCTATCAAACAGAAAGCAATTAGTATCACATAATAAATCTCTGTCTCAAACCACTACCTTCAATATTGGAGTAACGCAAGGCTCTATTCTTGGCTCTCTATTATTTGCCATATATATTAACGGTCTACCTTTGCATCTTTCGTCGTCCTGCGATCTATTTGCAGATGACTGTACAGTGTACACAAACGCTGGAAACTGTATTTTACTGGAGTCATCTTTACAACAAGAATTAAATAATTTAGTTAGGTGGAGCTATTCAAACCGTATGCAAATTAACATCACTAAAACAAAAGCAATGTTATTAACAACCAGACAAAGACTTCAAACTCTAAGCTCACACACATCACTTCAACTTCACATCGATAACATGCCAGTAGAAAGTGTAATTGAGCACAAAACATTAGGCCTAATCATTGATAGAAACCTAACCTTTAATTCCCACGTTAAAGCGCTCATTAAACAAACAGCGAAAAAAGTCTACCAACTCACCAAAATTAAAAACTTCCTTGATGAGGACACAAGGAAACTATTCTATACTTCTCATATACAGACACACTTTGACAACTGCTCTACAATCTGGGACTGTTGTTCTAATTCAAACACCAAGCGACTTTACTCAATCCAGAAACGGGCCATGAGTCTAATTTATAGCAAACATTTATCTGACAATCCTAGCCTGTATAAAGGCCTTCAGTTACTACCATTCCGCAATCGCCTGCTTTTCAATAAAGCTAAACTAATTCACAAAATCCTGCTTCGGAATGCCCCAAATTACCTTTGGCTATTGTTTAAATATAATGCTAGACACAGTAAAGTTTAAATATACTACACATTCCGAAGCCTAGGATTGACTTATACAAAAGAAGCTTAACGTACTCTGCAGCTCAGCTGTGGAACAATCTTCCACAAGAAATCAAAGACATCACCAATCCCTATTCATATAATCGCAAATTATTCGAACACTATCTCAATACGGATTAACTTCCCCCTTAATAATAGAGATAATAATAATAACAACAAAACCCTAGTATAACAGCCAGTCCCTTTTTTGTAGGCCAGTATATTCCACATGGCTAATAACAAGTGTCAGACCATTATCTAATATTACTGTGTCGTGTAGTTTTGATGTTCGCATTTTGCCTATGCCTTTATAATGCATATCTTTTATATTGTTGTTGTTCTTTGTTAGCCTTGAATGATGTTTGAATGAAATAATGTATGAAAGAGAGTGATAGAAGGGCAGAATGTTAGACGGGCCTGCGTGCCCAATTCTTAACCCTTTGAAAATAAAGTTTGTTCTCTCTCTCTCTCTCTCTCTCTCTCTCTCTCTCTCTCTCTCTCTCTCTCACAAACACATTCTATCTGAATCTATCCGGTGCTTTCTGATTGATAGCAGTACATTGAAAGCTGTGAGCTTGTGCATTAGCCTTAAAATGTTAACCTTTAAATTACCAATCCCATTAAAATGTGGCTTCTTTATTATTTCTGGGCTACATAGTTACATAGGTGAAGGATCACATTGTTGGTGTTGGCCTGATATCAAATTACATGGTGACGCTCTAGTGCCCTGTAAATGTCCAAGACAATTATATTTTTTTTTGGGGGGGGGGGGGGGCCGGGGCAAGAAGGAGAAATTGATAACTAGCTATTAGAGTCAATGACCTGTCCCCAGGGAGATAATTGGTCCAAAGCTGTGATAGTTTCTGGGTGTCACATACAATGGGAAGGAATTAAACCTTACCACTACAAGCCCCTTAGTTTACTTGGTATCTAAAGGGCTCATTTGATTTATTTATACATAGTGGTGGATATTTTCTCTTTTCAAACATATCATTACCATATAACATCATTTTAATACTTTATGTATCGCCTTGGTTATAGGCTGCCACACACACACACACACACACACACACACACACACACACACACACACATATATATATATATATATATATATATATATATATATATATACATGCGCGCGAAAATACATGCAGACACACACGTGCACCCACACACAGACGCATACATATGTTACTGCCAACGATACAGACACGCATCCACAATATATGTCATGTTGTACATTCAAATATAATAATGACGAAAGTTATAATAATGGTTCTAGTAATAATAATAGTAATAATAATAATATATTATTAAGATTATTAATACCGTCAATAAACACATTTACAGTTGTGATATCTTTTGTTTAAATCAAGCTATTTGCTTCTTCTGTAATATGTGCCGTCTTCAGTCAAATCACTTAGGGGACTTGCACTTGTGGGTCTAAGATTAGAATGTTTGAGACATTTTGTTGATTAATTTGTTGGATAATTTCTTTGCTAAATGTTCAGTAATTGTATAATGCTTTGTTTCTTAATGTCCATACAAGATTTATGTACCCTGCCAATATAACAATTAGCTTTGTGATGGGTATCTTGTGTGGAGTAAGGAATGGAATTTATCATAATTGCTTAGTACACATCTGTTCTTTGTTTCTTATGAGTGTTTATGATGTTTTGACGGATATTTCTTGTTGGCATGATTGTGTTGCATTCGTAATATATGTGTTCTTCTGTTTCTTGGACGTTCCGTCTACGTAAGTGACACTGTATTATTTGTTTTGTTATTTTTGCTGTTCTCTCTGTTGTTGGAGTCATGTTGTAAATAAGCCTATATGTAACTTCCCTTGCTTTTGGTGTAATCTGCTTGTTTGAATATTAGAGAACGTTTCGGTATAATCTTTTATGAAATTTATATGTCCTCTTTTAATTCTGAGATGTACTGGAGTTGCTTGTAGTTTAAGTAAATGCTTGTAGATTGTGTGTGTTTCCTTGTGTAGTAATTGTTCGTGTCCTTTAATGGCAGTAATACATATTTTGTAAAACATTGGCAACGTGCCACATTAACGTGAGGATGCATTCATAATAGTTTTAGAAAGGATAGCCTAATTCCAATGTAATAGTGTGCGCTTTATATAATCGCTTATTCGTTTCCTTAGCTTCTCATCTATGATTAAAATGTGTGTCTCTTTAGCAAAAACCGCTTACGCACTTCTGAACGTAAAATTAACTTTTTAGTTTGCGGCAGTGATTTCGATTGTTACAAGATTTCGATTGTTTTGACCACGTGTATATCTGGATTAAAGATTTTCTCTGTCACAGATTATTAAAACACATTAGTGATATTAATTTGGCAGCAGTGACTTCGATTGTCTTCATCGCGTGTAGATCTGGATTACAGATTTCCTTTTTAACGGATTATCGAAGATGGAAAACCAAATTGTAAAACGTGTTAAAGTCAACACGAGTGAAGATTTTGAATGTGGACCAATCCACCAAGCAAACACATTTGTGTTTTCTATATCAAGACCTCGTGTATTTCGATTCAACTACTCGCTGATGGCGAGCGTCTTGATGGGGCCTTTCGGAATCGATAGGCAAGGGATAAAATCTATCTATCGTTTTGATATCCCTTAAAGATGGTACGCTACGCTGACACCAGAAGCAAAGGCGGCTCATTATAAACTGCTTCACGGGATGAAGCATGAACTGCAGGACCCTAAATTAACTATTTTAATCGAAAACATAGACATATAAAAGACCAAAGCTAAGATTCACCGGATGCCTACAACCGCAAATATCGAGAGTGTGATGCAAATAGCCGCGGATATTTCGGGAGATATAAATGCGGAAGTGTATTCACTTAAAAACAGCACTGACAAGTGGTTACTGCTGTGCAACCCGAAAGAGTCTCTGCCACATTACGTGCACATGGAGTTGGACAGAGTAGAAGATAAGCTACACCGTCACTTCATCACAGTTCCCGGGCGCCGTACGGCGTGTACAGTCTGTAGGGAGGACTCCCACTTGAGTTATAAATTTCCGGCCAAAGTACAAACCCAGAAGGAGGCTAGACTGACACAAATAGTCACCTCGAAACCCCCCCCCCCCCCTGAAATATCAATATATTAAGGAGGGTAAAGACGGTGTTCAGCTGGTCACTAGGAAAATGGGACGCTCAACAAAGAGCCTGTCTGACGGCGTGAGCACGACACATCCAAAACGCCCCCTTTAACCACACTGGTGCCCCTCAACAACCACGACTACCGTACACCGTCTGAAGTGCACAGGGCAAACAAAAAGAAATGTGTAAGTAATTGTACTAAACAGACAGCGACCAGCACGACGACCGGAGGAGACAATGATAAAATCAGCACATCACCACGACGAAGAAGACTGTCAAATATTAAGACTCGCAGATACTAGGAAAAGGGGGCAGAACAAAAAACGAACACATGAAAGTTACGTTCTTATATGGAGTGCCGTCGATCAGCGTGCTACAGCTAAACATGGAGTGGGTTTTTTGTTACATCCAGAAAAAGCGAAAGCCGTTATCGACACTACATTTATATCGGAAAGAATAATACTAGTGCAGATTTAAAAAAGGAAATAGAACAACAACTTTTATACATACGCCCCATGTAACGACACTTACAGGGATGAAGACAAAGACGAGTATTTTGAAAAACTTGCAGACACGCTAAATAATGTCAGGGAGACAGATGAACTTATTGTGATGGGTGATTTTAACGGAAGTATAGACACACGAAGAACACCGTGGGATAAATGCATGGGGCCATTCAGCGACACAGAGACTGAATATAATAACAATAGTTAACATCTACTCAACATATGCTCCGAATATGGACTAATAATAGCAAATAGTTTTTTTTTTTTTCAACATCGTCGTAGCCACACCAAAACCTGGTATAAATAGAATGACATATATCAAGCATCTGAAATAGACATTATTCTACTAAGGAAATCAGACAGAAGACTACTATTGGATTCAAGAGAAACTCCCAAATACAGACGTTGATACTGATTACAAACCAGTCATAGTAAACAAGATTTCAACATACTGGAAAATAAGAAACAAAAAGGTAACAATACATGTCATTAATTATAGGAGGCTTCAGGAAAATACAGTTAAAGACGAATTCAATCAACAAACTACATAAGAACATCCCCGATGAATGCTCAAGCGTTGATAAGGAATTGACAATTTTCAAGGCTGCCATGCTCAACACGCTGGAAAATAAATGTGGAACAAAGAAAGTAGTGCAGAACAAAAGATTAAGAACAGCTTGGTGGAACAATGAAGTTAAAAATAGCATATTCAAAAAGAAAGTAGCATTAAAAACATGGATCACAACTAAATCTGAACAAGACTATGTTACTTATAGAATAGCACGACGAGAGGCCAAACGAACAATTAGAGCATCTAAAGATGAATCCTGGAGAATATACGGTGAAAAGATGGTGACTCTTAGCAAAGACTACACAAGAGAATTTTATAAACATGTCAATACAATGATAAACAGAGATGCATGCTACAACCCACCCACCATCGTAAACAGCACAAGAGGTATACCAATATTTAATCCACAACAAAGACCAGCAAGGTGGGCGGAATACTTTCAAGAACTACTCAAACCAACACATAATAAGATAGAAAACCTTACTTTTGTGCCTAACAGCCATGGACATCAAGAACGAAATTTCATCCCTGCAGAATTCAAAGCACTTATACAGAAAAGTCCTAAAAACAAATCACCGGTTCCAGATGGAATAACCACAGAAGCTATTCAGGCCTGTGAGGAAACAGGAGTTAAATGGCTAACAAGACGTTTTAATATAGCATGGGAAGAAAGAAAAGTTCCAGATGATTGGCAACAGGCAATAATAGTACCAATATGGAAAAAGAAAGGAAATATGAGAGAGTGCGAAACATACGGAGGTATATTACTCCTGAGCCATATAGGGAAAATGTACGCAAAACTATTATAAAAGAGCTAGACCCATAGTTGAACAACAGTTAAGCAAAGTACAATTCGGTTTTTGGAAGGGGAAAAGTTGCACTGATGCACTATTTACACTTAGACAAATATGTGGGTAAAAACTATTGAATATAGTCACCAGCAAAATATTGTGTTTTTAGATCAGGAAAAGGCTTTCGATAGAGTAGACAGATACAGATTATGGACCATCCTTGAAGACTATGGGATGCAAGGACAATTGCTAGAAAACATCATAGCCATGTACCACTCGAACCGAAGTGCAGTAAGAACACACCAAGGTATATCAGATATGTTCACAGTCAATACAGGAGTGAGACATGGATGTGTGCTCTCTCCTCTGCTATTTAATATCTACATGGACAGAATATCCAAAGAAGCAAGCCTTGAGAGAACAGATTCAGAAAATTTAGAACTCTTTACTCCAGATGAAACAACTGATTCACAGGAAATAAATGAACTTCTATTTGCAGACCATCAGTGCCTTTTTTTTTTTTTTTACCGCGATGAGGGCAGACTACACAATCGCATTAATAATCTGAGTTCAACGTGCAGCAGATACAAGATGACTATAAACACAGCCATAACCGAAGTAATGAAAGTTAGCAATTCGCCTGGTCCACTATATATACATATATATAGCACAAAGGGTTCAAATATATTAGATCTATGATCACAGAAGATGGCAGCTTGGACAGAGAAATCGTAATCACATGTCACAAAGATAATGCACTTACATATCAACTATCACCCTTACTGAAACATCCAAATATAACCATGTCAGTAAAACGACAGATAATAAATAGCATATTCACACCAACCACATGCCACCAATCTCAAACTTGGGCTTTATCCAAATCACACTTTCGCAAAATCAACACCTGCAAGATGAGATGCCTGAGGAGAGCTGCCAACTTAACCATCCGAGACCGAGTAATAAATGCTGATTTCAGACAGACAGTTTGACCAACACCTTGTGTCACATTAATTGAAAGACAGAAGTTCAAGTGGTTTGGCCATGTCGTTAGAATGCAACACTAGCAATTACCATCACTGGCATTACATCAAAGATCATCTGCGACGAGACCAAGAGGACGTCCAAGAAGAAAATGGATTGACGACATATGACATTGTACAGTCACACGGAATGATACTATCCAGTGCCGACCATCGAACGCTGTGGCGCAAATTATCCCTCCCCACCAAGCTTGGCGGCAGAAGTGGAAGATGATGATGATGATGATGATGATGATGATGATGATGATGACTCATTGACATATTATTGTCTATCGTCTTTTGGCTAAGGTCAAAGTGTAGTATTGCCTTTACTGCACTTGGTCTGGACAGGGGTCGAGAGGATCATCAAACTTCACACCTTCTCGATGTGGGTCTGGTGGCCCACTGTCGGCAAAGGCTAATAGTGGAACTAGGGGCCCATTCCCCTACGCCCCAACCCCCTCACGTCAGCATACTCAGTCTATTCACACACACACACACAGAGACACACACACACGCACGCACGCGCGCGCACACACACACACACACACACATACACACACACACACAGTTATCTTTTAAACGTTATATCGGAAATAATTTACTTTTTAATAATTAAGGTTTGGCTTTTTAGACTCCCAAAACCTGAAGCGTGCCCGCTCGTCCGCGTGCCCCGGTCGCCTCACTCCCGGAGACACCGGAAGTACCAAAGACAACTGGAAGTACCAAAACACGCAAGATTCGAAAAAATGAGGTCCGGTTTTTTTTTTTGTTTTTTTTGGGGGGGAGGATGCAAGGGGTTGTTATAACAAACATAGAGGGATTCATCTGGGGTTTGTAATCCGCATTTACGCTTCAAATAGGACCAGACATACTACTCATGTCATCATTTTTGGCTACATAATGAGAAAATAAAAAAAAATAGAACACAAACATGTTGTGATAACCGGAAAGATATGTGGAAAGAGAGATAGAGGACAAAAGCGAGAGAATATCATTGACAGTCTTTTGTCATGACAAGGAAGGGAGTCCATATACAAATTGTTCCATGCCTTCGGAGATCGCAATTTGTGGAGAAGCATGATCGCCCACGCCAGCAGGCAAGGAACTGTATGATAATGAAGTGAGATGAGATGGGTGACATGCCTGACGGCTGCAATGTGTCGATGGAGGAGTGGAGTTAGCCGTGGAGGATATACTAATGTCTCTGCAGGTTATTTATTATAGAATAAAACTGACACGATCTAAAGCAGGAAAATACATCTAATAAAATAAAGTACACAGAATCTAAGATTCAAGGCAGGTATATATTTATGAATACGCTTTTAAAAAATCAGATTTTTTTTAATAACAGACAAACAACAAACAATATGTTGCACGATTTATTGATGGAATATTTCGGTGCATACCGCAGAGTTATATATCGTATGACACGAATAGATGAAATAATACTTAAGCTATAACAATGAAAACACATAGTCACAAATATTTTTAGAATGTGAAACATCGGCTGTCCCCAAGGTAGTTTCAAATTTAACACGAACTCTTTCTGCAGAAAGCAACTGGAACCGAGTAATTGTAACGTCTAAGGTTCCTGTTTTAATTTATTCTTTCCACATTAATTATGTGTCCCTGTGTTTACTAAACGCCCCAGTATTAACTATGTGTCCATGTGTTAACTAAATGTCTCTGTGTTAACTAAATATCCTTGTGTTAACTAAATGTCTCTGTGTTAACTATGTGTCTATGTATTAACGAAATGTCCTTGCACTTATCTAAATATTCAAACCTTAACTAATTGTCCCTGTATTAACTAAATGTCCCTGTCTTAACTAACTGTTCATGTCTTAACTAACTGTTCATGTCGTAACTAACTGTTCATGTCTTAACTAACTGTTCATGTCGTAACTAACTGTTCATGTCGTAACTAACTGTTCCTGTCTTAACTAACTGTTCCTGTCTTAACTAACTGTTCCTGTCTTAACTAACTGTTCCTGTCTTAACTAACTGTTCCTGTCTTAACTAACTGTTCATGTCGTAACTAACTGTTCATGTCGTAACTAACTGTTCCTGTCTTAACTAACTGTTCATGTCTTAACTAATTGTCCCTGTATTAACTAAATGTCCCTGTCTTAACTAACTGTTCATGTCTTAACTAACTGTTCCTGTCTTAACTAACTGTTCATGTCTTAACTAACTGTTCATGTCGTAACTAACTGTTCATGTCTTAACTAACTGTTCATGTCTTAACTAACTGTTCCTGTGTTAGCCTCAGCCATCCCCTGCATGAAGCCATTGCCATATACTTGTGTCTATACCTGTCAGAACTGGAACCACATGCCCACGTATCTCTGCTGTATCAATACTTGTTCCTCTACCTGTGTCTCTACCTGTATCTATACCTGTGTTTCTACCTGTATCTCTACCTGTATCTCTACTTGTATTTCTACCTGTGTTTCTACCGGTATCTCTACCTGTGTTTCTACCTGTTTCTCTACCTGTGTCTCTGCCTGTATCTCTGCCTGTACCTCTACCTGTGTCTCTGCCTGTATCTCTACCTGTGTTTCTACCAGTATCTCTACCTGTATATTTACTTGTGTCTCTATCCGTGTCTCTACCTGTATCTCTACCTGTATATGTAAATGTGTCTCTACCTGTATCTCTACCTATATCTCTATCTGTATCTCTATCTGTATATGTAAATGTGTCGTTACCTGTATCTCTGTCTCTACCTGCATCTCTATCTGTATGTCTATCTGTAATGTAAATGTGTCTCTACCTGTATCTCTGTCTCTACCTATGTCTATATCTGTATCTCTATCTGTATATGCAAATGTGTCGCTACCTGTATCTCTATCTCTACCTGTATCTCTATCTGTATATGTAAATGTCTCTACCTGTATCTCTATCTCTACCTGTATCTCTATCTGTATGTCTATCTGTATATGTAAGTGTGTCTCTACCTGTGTCTCTACCTGTATCAATACTTGTATCTCTATCTGTGTCTCTAACTGTATTTCTACCCGTGTCTCTACCTGTATTTCTAACTGTATGTTTACCTGTATGTCTACCTGTATTTCTACCTATATCTCTACCTGTATCTCTACCTGTATCTCTACCTGTATTTCTACCTGTATCTCTGCATGTATCTCTACCTGTATCTCTACCTGTATCTCTACCTGTCAGAACTGGAACGACATGTACCTGCGCTGGAACGAGTCCGAGTACGGCAACATCAGCACGGTCAGGGTCAGCAGTGAGGACATCTGGAAGCCGGACATTAAACTCTACAACTAGTATGTTGACCTGTGTCTCTGTCTATGTCAATGTCTCTGTGTCGATGTCTCTGTCCGTGTCAATGTCTCTGTACGTGTTAACATCTTTATGTCAGTGTCTCAGTATATGTCAATGTATCTTTATTAATGTTTCTGTCTGTGTCACCTAGTAAGGTGAACTATGTCTATGTTTATGTCAATGTCTGTGTCTATGTAAATGTCACCATGTTCTGCCAGCTGGCGTAGGTGTTCATGACTCTCCACAGATCTGGGTCTTTGGTGTTTTAGATCAACTCTGTTGATGATATTCATCGATGCCGCAGTTTCAATCCATCTCGAATCATTTCTCTCTGTCCGCCTTTGTCTCTCTCCCCCTTGATCTTTCCAGTTGTTACCATGTTCTCCAATGTCCCTTTTCTCATAACATGAACGAAGAATACCTTATGTCTCTTTCTTTTAGTTGTATGTAATGTTCTAGGAATTCGTAACATTCGTCTCAGGAACCACATCTCTGTTGCTTCCAAGTTCTTCCTAATTTGTTCATTTACATTCCAAGTTTCATTTCCAATGCACCAAAAAATTATATCTATAACATTTCTGCGTCCTTTTTCTTACATTCAATGACAATGACTTGTTGCGTAAGTATATTCTCATACAACTATATAAAACATGTACACAGGTTACAACAAACATTTTCTGATATAACTACATAAAACATATACAAAACCATACAAGATATAAATGTCCAATTCCAGCGCAGACACAAGACTTGAAGAGAAGAGGGAAGCCCTGTGTGTCATCTCTAGCACCGGGGATGTGGTCTGGATCCCCCAGGCAGTCTTCAAGAGCTCGTGCTCCATTGACATCAGGCACTTTCCTTTCGACGTGCAGAGCTGCCACCTGAAGTTTGGATCCTGGACCTACGACGGGTCCAAGTTAGATCTCCAGGTATGGCTCCATCTGTCTGTTCAATATTACATCTCCAGGTATGGCCCCATCTGTCTGTTCAATATTACATCTCCATGTATGGCCCCCATCTATTTGTTCAATATTGTATGTCTAGGTATAGCTCCATCTGTCTGTTCAATATTATATCTCCAGGTATGGCTCCATCTGTCTGTTCAATATTAGATCTCCAGGTATGGTATCATCTGTCTGTTCATTACATCTCCAGGCATGGCTCCATCCATCTGTTCAATATGCAGTCTTCAGTGCGTTTAATCACAAAAGCCATGAAACAAATTATTCCATTATTTAATGCCTGACATATTTTTTTTGCATCTCGTCAGATGCATACTGCAGCGGTTTGCATCAAATGACGTGATGAGATAAATGCTACTTTGGCTGAATTATGATGTACATTGTCGCTGACACTGTCCGAATATGTAGAAGCTGCAATGTGATGTACATTGTCGCTGACGTTGTCCGAATATGTAGAAGCTGCAATGTGATGTACATTGTCGCTGACACTGTCCGAATATGTAGAAGCTGCAATGTGATGTACATTGTCGCTGACACTGTCCGAATATGTAGAAGCTGCAAAGTGATGTACATTGTCGCTGACATTGTCCGAATATGTAGAAGCTGCAATGTGATGTACATTGTCGCTGACATTGTCCGAATATGTAGAAGCTGCAATGTGATGTACATTGTCGCTGACATTGTCCGAATATGTAGAAGCTGCAATGTGATGTACATTGTCGCTGACATTGTCCGAATATGTAGAAGCTGCAATGTGATGTACATTGTCGCTGACATTGTCCGAATATGTAGAAGCTGCAATGTGATGTACATTGTCGCTGACATTGTCCGAATATGTAGAAGCTGCAATGTGATGTACATTGTCGCTGACATTGTTCGAATATGTAGAAACTGCAATGTGATGTACATTGTCGCTGACATTGTCCGAATATGTAGAAACTGCAATGTGATGTACATTGTCGCTGACATTGTTCGAATATGTAGAAACTGCAATGTGATGTACATTGTCGCTGACATTGTCCGAATATGTAGATACTGCAATGTGATGTACATTGTCGCTGACATTGTTCGAATATGTAGAACTTTGTATCCACGGAAGTCTAACAGTTAACACATATTCCTTCTTTTTACATAGCAACAGCTGGAATTAACTAATAGATAATGTTTCGATACATTTGAGCTATAGATTATTGTTTGTAGGATACAGTATACGAAATGCGGTCTGATTGTTATCTATTTCTAATCAACTCATGTTCCGTGATAACCGAATTCGACGTTTTGTGACCTGTCGACTAGACAGGGATTCTTGAAGAATGATTAACTCTCTTTTCTTAATTGTTTTCTTTATCGGGAGCTCTCCTTGCGAAGAAGTCACGACGACTGCCTCGTGTTACAAAGGTCCTGGGTTCGTTTGTAAACTCAGATTTTTAGTTCAAGCGTGCAATATTGTTTAGACTTCTGAGAGTCATCGCTTGAGCTCTGGAGCTCATGCTTTGTGTGACGGTTTTGTCAGGCTCTCCTGTGCCAAGAAAGCACAGCCATGCGGGATAGAACAGATTCGAGGGACTTGACCCTCAAGCCTATAACTGTCTTTAATCCTAGTTGTCTGTATCTTTGTGGATTGATCATCACGACTGAGTGACAGAGAGTCTCACAACCTAAGATTGTGACACTGTTGATTGGCCTAGATATATCACTATTTTCTTCCACAGTGACAGTTGCTGGGACAAAAGAGTCTGTATACACACATGCATACGCTTCGTCAGTTTGTTTCAAGACCACGCATGCGTAGACTAAGCACCCAAATACCTAAACAAGCTCCAACAGGATTGTTCTCAATACTTTAGAGCTACGAAAGATAAATCAGCCCACTGAACAAACATTCAGCACAAAAATGTATTGAACTTAAAAAAATAAGTAGGTACAGTAAGGAACTACTTTACGTGCTTTAAAACGCATGGCCTGAGAACGTTCTCAACCACTGTGTCTGTCTTCCTTTCTTACTTTTCCATGACCTCGACCCCATTAAATCCTAAGCGAGAAGTTATAATTAATGCCAACCGTGGGCTCAGACTAATAATCCTGTGAGCGAATCAGCCACATTTCGGATATTAATCTGAAAAGTATTGTCGTCCATAGATCTTGTGTCCATTCTTGATGTTTATCACCCATGTGACAATGACCTCCACGTCAGGGTTTGCCAGATCTTGTAGTTGTTGCTCTTCCCATTCTCAGTTCCACTACAGCGAGGTGTCCGGCTTCGAGATGAACGACTACATCACCAGCAACGAGTGGGACATCGAAGCGTCCACGGCCGACAGGAACGTCAAGTACTACCCGTGCTGCCCTGAGCCGTACGTGGACCTGGTCTTCAAGCTGGTCATCCGACGAAAGGTGGCCTTCTACAACTACATCCTCATCCTACCCTGCGTGCTGCTCTCCAGCCTGACCCTGGTACTCTTCTGGTTGCCGCCGGAATCCCCAGCAAAGATGCAGCTTGGTAAGATGGATAACATGTTGCATTTCCTTTGCATAACATTACAATCAACCCTAGCTTAATTTTCTTGGCAGTTGTACGTTCAGTAGTTTGCCATTGCTTCATGAAGGAGATATCATTTTTTTTTTTTTTTTTGGTTTTTTGTGTGTGCTCGCTAGCATTGAACTCAAGCGTAGTCCATACACACTACTTTCAGTAGCATTGGACTGAATATTGCTTGTGGATTAGATTTCCCTGTTAGTGTCCCTCGCCATTAGGCGAACCCAAACCGAATTCAGAGGTACTTGTTATTTACGTCCTCAAGCCAAGGACGAGAGGTCAACATCTTAGTCCCAATGTCCGCTGTATAGATTGAATGCCTTACCTCCGCATCCGCACACCGGATGTTTAAGAACGCGCGTTCTTATGAATTGGGCCTTGCTCACCTAAATCAAGGTTTCAATCCAAGTTAATGCCTGTGAAGTGTTGAACCTTCTATCTCGCCATCATCGCATCATCAGTTTAACAGCGGGACGCAGAGGTGTTTCCAAGGCACCAGGGCCGGGTTATATACTGGCCAAGACCTATTGACGCGTCCTCGTCGAGCGTTCTGGGCAACAGGTCCCTTCGGGGTCCTGGCTAAAGTCAGTAGGATCGCCGATTCCTCCGAAGTCGGAGAGTATCTGCCTGTACGGCGAGGAACCACCAGTCTGCACACCAATAAGCCAGACATGGGACAACGGATACTCACGCAAAACTCAGGTCCTGTATGACATCACACTGATGTTGGACAACAGGATGTCTTCATCCGACATACAGGACTTCGCGTTGGAGCTCAAGCCAACGAACACAAGCAAGCATCAGTTTAAGAGCGAGCGTCTCATTCTCCCTATCAGGTCGACGTGTGGCCAGATGAATGATCACGTAAATACTGATGCTGGATTAGAAAAACGGATTGAAAGATTAGAGATCCCTGCAGCCTGTGTCACCCTTAGTATATCGTGTGCTCAGTTTACGTGACTGACTATTGCCTAACATTATTTTCTCCTTCATCGTTTGCAGATACATAGCTAGAGACAGATGTTGACAGATATGAAGACAGACAGACAGATTCAGTAACAGATAGACAGACATACAGGACGACAGAGAAAAAGACGAACGATCCTACATATTCACAACAAACCAGAAAAGCACTAATAGTCTAGAAACAACAAGTACATCATTCAATCACACATTCATAAACAGTCTAGAAACAACATCAACATTCAATCATACACTCATAAACAGTGTAAAAACAACTACAACACTCAAAATCACATTCATAAACAGTGTAAAAACTACAACATTCAATCATAAATAGTCTAGAAACAGCTACACCATTCAATCACACATTCAAAAACAGTCTAGAGACAACAACCTCAACATTCAATCACACACTCACAAACAGTCTAGAGACAAGAACCTCAACATTCAATCGCACACTCACAAACAGTCTAGAGACAACAACCTCAACATTCAATCACACACTCACAAACAATCTAGAAACAGCTACAACATTCAATCACACTCACACACAGTCTAGAGACAACAACCTCAACATTCAATCACACACTCAACAACAGTTTAGACACAACTGCTACACTCAAAAACATATTTACAAACATTCTAAATGCATGCAATAAAACAAAGCCCTTTGAAATGTAACAAATGTAATTCTTATGTTCGCCTCTCCTCCCTCCCGCTTTCCTCCCTACACACAGGTATGAATATCTTTGTGGCCTTCTTTGTCCTCCTGCTGCTGCTGGCCGAGTCCACCCCTCCAGCCGCCTCCAGCATTCCACTGATCGGTAAGTGGGTGTGACTTAATATACCTGGCCACTGTACACAATACGTGTTGTTATTGTGGTTGTGATTGTTGTTGTTGTTGTTATCTTCCGCTTCTGCCGTCAGGCGTCGCCGGGAGGGATTATTGAATTTCCATGTGGCATGCGGCGTCGGTCTTCTAGAAACAATGGCAAACGACTGAAAGTAAAATTGCAAACACGATGACAAAACACCCCCCAAAAATATTTATGTTAAAAGACATAGAGACAACTTCAACATTTTCATTCTCACAACCTACAGACACTCTCACAAACATTTTCTGAATATGAAAGCACTAAAATAATGTTGGCAGATAAAACCAGATGCCATTTACATATGTGCAATCAATAATACAGAAACTGGATTTGCCAGATACTGAGTGAGTACAGTGGCTCACAACAACGGGCACTGTTCACAGAAGTCAGAGGGAAATTGGCCTTAGCAAAGCAGAGAACAAACAGCATTAAGAGAATACGATACTTGATCAGCAAATACATACAAGTAAAACACATAAGCGAGCAGACAGACTGGCTGGGGCTGCACCACTCGCTGGGGTATTGGTGCATGATAAGGCAGATGTGGTCGGGCCCTTTGGACTGGTGTCTATACTGCAGAAGAAAAGATAGATCATCACGTCCCGGGGAGAATGATGCTGCAGGGAGTGAGCAGAGGATCTTGCGCACGCTCAGGACTCCAAAGAAAGGCCAGACGGACACATAATCAGACTACTAATGGTACCATTAGTATTGGTACTTTTCGCTGGTTGTTGTAGATGATAACAGAGCAATTATAGAATATACCGAGTGCTGTTATGTCGGTTCTTGACTCAACTCAGCTCAACTCATTATTACAACTCTCCTGTGGGAACATGCGGATGTTAATCTTTTTGTCAATTTCACAATCAGTCAAAGAAGAAAATCCAGGATATAGAACTGAAATGTCACACAACAATTTCGTAGAATATCATGTAGCAAAAAGAAGAAATATACAGACATTCTACCAGATTTAAACGTGGAAGAGAATGACACGTTGACAACATCAGGTCTCGGAAATTGAATTACATTGGCCATTTTAAACGTTTAGAAAGAGCAGTAACGGAATGCACGATACCTGTAAGAAAAGGCAAGGGTCGACCATCACGACGGTAGGCAGAGAACATTACAGAAACACTGAACATGTCTGTCAACTACCACCACGTAGACAGATAACATTACAGAAACACCTGAACATGTCTGTCAACCATTACGACGGTCATTCATTCATTCAGTATCATGTAGAACCTCGCTCCCATAACAACCTTCCGGAAAACCTCTCGATCATAAGCAAGATGTCCCGCGTCTGATACACCCATCTGGAGATCATCCGCCACATCCTGCACCCATCTTTTCTTTGGCCTTCCTCTTCCTTTTTTCTCAGGCATATACCCCTTGCCAGGGCGCGATATGGTTCCCTATGGGGTTTGAAATGAGGCGACATGGTTTCGCCATGGATTCCTTTGGTGCATGACTCTGCTTCCTAGGGGTATTAGTTGTAACTGCATGCCTCATGTCCATATCGTCACCGTGGTTACTTCTCTCTCGGCTTCGTCGTCTGCACCGAGAGAAGGACTCGGTTACATGGCTATTCATCTTCCCTTTGCTGACTACTATTCAACACTTTACCTTGCTGATGGTTAACTCTGCCACTCTCTACAAACTGCGTCAACTCAATATCGAACACAACTCGGCACTCCGACACAAATATGACTCGGAAACAAGTTTAGGTTTTCGTCTATATTCACCATAAACACTCTAAAATAGACATTGTCACAATCATGTGTTCCACAATATACTATATTATATACAATACTTCTAAACACTTAATAAAATAGCGGCATTATCTAAGCGTCAGCTATCTTCTCTACGTGGTGCGTCCGCACCGATCGACACCAACGGCTAGAATGCCCTTGTCACCTTCGCAAAATCATGTCTCTTGCTCCGGGGACAAACTCGGCGTGCGCCACGTAGGTCCAAACACCACGATTGTCACGTCCTTCCACGTGATCATTTTTCAACATGCCATGAGCTCCAATTCGATTCATGGCACCCCTCCATTATTGTTCTCTCCAAACTTTCGTGACATTTTAAGTGACCAAACTATTTCAATTTTCTTTGTTTTATCGTTTTTAATAGCCAACCTTCTTCAATATTCAGCTATTGAATTATGGATGTATTTGTTCTTTTCTTTATGCAATATATTCTTAGAACTCATCTATAACATGTATATTCAAAAGCATGTGTATGCTGTTCAGCTTGTTTAGTAAGTGCCCAGGTCTCACTATGCTTGCAATCACGACGGTAGACAGAGAACATTACAGAAACATCTGAACATGTATGTTAACGATCATCGCGGTAGGCAGAGAACATTATAGAAACACCTGAGCATGTCTGTCAACTATCACCACGGTAGACAGAGAACATTAGAGAATCACGTTAACATGTCTGTCAACCATCACCATGGTAGACAGAGAACATTACAGAAACACTTGAACATGTCTGTCAACCATCACCACGGTAGACAGAGAACATTACAGAAACACTTGAACATGTCTGTCGACAATCACCATAGTAGACAGAGAAAATTACAGAACCACTTGACCATGTCTGTCAACCATCACCACGGTAGACAGAGAACATTATAGAAACACCTGAGCATGTCTGTCAACTATCACCACGGTAGACAGAGAACATTACAGAAACACTTGAACATGTCTGTCGACAATCACCATAGTAGACAGAGAAAATTACAGAACCACTTGACCATGTCTGTCAACCATCACCACGGTAGACAGAGAAAATTACAGAAACACTTAAACATGTCTGTCGACAATCACCATATGTCTCAGGCAGGGTAACTGTCTGAGGATGCAGAGTCTTTCCAGTGGCCTGTGATGAGGGCAACGTTCTGTAGAGGTGTGTATGAGTGTGTAGGCGTGTGTGTAGGTGTGTGTATGTGAGTATGCAGATGTGTGTCAGTGTGTGAGTGGGTGTGAGTGCCTGTAGGTGTGTGTGTGTGCTGTGAGTGAGAGACTGACTGCCTGTGCTGCTCTCCCCCAGGTGCCTACTACTGCCTCAACATGATCCTGATCACCTTGTCCACCCTGCTGTCGGTGGTGATCGTCAACTTGTACTTCCACGGACCGGGCACCAAGGTTCCCAGGCTCTTTAGACGGGTAGGCTCGTTGTCTGGACATGTGAGGACGAGCGGGAGAGAGAGGGGAGAGAGAGGGAAAGAAGACTGAGAGATGGGACAAAGAATGACAGAGGGTTGAGAGGGAGAGGGGGAGCTCATTGAGAGGGGGAGGGAGGGTGAGAGGATGAGGGAGATGGATAGGAGAAAAAGGGAGAGAGGATGTGAGAGAGACAGAGGGAGAGAGAGAGGGGGGGGGAGATGGAGAAGCGGGAGAGGAAGGCAGAGGGAGAGGGAAAGAGAGGGGAAGAAGGAGACAGCGAGCAGGCGGGAGAGAGGAAGACGGTGTAGAGAATGGTAGATAGAGGCAGAGGTGGGAGACAGAGAAAAGAGATGCAAGAGAGAGGGAAGGAGAGACAGGAGCGGGAATGGTCTGAAAGATAGAGAGAGAGAGAGAGAGAGAGAGAGAGACAGACAGAGAGAGACAGAGAGAGAGAGAGAGAGAGAGAGAGAGAGAGAGAGAGAGAGAGATACGTATTGTTAGACAGACAGACATTTAGATATTAAGCAGACAAACCGACAGACATGTATTAGGTAGACAGACAAATGTACAGACATATAGGAAAACATATATTAGGTACGTAGACAGATAGACAAACATATATTAGGTATATAGACAAATATGCAAACATACATTAAGAACGTAGATAGATAGTCAAACAATATTTTAGGTATGTAGACAGATAGATAAACATACATTAGGTGCGTAGACAGATAGACAAACATATATTAGGTATGTAGACTGATAGACAAAGATATGTTACGTATGTAGACAGATAGACAAACATATATTAGGTATGTAGACAGATAGACAAACATACATTAGGTATGCAGACAGACAAACATACATTAGGTATGTAGACAGATAGACACACATATATTAGGTATGTAGTCATATAGACACAATATATATTAGGTATGTAGTCATATTTTTTTTTTTTTAGCATATCCTTTACAGGACGTAGCTGTCAGCACCAGCATCTTTCAGCTGTATGTTGATTTCTTGGCAAGGTTACGCTCAGTAGTTTGCCATTGCTTTCTGAGCGGCCGGCTCAGTATCCCGCAAGTCACGAGCGGGGGTCGAACCGTCTCAGCTCTCGCTCCGCTACGAGACTCTGCGTGATAAACGGGATTACAGAGAGAAAGTGTTGTAGCCCCACAGCCAGAGAGACCGGCATGTAGTCATATAGACACAATATATATATTAGGTACACAGATAGGTGGGTAGGCAAGTAAATAGGTAGAGGTTAGCAGACATACATATACTAGGTAGGGTCAGAGGTAGAAAGACAGATTTAGAAGAAAAAAATAGACAGACAGACAATATATAGATTTATTGATGGACGGACGGACAGACAGATAATAAGCACATGCTTTGGTAGATAATGAACAACTAGACTGATGGATGGATGGATGGATGGATGGATGGATGGATGAATAGACAGTTGGATTAATGGATAGATCGATGGATTGATTGATGGATAGATGGACTCGTGGATGGATGGATGGATTCGTGGATGGATGGATGGGTGGGTGGGTGGACGGATGGATGGATGGATAGATGGATGGATGGATTCGTGGATGGATGGATTCGTGGATGGATGGATGGATGGGTGGGTGGGTGGACGGATGGATGGATAGATGGATGGATGGATAGATGGATGGATAGATGGATGGATGGATGGGTGGACGGATGGATGGATAGATGGATAAAGGATAGATGGATGGATGGATGGATGAATGTATGTATGAGCAGATTGATGAATGGATAGATGGATGTATGGATGGCTGTATGGATGGATGGATAGATACCTGGATGGATTGTTGTAGGGGGAAAATACCACCAATGTATATTTATTTTCTAGTTTTGTAAGACAAATGCTTTATATGTGTCATTATCTGTTTGCATGATGTTCTGTACTTGTAAGCAAACGAATTGTATCACACTCACATCACTTACCAGGTTTCATGGACATATTATGAATATTTGTTTTATTGGACAAATCTCCGTGCTATTGCAGACACATTATTTATCTTTTTTTTTTTTTTTTCGTTAGAGACGAATGACGTTGTCCGTTTTATTGCCCGGAAATTACTTGTCTCGGTTTCTGGGAGAAATTATTGTTTCTACGTTATTGGAGAGCAGTTATTTATCTATTTCGATGGTTCTCATATTTTTAGAGACACTTATGTACTTCTGTCGACACGTCACTGAATGTTATTCCCTAAATTATTCTCATATTTCTTGACTCTAAACTATCAATATCACAAATGGTTTTGTATTTGCTTTTGTAACAGTTTAATAAAAATAATTAAAGGACCCCTATACAGGTCCCTTTTACAGTTCCCTTTTACAGGTCCCTATACAGGTCCCTTTTACAGGGCTCTTATATAGGTCCCTTATACAGGTCCCTTATACAGGTCCCTTATACAGGTCCCTTTTACAGGTCCCTTATACAGGTCCCTTTTACAGGTCCCTTGTACAGGTCCCTTATACAGGTCCCTTGTGCAGGTCTCTTTTACAGGTTCTAGAGCCTTTGGTATGCGGTGCTAATTCCATATTTGTATAGACCAATCGACGCCTGGGCACGTCGCCTGCGAAAGTGAGGCAAAGACTGGCCATTTATCCCATCATGCTTTAAGGTCCACGAAATGTCATGGCGTAATCACATCACATACCCATAGCAGGAAATTACCGCGGGACATCAATACTCACTGAGTGGCTGATGTGGTCAATATTTTAGCAGGAAATTACCGCGGGACATCAATCCTCACTGAGTGGCTGATATGGTCAATATTATAGCAGGAAATTACCGCGGGACATCAATCCTCACAGAGTGGCTAATATGGTCAATATTATAGCAGGAAATTACCGCGGGACATCAATCCTCACTGAGTGGCTGATGTGGTCAATATTATAGCAGGAAATTACCGCGGGATATCAATCCTCACAGTGTGGTTAATATGGTCAATATTATAGCAGGAAAATACCGCGGTCCCGCGTTCAAATCCCGGACGAGCCCCCATATGCCTCGAAGTGCCTGCACCGGCAACCGTCGAGGTATCAACTCGTACTAATGCAAAACAGCAACGAAGGACGAGGAATTAAACTTGCGTCCTTACCTTGAATACAAAGACAATCAACGGCAAAAGTCAAGATATCAAAACGCCACCAGAAGTTTATTCCGTAGCAGACATGTGAACATTAAACTCACGCAGACCTGTAGGTTGACCTCTATAGACGGGGTCGGCACCTACTTTACTAATCCACCGATGAGTGTCCAGTCTACTGCGCTCTGCTTGACGCCCTGATCCACTGATTCCATTTAAGCTGTAATTCCACTCTAGGTTTTTCCGCCCGGTTACTTCACTGCGGTGTCATCATCAACAGATCCCTCTCCTGACTCAGAGCTACCTCACGCTCATATCATCGCGTCCTGAGGTCACCTCACACAGATCCTTTGAAAAACACGTCCTTGTTCAAAAGCACAATCACAGCGTCTCCTGTTGCTGTCCAATTACGTTCTCCACATTCTCCTTGGATTCCTTTGTTGACGTCCACTTTAGTGTCTGAATGGGAAATTCCGTATATGATTTTCCACCGCCTATTCCGATGACGTCATTCTGTCTAAACGCCATGTGGCAACTTTCAGGTATATAATCTGGGTTCTCTTTCATGTTTTTGTTCATTTCTCTACACTTTCGTGAATATTATCTGGTCTCTCTTTCGTGTTTTTGTTCATTCCTCTACACTTTCATGTATATTATCTGGTCTCTTTGTCGTATCTTCGAACATTTCTCCACAGTACTCGTTCCATCTTCACAGTATATCTTTTTCACTTACGTTGACTTACTTACTGCTTACTTTTATATAGTCCTTGCAGTGTAGAGTTGGTGATGATGTGTGTCCACAGCCTTCTGTCTCGTGTACTGCCAATCTTCTTATAGTCTATGCCATGTGCCGTTGGTGATCATGTCTGTCCAAGCCTTCTATCTCGTGTACTGCCAGTTATTGCTGATAATGATGTTCTTCCACGCCATGACGTCAAATTGTCTAGCATATTCCTTGTTGGTCTCCCCCTGCCTCGACTCCCCTCTAACTCTCCCATTGGGACGACATACTCCAGCTGTCCCCTTTTCATGACATGCCCAAAGAAAACAGACCATCTTTTTCTGATGCGAGTTCTCTTTTTGGTTTAGTGTCTTTCAAGGCATGTTCATTGCTCTTTCTGTCCTTTCACTGTATTCTCATCCTCCTCCTACAAAACCACATCTCCTCATAGAAGTAAAGTTGTCTGTTACATCTAAAGTAATATTACCTGTTAAAATTGAAGTAGTGTTGTTTGTTAGATTTGAAGTAATGTTATCTGATAAAACTGAAGTAATGTTATCTGTTAACACTTAAATAATGGTGTCTGTTAAAACTGAAGTCATATTATCTGATAAAACTGAAGTCATGTTATCTGTTAAAACAGTAGTAATGTTATCTGTCACAACTGAAGTAATGTTATCTGTTACAGCTGGAGTAATGTTGTCGTTTACATCTGAAGTCATGTTATCTGTTACATCTGAAGTAATGTTATCAGTGAAAAAGGAAATAATATTATATGTTAAAACTGAAGTAATGTTATCGTGTATATGTGAAGTAATTGTATCTGTAAGAACTGAAGTAATGCTGTCTCTTACAAATGAAGTAATGTTGTCTATTACAACTGAAGTAATATTACCTGTTACAACTGGGCCTACTGCATAGCCAGGCGGCCTTAATTCCCCAGGCTCAAAGACCCCCCTGCCATACACCGCAAGGTAATATAGTGGCAGTAAACGACAGTTTATGACAACTGAAATAATGTTATCTATGACATCTGAAGTAATATTACCTATTAAAACTGAAGTAATGTTATCTGTTACAGCTCATGCTAGACTTCTTCGCAAAGGTATTCTGTATGCAGAACACATTGATGGACAAAAAGGAGCGAGAGGAGCGGAGGAACAGCATCGTGTTCAACAGAGACGACGAGACGGTTAGTGGCAGCACCAGACAGCAGCCACACGACAACAGCAACAACATCAGCTTCACCAAACCCAGAGACAAACGTCACCTGGAGTTTAAATACGACCGGGTTGGCGTTTTTGAGCTGCAATCAGAAGACTGGAGACCTTCCAACAACGGGTTGGGAAGTGAATCGGACCTCTCAGATCGTATAATACCCTTGCCGTCCCACTACAGCCAGCTGGAGATGGAAGTGAAGGAGATCAAGAAACTGGTGAAGACAATGAGTGAGAAGAGCGCGGAGAAGGCACACAAGGAGTATCTAGCCAGGGAGTGGAAGCTGGTGGCCTTGGTTCTGGACAGACTGTTCTTCTTTCTGTATTTGTTGGCCATTGTCGTGTCTGCCTTTACGCTGTTTAAGACTTCATTTTTCCAGACATGACAGAAAACGGTCGAGGCAGCCATATCATAATTCTGTGGAGCGTCTTTATGTCTAGTCTAGCATGATCGTGTTGCAGCCATGTTCCTAATTTGGATTTGTTGTGACAGAGCAGAGGTGGGCAAACTTTTTTTCTATCAAGGTTCTTGTGGATATTTATAGCATCCTTCGAGGGCCGTCCATAATTATCAGCTTAAAAACTAGCAGGTTGTGTTTGGCCAACCATTTAATGAACTCGCCCCTATTGTCTGCCGTTGCCTTTGCAGGGCCGAACCAATGATTTCGCGGGCCTTACACGGTCCGCGGGCCGGAGGTTCCCCACCCGTGCTATTGAAGGTCTAACTACTGACAGAGAATACAAGTTAATATAGGATTTTTGGACAAAGTGTCAGCTGGTCTACCGAGGTTGGGGATATAATATACAGGTGTTTGTCAAATCTATAAAGTATGAGCTGGTCTACCGACGTTGAGGATGTAATATACAGGTGTTTGTCAAATCTACAAAGTATGAGCTGGTCTACCGAGCTTGGGGATGTAATATACAGGTACTTGTCAAATCTACAAAGTATGAGCTGGTCTACCGATGTTGGGGATGTAATATACAGTTGTTTGTCAAATCTACAAATACTTAACCTGTGGCTTTGTGGCAGTCTTTTTGCATCGATTACTAGCAGATTATATAGCAGGGAATGTAAGTCAGTTCCTGGCCACGCGATCACCGTCTTGTTCTGTTCCAACGAGAAGAATCTCTCGTGTAGAGACACCCACATATATATCTGCTTCCTTGGTAATTAATGTGCCATTAAATGTAATGGTTTTTTGTTGTTAAATAGGTTATTTGGTCATGGTGTGCCAAGGTGGCAATTTCCACTCATTTACAAAAGCCAAATTTGTGCACACAGACAGTTATGATAGTCAGGTTAAGATAATCGTGGTAGACAACCGAAGTTACTGTGTTAATATGCGTGTTATATATTTCATCTTGATGGACTTGTCTTATTACTTTAGTTTATGTTGTGTGATGTTTTCAGTATGTACCTGACGAGATGCAGCGAAATGTCAGGCAATAAATCGTGCAATCTATTATTTGTATCTTCGTTATTCAAATTCACTACGGGAAAACATTGTTTTCAAATAAGTTGAAGTCAGACAATGTTGAAACCTTCAGAAAACCATCATAATTTTCTGCCAGATATAAATAATTATTCAAGAATGTTGTAATATTCAAATACACCTTGGCATATACGTAACTGTGAGCACACCCTGCACTGGTCATCGAGGAACATGCCCAGCAAACTGGATCGCTGACCACATACTGCACTGGTCATTGAGGAACATGTCAAACAAACTGGCTCACTGACCACACACTGCACTGGTCATCGAAGAACATATCCAGCAAACTGTCTCGCTGACCACACACTGCACTGGTCATCGAGGAACATATCCAGCAAACTGGCTCACTGACCACACACTGCACTGGTAATCGAGGAACATATCCAGCAAACTGGCTCGCTGACCACATACTACACTGGTCATTGAGGAACATATCCAGCAAACTGTCTCGCTGACCACACTCTGCACTGGTCATCGAGGAACATATCCAGCAAACTGTCTCGCTGACCACACACTGCACTGGTCATCGAGGAACATATCCAGCAAACTGTCTCACTGACCACACTCTGCACTGGTCATCGAGGAACATATCCAGCAAACTGTCTCGCTGACCACACTCTGCACTGGTCATTGAGGAACATGTCCAACAAACTGGCTCGCTGACCACACACTGCACTGGTTATCGAGGAAATGTCCAACAAACTGGCTCGCTGAATTATTAGTGTTGTTTATTTAGCGGCGGCCGACTGGCTGGAATGCACGACACTCCTTGAAAGCTATAGTTACTTATTAGGATTCGAACCTGTCACCTCCAAATTACGACGGCACCTCGCTGCAGGAACAAGTGTAGTTCGACTAAGTCTTAATCTGTCGGACTCTGTACCTCTCTTCCTCTCTCTTCTTCTCTCTCTTTGTCTATCGCTATCTATTTCTATCTGTATCGCTCTGCAGACTTTCCATGGGATACATTTTTCAGTCCCATTCCCATCCCATCCCACGGTCATTTTGCCTGTCCCATCCCATGGCATTCCCATGGGATTCCCATGATAATACTAACATGGAATACAGTTCAAATAAAACATGAAATTTATGAAAGTTTAGGGTTAGTGTCTACTAAATAGGACTACATGTACAAAGAGGCATGTAAAACAACAGAATTTATTAATTTTAAAAATTCAAGAGTATTTTATTAAAACAAAGTTTAATCTAAATATGACAATTCAGTGTCATTCTGATACTCTCATTCTGTTTCAGAGTCACTCTGCTCATTCAGCACATTATCAATTTCCTGCTGATCGACTGTTTCTAATCTTCTTCTTCTTCTTCTTCAGCTTTCCGAGCCATTGAGGTTCTTTGCTGCAAATACAATCCGTCTCCATTCGTCTCTCTGGTGGACCTTCTCTTGCCAGTCGTTGATTCCAAGTGCTTGTAGGTCTGTACATGTATTATCTCTCCACCGTCTTCTTGGTCTACCTCGGGGTCTACGGTCATTTATTTCCTGAGTGTAAGCGAGTTTTGTTTCCCTATTATCTTCCATTCTTTCTATATGCCCCAGCCATTGTAGTCTATTAGCCTTCATGATACCAGTGATTAGCGGAGACTTAAACATATCATAAATGTCTTTGTTACTTCTTCTTTTCCACTCTCCACTTTGTGTATCCCTAATGGGTCCAAAGATGCGTCTTAAAATTTTGTTCTCAAAGGTTTGTAACAAGGCTTCGTCTCCTTTCGTTGTACTCCAGGTTTCAGAGCCATACAGCACAACTGGTCTGATCAGTGTTTTGTATATTGTGATTTTGGTGTTACGAGATAGCGCCTTTGATTTTAGTAGATGTTGTAGTGCATAGTATATCTTATTTCCAGAGTTTATTCTAGTTTGTATTTCTTCCCTTATGATGTTGGAGCAGTTGAAGATTGTACCCAAGTATTTGTATGTTTCCGTTATTTTAATGGTCATATTATCTATTTGTATGTGGCCAGAGTTTTTAGCCATTCCGTCTCTTGAAATTACCATATATTCTGTCTTATCTTGGTTGATAACCAGCCCCATTTGTTGGGCTTTTTCCTTTAAGTGAGTCAATATTTCCAATGACTTTTGTTCACTTTGTCCTATAATATCTATATCATCTGCATAACCAAGCAGCTTGGATGTTCCGCCAATATCACATTCCTCCTTTATCTTCCTTACAAGTTTCTCTAGAGCCAGATTGAAGAGTAGCGGCGATAGTGCATCACCCTGTTTCAAGCCAGATGTTATTTGGAAAGAGTCTGATTTCCTGCCTTTATATGTTACTATATTATAAGTATCTTCCATGCATATTTCTCATGTATGTACCATCCATCCATCATGTGCCATGCCGATAAGCGTGGGCGGTCATGTTCTGCCATCTCACCCGATCACCAGAGTTGTGGATCAGCTCCGTGTTTCTGTCTCGACCATGCCACGTGGCCAAGCAATCCAAGTATTTACGTCTCGGTCTTCCCCTTGGTCTCTTCCCTTCGATCTTGCCAGTTGTCACCAAGTTCTCCAAGTCATTTCTTCTCATAACATGCCCAAAAATATTGTATGTCTACGTCTAATGACTCTAATCAGTTTACCGTCTTCATTTGTTTCTTGAAGGACTTGTTCATTCGTCTTTCTGTCTGTCCATGGTATTCTTTGCATTTTCCTCAGAAACCACATTTCCACAGCCATCAGATGTTTTTCAGCTTGACTGCTTATTGTCCACGCTTCACATCCATACAAAAGTATAGGTGTGAAGCGTGGACAATAAGCAGTATGTACAGCATTCCTTTAATCTGAACAATATTCGGAATGTGGTTTAAGAATTCTTCATCATCTTCATTAAAGTAATGCGAGTAATTTTTTTTCCAACTGCCAAGGGATTTTTTACGTGCGCAACAATACACACGGGAGTCCGATCTCACTTCCCAGAGACCGGGGGAAAATTTTATTACTAGAGGTCCACGTGAAAAAAAAAATTAATTAGTAGCCTCACGGCGATGCCCGGGCATAATTTCGAGTTAAAAATCTACTCAAAGTATTTCAGGATCCTCGCCGGTGCTACGGAGTTCGTGCACTGGGCTGAGTTTCTCCAGACTCAGGTTTGAGTTAGGAGGAGAACGGAGCACTTATGGGTTACACCCGTGTGCCGTGATGTTGATCCATCGACTAAACTAAACTAAACTAAACTGAGTAATTTTTTTAAATGGACATTGAAACGTTGGTAATATGATCGCATGCGCGCATTTATCAATTTATTCAGTGTCCCACCACGAGATAAAGAATTGATAGAAATATATAAAGAAAAAGGAAGGATAAAAGGCTTTAAAAAGTTTTTTTTTTTTTTAAAGTTGCTATCACATGGCTATTGTCCCATGAGTCCCATGGGAAATACAAATGTTTGCTGTCCCGTCCCATACCATCCCATGGGATGTTTCCCATGGGATTCCCATGGGAATCCCATTCCCTTTGACAAGCCTGTCTGTCTTTCTCTTTCTGACATTTCCGCTATCTGTCTCTCTGTCTCTCATAGCGTGTCCCTCTCTGTTTCAATCTGCATGTCTTTGCTTCTGTATGACTCTCTCTCTCTCTCTCTCTCTCTCTCTCTCTCTCTCTCTCCTCTCTCTCTCTCTCTCTCTCTCCCTCTCTCTCTCTCTCTCTCTCTCTCTCACTTACTCACTACAGCGGTTTTTCGCTTCGTTTTTCTGGTTTGTTTGTTTGCTTTGAACTCAAGCATCGTCCATAGACGTGTTAGTTGCTACTACTCCTGGGAGTGCTCTGGACTGACGTTTGCGCGTGGATTAGCTTTCCCTATTACCAGAGTCCCTCTCCATCAGGCGAGTCCACTCCGACTTGTGAGGTTATCTACAGCGATGTGTATATCCATATGTCGCATTTTCTATTTATCTGTCTCTACATAAAGTCGCCAATAATCAAGTCAAGACTCTTTAGTACCGCAGTTATATGCTCATTATGTTCTCGGTGTTTTCACCTTACATTTGATCAAATGTGTCCGGGGGAACCTGCAATGTACATACTGTAGAAACAAGACCACACTCAAACTGCGTCCATCCACAGTCATGTGACGCCATATTACAGGAAATGAGATTATAAATATGAATCGTGATGTATGTGCAAGTAAACAAAAACACTTAAAACAAATCTAACTATATTTATTACAAGAGGATTGAATGAAGCAAAGTACTTGTCTTCGTCTGGTTTAGTTTGTAATTTGTTTTTGTTTATTTTGCCTTTTTTAAATTCTGGTGTAGTCTTTATATTTTTGCGTCGACATTTCCTCTGTCCGGTGTTGTTAGTGTCTCCTCTAATTTGTTACATACTAAGCACATGCTCATACCTTGATTAGCATACAATGCACATTTACATATATTGATCAGCATACCAAGCAAATTGTCATACGTTGACCAACATACCTAGCTATTTGGTATATGTTGATGAGCATACCAGGCATATTGCCATACGTTGACCCGCATACCAGGCAAATTGTCATACTTTGACCATCATACCAGGAATATTGTCATACTTGATTCTTATAAGGAACACATTGTCATGTGGGAGGTGTCTTAAGAGTAGAATTGCCTACAGTGTACATTGACACTCGCAGAGCCCTTTTACAGGCTTCGAGACCCATCGGGCATACGGTGTTAGACAGGTATTTGTATAGACCAGTCGTCACTGAATGAGTCATGCAGTCAGTATCATATCTGTCTCCTTTGCTTCCCTATTTTAGCCTGGGTCGATCAGGGAGCTAAGGCCACTTTTAAAAAAAAATCGTTATTGGTCCAGCTGGGGTTCGAACCCATAACCATCGGGTGGGCAGGTGAGTGTCTTTTTCTTTTTTTTTAAATTCGCATATCCTTTTACAGGACATCGCTGTCAACAGCAGCATCTTTCAGCTGTCTGTTGATTTCTTGGCAAGATTACGCTCAGTAGTTTGCCATTGCTTTCTCAGCGGCCGGTTCAGTTATCCCGCAAGTCACCAGCGGGGGACGAACCGCTCCCAGTTCTCGCCCGCTACGAGACTCTGCGTGATAAACGGGATTACGGAGAAAGTGGTGTAACCCCTCGGCCAGAGAGACCGGCAGGTGAGTGTCTACAGAGTGAAAAATGTATTAAGATGAGCTCTGTGTCTGGCGGTATCCTGTTCGACCCTCGGTGTGTGTTTTGTACAGAAGCAGTTACATTATCCGAGATTACAAGAGGCGACTGATCATCTTGCAATAAATATATACATCGATCATATAAATGGAAGTTATATTTATGGTGTTATGTATCTACAGTTATCGTTCGCTACATAAAGTCGCCAATAATCATGACCATCATACCAGGCAAATTGTCATACTTTAACCATTTGTTTCCTTATATCTTTCGTTGTCCTGCGATCTATTTGCAGACGGCTGCACAGTATATACAAACGCTATTGATTGTAATGTGCTAGAATCATCCTTGCAACAGGACATAAATAGTGTAGCTAACTGAAGTCATGCAAACCGCATGCAAATTAATATTTCGAAAACAAACACTACGTGAATAGCAACCAGGCAAAGACTTCACATTCTAAACTCGCAGAGAACTCTTCAGCTGCACATTGGTAGCACGCTTGTAGAAAGTGTAACCGAGCACAAGGCACTGGGTCTTATCATTGATCAAAATCTAACCTTTAATTCCCATGTTCATGCTCTCGTTAAACAAATAGCCATAAAAGTATATCAGCTTGCCAAAATTAAACATTTCCGTGACGAAAACAGAAAAAAAAAAGATATTCTATACTTCCCACATACAAAAACATATTGATTATTACTCCACAATCTGGGATGGATGTTCAAAATCAATAACAAAACGCTTTTATTCACTCCAGAAAAGGGCAGTGCGTTTAATTAAAGGTGAAAAGCCAAAGGACAATTCTAACCTACATGAACGTCTTAAGTAACTGCCACTCCACAGACGCCTACTTTTTATTAAGGCTAAACTAATTCACAAAATCCTATTTCAAAATGCTACAAGCTGCCTTTGGCTATTGTTCAAATATAAAGCAAGACATAGCGAACGACTAAATATACTTCATGTCCCTAAACCTAGGATAGACTTATATAAAACAAGCTTGGCACACTCTGTCTCTCAGCTGTGGAACAATCTTCCACAAGAAATAAAATACTACCTCAGTACAGACTACATGCCCCCCTCCCCCCTCTAAAAACAATAATAGAAAATTATCTCAAACGACAACTAGCCAATAAAAACTCCCATGTGATGGTACATTACATCTTCCTTAGGTATTTATAATGCCCATGTTAAACATTGCCTCAGTGAGTCATGTATTATTCATTATTTTTGACGCGTTTTAATGCTTATTGTTCTGTTGTTGTTTAAGATTAGTTTCATAAGTGATGTTGAAAGAAATGATGTATAAGCGCAAATAGAGAAGACGGGCAGAATGTCAGACAGGCCTGCGTACCCAATTTTAACCCTTTGATAATTAAGATTGTCCGTTCGTTCGTTCGTTCGTTCGTTTGTTCGTTCTAACACTGCTTATTTTGGGGTTATCGTTTTCTATGTGTCTGTGGTTTTCGCTTTAAAAGTATGCGACTGAAATCATTGCTTTCTTTTCACATGTGTACTTGAAGTTTTCATGCCAGCTTCATATGTACGAGTGCTATTCTAAAATCAACCGCCATTTGGATGGTAAAAATAAACGGGTTGCCATAGCGACACCGTTCGTTGTTAGCATCATTCAGTAGTCATTTAGCTCACTACACATCACATGTTTATTGCATTAAAACTGCACGCCTGATCTCATATTCGTTATACTACTTTGTATCTTCATTTTAATACTCATCATCATCGTGTACATTTCCTTCAGACTGAGGCGTTCATGTGGCTTCACAGATCTCGGTCCTTGGTGTTCTGGACCAACTCTGCTGATGATATTCCTCCATGCCATCATTTTAGTCAATCCAGTATAATTTATTTTGGTCTGCCTCTGCCTCTTTACTCATTAAACTTTCCATTTGTCACCATGCTCTCCAATTTCTTTCTTCTCATCACATGATTAAAGAATGCTGTTTGTCTCTTTCTGATAGCTGTATATATTGTTCTAGTTTCATTAGTCTCTTTCAGGCTATTCGGATACTATCTGCCTTAAATCATCGTTGTTATCTTACGTCTGAAGTTATTCTAATATTATGTCTGAAATTAGTACTATAATACTATGTGTGTGAAACTATTGTTCTATTGATATGTCTAAAGTTATCATTCTAATGGTTTATGTTTAAATTTAGCGTTCTGTCATGTTTTCAGACATGAGTCTAATGCATCTGAAGTTATTGTATTAATGTATCTAGATATAATGTCCTAATAATTTACATCTAAAATTATTGTCCTAATAATAAGCGTCTGAAGTTATTGTCCTAATAATATATGTCTGAAGTTATTGTCCTAATAATATATGTGTCTGAGGTTAATGTCCTAATCATACGTGCCTGAAGATGTCTAGTACTTTAGGTTCGTTATAATGTTATCTGGAGTGGTTATGATCTTTTCTGTGACTGAAGCAGAGGTCTAAAAGGACGTCGTCAAACGTCACCAGGTGTTACATTAGATGACGAGTCAAGCATGAACTATTAAGGTTTTTTAAAATATGCACAGGATATAAATAAATACGAAGACATGCTGTTGTTATTCTGTAAAGCACTCCGTGATCATGTCATAGAGTCCTTGTGTTACATGTTACGTGACAATATAACTTATTGGGTATACTCAAATGTGTGTTACTTGAATAAATAAATACCCGAATGACTGATTTAATAAATAGGTAAGCGTATGAATAAACGAACAAACGAATGAATGAATGAATGAATGAATGAATGAATGAATGAATTGATGCGTGTGTAGATGACTTCATGCATGAGCTAAATGAATAATTGAATTAAACATTGAATAAATTAATTAATAAATCAGTAAGTTAAGTAATGCATGAATCAATCAATCAATCAATTGAACATGTGAATTACTTATAAATGCACAGGTGACTAAATGAATGATTGAATTATCGACTCAATAATTGTAGTAACTCTGAATAACTGCAGTATGCACGCGACGAGATGCAGCAAAATATGACAGGCAATAAATCGTGAAACATATTTTGTGTGGCTCCTGTGTTTAAATTCACTAAAATAATAAACAGTTTTGAATTAAGTGAGTTCACTAATGAATGCATAAATCAATTATTAATTTAATCAACCAAACGATTTATTAGAAAACATTTCTACCAGTGTATACAATTAAATAGCCTATTCTTGGCACTGGCAAATCTCGCACTGATCCTCGTCCAGTAGGAACCCGTTGGGGCAGTAAATCCTACACAAGACAGGAGCACATCTCTGCCGTTTGGCCACCTCTGTATCTGTGGATGTAAATAGGTCATATTGGTGATCCCAGGCATCATTTAACTCCGTCTGTACTAATCAGCGCGACATACGTTTATGACTTAATTCTGATGTCATGTACAATTATGAACACCTGACCCAGCCAGCGTTTTATTAAGCCTGTTCCTTCATCGACAGTGAGATGCGCAGTTTCGTAATTCCCCGACACACCGAGTTGAGGGTTCGGAATCAGCTGCGGCGATTTGGAAGCAAAGGGCCATGCGTTGATTTTGATCGTATATATATATATATATATATATATATATATATATATATATATATATATATATATATATATATATATATATATTATATATATATATATGTACCCGTAAACTATAAGACGTAGACAGCCCAGATTGTGTGGGCACGTTATGAGAAGAAATAAACTAGA
Organism: Cepaea hortensis; assembly: GCA_963921405.1. NCBI lineage: Eukaryota > Metazoa > Mollusca > Gastropoda > Stylommatophora > Helicidae > Cepaea > Cepaea hortensis. The sequence continues at coordinate 81,330,906 of OY992876.1, forward strand.
GAACTTGATGACACCTAGCAAGATTGAGGGGAAAGGAACAAGAGGAAGCAGAGAAGTAAATACCTGGATGGCCTGGCCACGTGACATAATCGAGACAAGAACACACAGTTGATCCACGACTCTGGTGATTGCGTGAGATAGCCAAACGTGACCGCCCACGCTTTTCGGCATGGCACATGATGATGATATATACAGTGTGTCCGAAAGCATGTATGCAAACGAGGAGACTTTAGGACATTTCTGCGGCCAAGTGGTTGGGACGTCTGCATCACGCTCCCTGGATTCGTTCTCGGAGCTAACGATTGCCATTTTGTTTCTGAGACACCTGTGTGTTGTCACTGGGGCTACAAAATTCGTGAACTGTGCTGCGCACGTCGGAAGGTCCCTCTGCAGAAAGAGACCGAGCCACATAGGGTAAAACCAGGTGCAACGAAGCCGCACTTCCCGAGGCTTGAAACATTTATAAATACGATGAATTATATCATGTGTGTGCATATTTCACAGGTGCAGCTAACTTAAAATAGCGGCAGAAGCAAGACTAAGTCTTGAGGAAAGAAAACTATCTTAAAGTGGCACTTGAAGTGCCGGAACTTTTTCAACAGCAAAGAAGAAACATCAATGATAACTCTGCTGTTTGTAATGATATTAGTTGGTGCTGTCTAGCGACGCCTGGGACAGAAAGTTCATTACTTTGAGCGCCAGGGATGCCTTTAAATATTCTCAACTTGTCCTCTTTAACATCGATGAAACAACTTATTTCAATCTTAATTCATTTTAATTTTATCTTAATATTTATCTTATTAAATACGTAATTCTAATACATCAAAGTGTCTATATATTGTTAAGACGGCGTTAATATATGATTTAGCATCAATGGCGGAATGGGTCTACCATATTGGTTGTCAGGAATTATATATAATTAACACTTTTAACATTGTTTATGTTTAAGAGGGTCCACTTCATTATAGGACCACACGGCCCACTTGGGATCGAAATCGGGAGACCCGGGTTCGATCCCTCGGTAAGGTGTGGGATTTTTTTTCTGTCGGGGGCAAAAACAGAATCCTAACCTGCACAGTTCGTGGTGACTACACTAGCCAGGCGGCCTTAATTCCTCAGGCTCAGAGACCCCTCTGCCATACACCGCAAGGTACTATGTTGGCAGTAAATGACAGTTTTTGGCGGCCGACTTGCGGGCATTGGGCCACTGGGCATCATAGACAGACTTATGTCTCGGAAAGTGAAATACGAGGGTAAGTTAATAAGTAAGTAAAAAATGGATGTAGAAAAATAACTAAATATGATAACAACTTGAAACCAGTTTATTTGTATACACACATTGTCCCATTATTTCTCAACATAATTTCCACTAACATTGATGCGCTTATCCCATAGTTGTATCAGTTCTCCCACACAAAGTAATGTGCGAACAGATAGTGTTGATCACAACGTAATGTGAGAACACATGGTGTTGATCACAACGTAATGTGAGAACAACCTCAGGTGACAGTTAACACAACGTAATGTGAGTACAACCTCAGGTGACAGTTAACACAAGGTAATATGAGTACAATCTCAGGTGACAGTTAACACAATGTAATGTGAGAACAACCTCAGGTGACAGTTAACACAACGTAATATGAGTACAATCTCAGGTGACAGTTAACACAATGTAATGTGAGAACAACCTCAGGTGACAGTTAACACAACGTAATGTGAGAACAACCTCAGGTGACAGTCAACACAACGTAATGTGAGAACAACCTCAGGTGACAGTTAACACAACGTAATGTGAGAACAACCTCAGGTGACAGTTAACACAACGTAATGTGAGAACAACCTCAGGTGACAGTCAACACAACGTAATATGAGTACAACCTCAGGTGACAGTTAACACAACGTAATATGAGTACAACCTCAGGTGACAGTTAACACAATGTAATGTGAGAACAACCTCAGGTGACAGTTAACACACGTAATGTGAGAACAACCTCAGGTGACAGTTAACACAACGTAATATGAGTACAACCTCAGGTGACAGTTAACACAATGTAATGTGAGAACAACCTCAGGTGACAGTTAACACAACGTAATGTGAGAACAATCTCAGGTGACAGTTACCACAACGTAATATGAGTACAACCTCAGGTGACAGTTAACACAATGTAATGTGAGAACAACCTCAGGTGACAGTTAACACAACGTAATGTGAGAACAACCTCAGGTGACAGTTAACACAATGTAATGTGAGTACAACCTCAGGTGACAGTTAACACAATGTAATGTGAGAACAACCTCAGGTGACAGTTAACACAATGTAATGTGAGAACAACCTCAGGTGACAGTTAACACAATGTAATGTGAGAACAACCTCAGGTGACAGTTAACACAACGTAATGTGAGAACAACCTCAGGTGACAGTCAACACAACGTAATGTGAGAACAACCTCAGGTGACAGTTAACACAACGTAATGTGAGAACAACCACAGGTGACAGTTAACACAACGTAATGTGAGAACAACCTCAGGTGACAGTCAACACAACGTAATATGAGTACAACCTCAGGTGACAGTTAACACAACGTAATATGAGTACAACCTCAGGTGACAGTTAACACAACGTAATATGAGTACAACCTCAGGTGACAGTTAACACAATGTAATGTGAGAACAACCTCAGGTGACAGTTAACACAACGTAATATGAGTACAACCTCAGGTGACAGTTAACACAATGTAATGTGAGAACAACCTCAGGTGACAGTTAACACAACGTAATGTGAGAACAATCTCAGGTGACAGTTACCACAACGTAATATGAGTACAACCTCAGGTGACAGTTACCACAATGTAATGTGAGAACAACCTCAGGTGACAGTTAACACAACGTAATGTAAGAACAATCTCAGATGACAGTTAACACAATGTAATGTGAGAAAAACCTCAGGTGACAGTTAACACAATAAATGTGAGTACAACCTCAGGTGACAGTTAACACAATGTAATGTGAGAACAACCTCAGGTGACAGTTAACACAATGTAATGTGAGTACAACCTCAGGTGACAGTTAACACAATGTAATGTGAGAACAACCTCAGGTGACAGTTAACACAATGTAATGTGAGAACAACCTCAGGTGACAGTTAACACAATGTAATGTGAGAACAACCTCAGGTGACAGTTAACACAACGTAATGTAAGAACAATCTAAGGTGACAGTTAACACAACGTAATGTGAGAACTTCCTCAGGTGACAGTTAACACAACGTAATGTGAGAACATCCTCAGGTGACAGTTAACACAACGTAATGTGAGTACAACCTCAGGTGGCAGTTAACACAATGTAATGTGAGAACAACCTCAGGTGACAGTTAACACAACGTAATGTGAGAGCAACCTCAGGTGACAGTTAACACAACGTAATATGAGTACAACCTCAGGTGACAGTTAGCACAATGTAATGTGAGAACAACCTCAGGTGACAGTTAACACAACGTAATGTGAGAACAATCTCAGGTGACAGTTACCACAACGTAATATGAGTACAACCTCAGGTGACAGTTAACACAATGTAATGTGAGAACAACCTCAGGTGACAGTTAACACAACGTAATGTAAGAACAATCTCAGATGACAGTTAACACAATGTAATGTGAGAAAAACCTCAGGTGACAGTTAACACAATGTAATGTGAGTACAACCTCAGGTGACAGTTAACACAATGTAATGTGAGAACAACCTCAGGTGACAGTTAACACAATGTAATGTGAGTACAACCTCAGGTGACAGTTAACACAATGTAATGTGAGAACAACCTCAGGTGACAGTTAACACAATGTAATGTGAGAACAACCTCAGGTGACAGTTAACACAATGTAATGTGAGAACAACCTCAGGTGACAGTTAACACAACGTAATGTAAGAACAATCTCAGGTGACAGTTAACACAACGTAATGTGAGAACTTCCTCAGGTGACAGTTAACACAACGTAATGTGAGAACATCCTCAGGTGACAGTTAACACAACGTAATGTGAGTACAACCTCAGGTGGCAGTTAACACAATGTAATGTGAGAACAACCTCAGGTGACAGTTAACACAACGTAATGTGAGAGCAACCTCAGGTGACAGTTAACACATCGTAAAGTGAGAGCAACCTCAGGTGACAGTTAACACAACGTATTATGAGAACAGATAGTGTTGACTACAACGTAATGTGAGAAACACCTCAGGTGACGGTTAACACAACGTAATGTGAGAACAACCTAAGGTGGCAGTTAACACAACGTAATGTGAGAACAACCTCAGGTGACCGTTAACAGGTACTTTAGTGTCATCTACAGGGGCGTGGCATTAAATTGTCTGTTTGTGACTGTTAAGGACTATTCTGAATGCAATAGTTTGCCATTGCTTTCTGAACATAAGACTATAATGATATTGTGAAAATCAACGCAATGCGATGTAATCTTAAACAAAACCGGATAATAAAATAGGAAATAATAAAAGAATAACAGTAGTTTAATAACAAGAATACATTAACTATAACAGATAAGACATATTTTAATGAGTCGGTAATACTACTAAACCAAGTACAAGAAAGTACAACATATATAAAGACACACCATTACTTAATTACTTATAACAATAATTACTTAAACAATGCATAGATGGAAAGAGAAGAAGGAGAAAGATATAGAAACACAGAAAGAAATGCGTACAATAATTAGGGGAAGAAGGGAAGAATCAAAAGTATACGAAACTAAAGAACTTTAACACAGAAGCCACAGACAATAGATTGCACCATTTAAAGCCTGGCATACTTCGCTGCATCTCGTCAAGGTGCATACTGCAGAGGAGTTATATATCATGTGATATGAATAGATGAATCATGTTTGACTACAGTACGTAAGAAATACAGTGATATATAACTCTGCACTGTGCACCTAACGAGATGCAGCGGAATATGCCAGGCATAAATTGTGCAAACTATTCTTTGTGACGTGTGTTTAAATTCACGGAGGAAATACATTGTTTTGAAATTAAATAACTTTAGAAAGAAAATAAAGAGCACTAAATAACATTCAGAAGCAAAGTTCGCTGCGACCATTCTGCTAAACTACAACAGCTCGCGTAAGATAAGAAAACCACATCTTTTATTCATTGTCTGTACAACTTAATTACATATAGACCGGCAGATCTTATCACTGGCCACACGTGTTCAGGAGGGTCATATTAAGGTCAGAAAGTATTAAGTTGTTGTGTTTCGTGATCATGTCTAATAGTAGTCACATACATATGTAATGTTTGGAAGAATCAAGAAAAAAAATGTCACAGAGGAGTGGCTAGAGAATCCTCAGAAAATGCTACATAGGAGTGGCTAGACAATCACGATAATATATATACACATATGTATTGCCCTGAATGCCGGTCTCCCTGGCGAAGTGTTAACGACGCTGTTCGTAATCCCGTATACTCTCGTACGAAACACAGCTGCGCGAGATTCGGCAACGGATCGCGTCGCGCTGATTACTTACGGAGGGTATGTGAGCCGGTCGTTCAGAAAGCAATGGCAAACTACTGAACATAAAACTTGTCAAGATATCAACAACAGCAGCTGAAAAATGCTTGTGTTGACCGCAATGTAAGGTATATGCCAAATTTTTTAAAGCCCTTAATGGCTACTTAAGGAAGTACTACAAAAATAAGATTCTGCTGTTAAATGTTTAATTTTAAAATTTAAAAAAAAAGAAAATAAAATAACGTAAACACGGAGGCCTGAAACGTGTTGGGCGATTTATTGTCTGGCATATTTCTCAATGTCTTAACACCTCATAACGTGTGGCAATAACATGAACAATAACACCACATAAACTGTGGCCATAACATGAACAATAACACCACATAAACTGTGGCCATAACGTGAACAATAACACCACATAAACTGTGGCCATGACATGAACAATAACACCACATAAACTGTGGCCATAACGTGAACAATAACACCTCATAAACTGTGGCCATGACATGAACAATAACACTCAACTGTGGACATAACGTGAACAATAACACCACATAAACTGTGGCCATGACATGAACAATAACACCACATAAACTGTGGCCATAACGTGAACAATAACACCTCATAAACTGTGGCCATGACATGAACAATAACACCTCATAAACTGTGGACATAACGTGAACAATAACACCACATAAACTGTGGCCATGACATGAACAATAACACCACATAAACTGTGGCCATAACGTGAACAATAACACCACATAAACTGTGGCCATAACGTGAACAATAACACCACATAAACTGTGGCCATAACGTGAACAATAACACCACATAAACTGTGGCCATAACCTGAACAATAACACCACATAAACTGTGGCCATAACGTGAACAATAACACCACATAAACTGTGGCCATAACGTGAACAATAACACCACATAAACTGTGGCCATGACGTGAACAATAACACCACATAAACTGTGGCCATGACGTGAACAATAACACCACATAAACTGTGGCCATGACGTGAACAATAACACCACATAAACTGTGGCCATAATGTGAACAATAATACCACATAAACTGTGGCCATAACGTGAACAATAACACCACATAAACTGTGGCCATAACGTGAACAATAACACCACATAAACTGTGGCCATAACGTGAACAATAACACCACATAAACTGTGGCCATAACCTGAACAATAACACCACATAAACTGTGGCCATAACGTGAACAATAACACCACATAAACTGTGGCCATAACGTGAACAATAACACCACATAAACTGTGGCCATGACGTGAACAATAACACCACATAAACTGTGGCCATGACGTGAACAATAACACCACATAAACTGTGGCCATGACGTGAACAATAACACCACATAAACTGTGGCCATAATGTGAACAATAATACCACATAAACTGTGGCCATAACGTGAACAATAACACCACATAAACTGTGGCCATAACGTGAACAATAACACCACATAAACTGTGGCCATAACGTGAACAATAACACCACATAAACTGTGGCCATAACGTGAACAATAACACCACATAAACTGTGGCCATAACGTGAACAATAACACCACATAAACTGTGGTCATAACGTGAACAATAACACCACATAAACTGTGGCCATAACGTGAACAATAACACCACATAAACTGTGGCCATAACGTGAACAATAACACCACATAAACTGTGGCCATAACGTGAACAATAACACCACATAAACTGTGGCCATAGCGTGAACAATAACACCACATAAACTGTGGCCATAACGTGAACAATAACACCACATAAACTGTGGTCATAACGTGAACAATAACACCACATAAACTGTGGCCATAACGTGAACAAGGTAAATTAAGTCTCGTATAGTGTATTCTTCTTCTTCCTCTTCTTCGTTCATCCGGAGTTTTTTTTCGGACGTGATTGCGTTGTGCCTGTTTACAGCAGAACTGCGTTCTTGCGCCGTTAGGCCGACACATCCGACTTCTGCGGGCATTTGTTGACCGGGTTAACCTTCCCGGGTATAGTGTATTCAAGTAACAATAAACGATTGCTCAAATGTAGTGAGCCATTAGCAATTAGGCAGTAACAACCGGTTTTGTGCAAAAAGAAAGATCGTGTTAAATTAGAAACTACCATGGGGATCACAGCTGTTCTACAATGGGACAATACCAGTGACTATGTGTTTTAATTGTGTCAGCTGAAGTATTACGTATATATTCACTTTATACGACATACTACTCTGCAGGATGCACTTGACGAGATGTAGCGATATACCGGGCACACAATCGTGCAACATACTGTTTGTGACTTGTGTGTTTAAAGTTGATATAATTATGTTCCTAATCTGTAACTGATAAACTCACCTAACTGACAAGTGTGACCACAGCCGTTAAATCTACACTGGTAGCCTTCTGCACACTCTGGTAGGTCCAGGATATTGGGGGAGGGACTGCACATCTCCACACATGCTCCCATCTTGTCTTTCTTCCCAGGGGCAGCTGAAAGTGTTTGGAGGTGCAAATTATGGGATGTTATATGGAGATGGACGAATCAAATCTTGGCATAGTGCTAACTGTAACAACAACTATATAATCTTCGTTTAGCTACCACCTGGGGGAGTGGCGGCTGCTGCAGCATATAAGAATATGGAATGAAAATTGTTCGCTTTGTGAGAGACTCCTGTGAAAGTCTCCTGTGACAGTCTCCTGTGAGAGACTCCTGTGAAAGTCTCCTGTGACAGACTCCTGTGAGAGACTCCTGTGAGAGACTCCTGTGAAAGTCTCCTGTGACAGTCTCCTGTGACAGTCTCCTGTGAGAGACTCCTGTGAAAGTCTCCTGTGAAAGTCTCCTGTGACAGTCTCCTGTGACAGTCTCCTGTGAGAGACTCCTGTGAAAGTCTCCTGTGAGAGACTGTTGTGACAGTCTCCTGTGAGAGACTCCTGTGAAAGTCTCCTGTGAGAGACTCCTGTGACAGTCTCCTGTGACAGTCTCCTGTGAGAGACTCCTGTGACAGTCTCCTGTGAGAGACTCCTGTGAGAGACTCCTGTGAAAGTCTCCTGTGACAGTCTCCTGTGACAGTCTCCTGTGACAGTCTCCTGTGACAGTCTCCTGTGAGAGACTCCTGTGAAAGTCTCCTGTGAGAGACTCCTGCTAGAGACTCCTGTGAAAGTCTCCTATGAGAGACTCATGTGAGAGACTACTGTGAGAGACTCCTGTGAGACTGGCGACTGCCAATATCGAGCAAAGACTGCTAATACTTCTGTTCCAAGGACTTGTGCTTTCACGCATCGAGTATGCCCTGGCCATCCTCACTGTCAGCCCTACACAGATTGGAAGACTTGAAAAGGTACAAAACGAAGCCATGCGCATCATTTTGGGCTGCACGAGAGACACCAGCTGTGTAGCAATGAGATACCTCCTTGACGTCCCGACAATGGAACACAGGATCAAGATCTGGAGAGCTTGTGCATACTTAAAAGTAAGTGCAGATGAGCAGCACCCTCTGCATGATGCTATATACAGAGAAAAGGGTGACAGGCTAAAGAGGGGCAAATCATGGATGGGTCGGGCGGAAGATGTCGTCAGACAGGTCTGCAGTCTTACCAGTATCAACCCCGGCAAGGAATTGGTGCCGGTTCCTCCAGCTTTTAAGTGCACTTTGTCCTGCATTATCACACTCGACAGATGGTGCAGAGAGCAGAACCCTGCCGCTGTCAATGCAGAGGTTAACGCGCTCATCTACGAACACTCAGATAGCCCCGAAGTGCTCATCTATACAGATGGATCTGTTGTAAAGCAGCAGAGAAGTGCGTGGGCATTTACAGCCCGTTCAGCGGGCCGAACCGTTCAAGAATCCAGTGGTGCCCACTCTATGACCACGAGCAGCATGACGATGGATGTGATGACAGTTAAACAGGCTTTCATATGGCTGGAATCACAGCATTATACCAACGTGTGTGTACTAAGTGATTCAATGAGCATGATTCAGAAGGTCGAAGCTAGATCTGTACGTAGACAGTGGACTGAATCGCTGCGGAAGTCTGTTGTCCGTAAAGTCACCTTCATCTTCGTCCCGGGACATGCGGGAGTCGAGGGAAATGAACGAGCTGATAAATTGGCTGGCTCTGCACCCCCTGTAGATGGCCAGCCCATGGATCGTGCCGATGTTATTAACGTCCTCAAAGATATGGCGAGAACAGAGGACTTTGACGTCAGTGATTCCACATCGCTGTCCAGGATGAAAGACTTGGGAGTAAGAATCGGCACAGCCAGACGCGAGAGGTACATCGGGAAAACAAAGCCCCTCGTCAACCAACACAGAACTGGCACTATTAGCCACCGGACGCTGATGCATATGCTGGGGGGAGGATCTGAGCACCTATGGACATGTCCGGAATGCAATGAAGATACCCCAACTGATAACTGATAACTGATAACTCCTGTGAGAGACTCCTGTGAGAGACTCCTGCTAGAGACTCCTGTGAAAGTCTCCTATGAGAGACTCCTGTGAGAGACTCCTGTGAGAAACTCCTGTGAGAGACTCCTGTGAAAGTCTCCTCTGAAAGAGTCCTGTGAGAGACTCCTATGAAAGTCTCCTTTGAGAGACTCCTGTGAGAGACTTCTGTGAGAAATAATGAACACAGACACAGTGTAATACATTACAAAGAAAGCATATCCGGTAAGGGAGATCACTGTGTGGAAAATGATAATTATAATAATAACAACGTAAAAATAAGATAAAATAAGTTACTCCACAACACATCGTGTTTCGCTGGTTTAATAACCGTGGAAACTTAGTTCAGGGACAAATGCTTCTTATAACTGAATTCAATGTTCCCCGGGAATGCATGTAATTGCCCAGTCTTCTTCGGCAGTTTTCGAAAAGTGTGTATGACAATGAATCCATTACGTATTGATTTTACTTAATCTAGCAATTTCAATGGTCTCAATTTGTCCCATCCAACCATGACAGTTTTTTAATTGTCACAGAAAATATTGGGACACAAAAGTATTATTTTAACCATGTTGTATCATAAATGCTTTCTACACCAACACATCGGGGTTGTGATCGCCTGGTAGCCCCCTCACGACCAGAACGGCCAGTCTGCTGAAAATTGGTCCAGTTTTGCTCTTTGTAGAGATTTGGTTTTGTAGAACGAACGAACGAACGAACGAACAAACTTTATTTTCAAAGGGTTAAGAATTGGGCACGCAGGCCCGTCTAACATTCTGCCCTTCTATCACTCTCTTTCATACATTATTTCATTCACACATCATTCAAGGCTAACATAGAACAGCAACAATATAAAAGATATGCATTATAAAGGCATGGGCAAAAATGCGAACATCAAAACTACACGACACAGTAAAATTAGATAATGGTCTGACACTTGTTATTAGCCATGTGGAATATACTGGCCTACCAAAAGGGGACTGGCTGTTATACTAGGGTTTTGGTATTATTATTACTATCTATATTATTAAGGGGGAAGATAATCCGTACTGAGATAGTGTTCGAGTAATTTGCGATTATATGAATAGGGATTGGTGATGTCTTTGATTTCTTGTGGAAGATTGTTCCACAGCTGAGCTGCAGAGTACGTTAAGCTTGTTTTGTATAAGTCATCCTAGGCTTCGGAATGTGTAATATATTTAAACGTTTACTGTGTCTAACATTATATTTAAACAATGGCCAAAGGTAATTTGGGGCATTCCGATGCAGGATTTTGTGAATTAGTTTAGCTTTATTGAAAAGCAGGCGTTTGCGGAGTGGTAGTAACTGAAGGCGTTTATACAGGCTAGGATTGTCAGATAAATGTTTGTTATAAATTAGACTCATGGCCCGTTTCTGGAGTGAGTAAAGTCGCTTGGTGTTTGAATTAGAACAACCGTCCCAGATTGTAGAACAGTAGTCAAAGTGTGTCTGTATATGAGAAGTATAGAATAGTTTCCTTGTGTTTGGCGAGTTGGTAGACTTTTTTCGCTGTTTGTTTAATAAGCGCTTGAACGTGGGAATTAAAGGTTAGGTTTCTATCAATGATTATGCCTAATGTTTTGTGCTCAATTATACTTTCTACTGGCATGTTATCGATGTGAAGTTGAAGTGATGTGTGTGAGCTTAGTGTTTGAAGTCTTTGTCTGGTTGTTAGTAACATTGATTTTGTTTTAGTGATGTTAATTTGCATACGGTTTGAATAGCTCCACCTAACTACATTATTTAATTCTTGTTGTAAAGACGACTCCAATAAAATACAGTTTTCAGCATTTGTGTACACTGTACAGTCGTCTGCAAATAGATCGCAGGACGACGAAAGATGCAAAGGTAGATCGTTAATATATATGGCAAACAATAGAGGGCCAAGAATAGAGCCTTGCGGTACTCCAATATTGAAGGTAGTGGTATGAGACAGACATTTATTATGTGATACTACTTGCTTTCTGTTTGATAGAAAAGATGATATTAGAGTGACTACATTAGGGCCAATTTTCATTGTTTCAAGTTTTTTAATTAAAATAACATGGTCTATCATATCAAATGCTTTCTTGAAATCAATAAACACAGTTCCACATAGACTGTTGTTGTTTATATTCTGGTGCAAATTTTCTATCATGTTTGTTAGGGCCGTATGGCAAGAATATTTTGGTCGAAATCCTGATTGGTTGTCAACAATAAGCTTGTTGCGAACTAAATACTGTAATGTTACTTTATGGATGTGTTTTTCTAGTGGCTTAGATAGTGATGATAGTAAGGAAATGGGCCTGTAATTGTTCGGGAGATCATTGTCCAATGAACCAGATTTAATAAGAGGGTACACTTTAGCGATTTTGAGAGCTGATGGAAAGTGGCCTTTGGTGAGACACTGATTATATACATAGGTTAGTGATATACAGATCACTGGCGCAGCACAACGGAGAATCCGGTTCTGATTCCATCTAACCCAGATGAGGTTGTGTTTTTTAGGTTACTGAGGTAAGTGAATACCTCAGTGATTGTCATTAGCGGCATGTCGGAAAGAATATCGCCGGAGCATCTATTCTCGCAAGACGATGACAGTAAAGATAAGTTGCAAGGAGAATTAGGTATTGAAGCCTTCAACTGGTCTATGTCAGTTTGGAAAAAAATTACTGAATTGGTCGCATGTAATATGATTTGATGGTAAAGAATTTCGGAAGTTATACTTGTTTGTCAAGGTGTTAATTGCCTTCCATATATCCTTACTATTTGTTTTATCCATTACTAAGTTCTTAAAGTAATTTTTCTTTTCCCGTCGTATGGTATATTGAACTTTGTTTCTAAGAGTACGGTATGCGCTGAGATCCCGCTTTTTATGTGCTTTATCTCTGTCTCTCATAATTTCAAGTATTTCCTGGGTGATCCAAGGTGGCTTGACGTGGTGTTTTACTCGAACTTCCTTGATTGGCACATGTCTATCAAAAACATCAATAAATGTTTTCATCCAGAATTCCAGATCATCATCCGGATCAGGAAGCTGATAAACATTGTCTAGAGGTGAACTGAGCAAGTCCTGTAAAAATGCGTTTTGGTTGAAATGTTTGTAACTTCTATATTTTACACTTATGTGTTTATGTTTAGGAGTTTTAATTCCTTGTTTAGACCACGTGCAGCATATTGGGTAGTGATCGCTCATTGCACAATTGGGTACAGCGCATTCTATGATGTTGTCTGAGCAAGTTACATAAATGTGATCTATGACTGTTGAAGATGACTTTGTTACTCGAGTAGCCTGTAGTACTATTTGTTGGAAATTGTATGATGCAATTATATTTCCCCATATTATGTTGGATTTGTTGGTGTCAATGTTAAAGTCTCCGAGTAGTATAATTTCCTTCCCGGAAGCAAAAACCACATCCATCATGGTAGTGAAGTTTTCGTACCAGACGTGTCCAGCACTGGGATTTCGATAGAGGTAGCCAATTATCAGGGGTGTGCGGTTTTGAAGTTTTAGCTCTAACCACATACATTCTATTTCGCAAGTTTCAAAGTCTAGCCTACGGTGAGCATTTAGTAAATTAGAAACATAGGTTACTATGCCTGTCTCTTGTTTCCTACAGGGATCCCTTCTAAAAACTTTGTACCCTTTAATAGATATGTCCTCATCTGAAATGTTATCATTAAGTCTACTTTCATTAAGGCCGAATAAATGAAAATTTTGATTAAGAATAGAAGATAACTCTGGTAGCTTGTTAAATAATCTGCAAATGTTTAAGTGTCCAAGGCGTATTCCTGACTTATTGAGCCAGTGTTGCCACTTCTCAGACAATTACATTAACTTACAAAATATCAGTAATACAAATCGATATGTAAATGACAATATTATGACGATATAACTAATTAGACCAACGAATATAATGCAAACACGGAACAACACGAATTAAAGAACATACAACAAATAATTAACCTGAAAAAAAAAAAAAATTACTTCACAAGGTAAGTAACCAACTGTTATCCAAAAGAATTAATAAATGACTATACAAGTCAATGTCTCTGTTTAAAGCGGAGTATCCCACACGGGAAATAAAACGTTAAACAATAAGCAGAAGGAAGAACAGTGAAGACCCCCTCACTCACAGTAAAAACACAATGAAAAGTATTATAAAAACTATACAGCTAAGTACTATCAATTAATAGTAATGATGAGAACATCATTCACAGAAGAAAACATTTATATATATGTGTGTATATATATATATATATATATATATATATATATATATATATATATATATATATATATATATATATATATATATATATAAAATACAAAACAATGTTTCCCGTGGTGAATTTGAATAACGAAGACACAAACAACAAATCGAACGATTTATCGTCTGGCATATTTCGTCGCATCTCGTCAGGTACATTGAAGGGATTAATATATACTTTATGTTGTGTGATTTCTGCAGTACGTACCTGACGAGATGTAACGAATTATGCCAGGAAAATATCGGGCAATAAATGTAAGCACCAATAGTAACTCATTTATTAATCATTCGTATTCCGAACCATAGACTGAGTATTGAACACAATTTTTAGATGATGACTTTAAATCTTTTTGTATGCGCTCAAAAACAGCTCTTCTAGAATTCTAATTTTAGGCAGTACACTCCTGGCGATGCAGGATTGGTGACAACCATTTGAATCTCCCATCGAATTGTTACGGGAAAATGCCACCACATATCAACACACGTTTTATCAGATCAGATGTGGCAGATTCACTCGTGTGGAGTGTACTGTGCCAGGACAAGTTTTATAGAGGAACAGGCACTCCATGTGTGATGCAGTCGGTATATCAAAAGACAACACACGTGCCGCTTATAGTGAAGCAGCGCGTTATAAGAGACGCTTGATTGACTGATTTGATCGATTTGATTAATTATATGGTTGATTAAGTGGCCCAGTAACATGACTTATATTAAAATGTGTTAATAAATATGTGAAAATTCCCAAAGACAGTTTGGGACAGTAGAGCTACAGAATGAATTCATGAACGCTCACCAAGTTTGCATGCGTGTCCACATCCGGTAGACGTACACACGTAACCTTCCGCGCATGTGCCAAAACCGTTCGGATTTTCCGGGTTTATGCTGCAGGTCTCCACGCAACTCCCAAACTCTTCCCCTGAAGTTGTCTCCAACTGTAGAGCTGAAAGTGGAATGGATCTTATTAGATCATTTATAGAACAAATGGTACAGTGTAACATGCATAGTACCTTGTGGCCTTTACTGCCATCGCCTTAATCTGATTGTTCTATACAGTAGCTTAGAAACATACATACAAAAGATAAAACACGTGAGACGATGACCATACAAGACCAGTAACCATGTATACACGCTATGTGGGCATCATGCTCTTTTCCCACTGTTTGCACACAGTCTGCAGCCAAATCTTGAATGCTATTCATGTTTATTGGCTCAGCTGCACCATGAACCGATCTTTTTTGAGTTGAGATCTCTGAACTGCACTCTCATGGACATTAGCATGTTCTTGATTGTCATGCAACACTCGTTGTTTTTGCGGCAGTCTGACTTTACATGTCAAATATCTTATAATCTGTTTGTCAAATCGGTAATTCATCTTCTTTTTCGTTTCCCTTTCAAGACAAGTGGGCCACACCTAGTTACGCACCTCACAGGTCGGTGTGTCGGGCTTCGGCATACATCTGTGTCAAGTTTGCTTTCTCAGACAGATCCCACCCTAAGTTACGTGCTCTGTTTACCCGCCAGCAGGTTCTATCCCTATCAATTCTCTTTGCGATCTCCAACTGCCGTTTGATTTGTAATATGCACAGTTTGCATACGAAATCTACTGCTTAAAGAAAGTCGCTTAAAGTCAACAGGGTCGACCTCATTACACCGGGTTTTATCCCATATCGCTCGGTCTCTTTCCGTAGCGCGGAAAGATTCGCACAAAGCACGAACTCCGTAGCTCAAGCGACGACCCACTAAAAGTCTTCGAAAAATTCATTCGTGAACAGAAGGACGCGGCCCGGAATCGAACCCACAACCTTCGGAGCGCAAGTCAAACGGCTTGACCACTTCGCCACGAAGACTCCCGCAAAATGTAAAAAAAAGCTATACATCCTATCCCGCTACCTTAGCGATCAGGGGGACGTGTGAATTCATTACATATCTAAGGTTCTTGAGGCAATCCCATGCTCTATTACTACCCTAGCGGTAAAGAGGGTGTGTCATATCATTAGATACCAAAGGTTCTTGGGGGAAAGCCCTGCTTTATGCTAGAATCGAACCCCACACCTTCTAATCTTGAGGCGGGCACCGTGACCTCTCAGCCACGCTGTGCCTGGAACTACCGTGTGACAAATCACCAAGTTTTGACTTACCAAGTAAGAACGACAGGCAGACGAAAATCAACATGTTGGTAATACTCTACGTGAGTGTTTGCCTCGGCTCAACGCAGTGCTACAGCGGCGTATTCGCCAGGTCAAGTGTTGCTGGTTGCCTCAAGTCCGACTTTTATTGACAAGTGGCGTCAGATAAGAAATCATCGACGTGTTAGGGAATAGATAAGACACGGTCACGAATGTTCAGTTTTCAAAATATTGCGCGTTCACTTGTCACTCACGAAAATACATGGTATTATCTATGGATTTGTTTCATTCATTAGGGGTATTGTGTATGACCAGAGCTACCTGAACTACCCACAGAGGCAGCCCACGTTAATCCGTGGGTAAAGTTCATTGACCTATACTGTAGAACATTGAACTGTGCACCAGCGAAGACGGCGAGTGTCAGTTGTCCTGTAGAAATTAGAGCTTGGTATCTAATGAACTTGGTTCGAACCGTCGAAAGTCCGAATACAATTTTACACATGCAAAGGACTTTGGCCAGGGTCTGGGTAGTTTTAATCTTCTTCTTGTTGTTCTTCATCATCTTCTTCCTTCTCTTCTTCCTCCACCGTCTCCTCTTTTTCTTCCTCCTCCTCCTCCTTCCCCTCTTCTTCTTCTTCTTCTTCTTCTTCTTCTTCTTCTTCTTCTTCTTCTTCTTCTTCTTCTTCTTCTTCTTCTTCTTCTTCTTCCTCCCACTTCTCCTCCTCATCCTCCTCCTTCTCTTCTTCTTCTTTTTCATCTTCTTTCTCCTCCTCTTCTTGTTCTTTGTACGCGCGTGTGCTTGTGCCTGTGTGTGTGTGCGTGTGCATGCGCGCGCGTGTGCGTGCGTATTTGTGCGTGGGTGGTTGTATTAATTCTTAGCCTTACGTAAATCAGCCAACATCGTGAGAAAATGAAGGCCAACAATTTGATAGTTAAAGATCTAACTTCAAACCTTATCTGTTGATCATAGCCTGTATTGTTCTTATCTGCTGCCAGCTGGCATATCTGCCACCGTTCTATTTAAGACCAGGCGCTGTCCATAAACTAACAGGTGACCAGGGAAAGCCTTCAGTTTTACGCTGACTTCAGCCAGAGACAAGAGTCGCATATATTATGTCAACCATGCTTCTTACCGTCTACTTAACTTTCTTGGCTGGTAAGTGAAATATGTGATTACTTTCTTGAACTGATTTCCGACTAACCCCCCCCCCCCCCCACACACACACACACATACGCACGCACACACACACGCACACACACACACACACACACACGAGAGCTACCGCTCATCAACACCCTGTATCGTGCCAATAAGCTTGGGTGATCATGGTTCGCCACCTTGTCCGATCACTAGAGTCGTGGATCCTGTCCGTGGTCTTGTCGTGATTGTGCCATGTCGACTCTTGTCGTGATTATTCGGTGTGGCCAAGCCATCCACATATATATCTCCCTGCCACACCCTTGATGTTTTATCACACATGTTACCGTTTGTTACCAAGTTAGTTTTAAGTTTTCCCTCATCCTAACGCCCAAAATTCTTGATATCTCTGTCTCATTTCTCAATGCCCACAATTCTTGACTGTCTACGTCTAATTTCTCTACGCCCACAATTATTGATTTTATACGTCTATTTTCTCTATGCCCACAATTCCGGAGACTCTCTCTCTCTCTCTCTCTCTCTCTCTCTCTCTCTCTCTCTCTCTCTCTCTCTCTCTCTCTCTCTCTCATACACACACACACACACATTTATCTTGGATCAGGTCCGTATCATTTTAGGGGGGCTGCGTGGTCTCGAGGTATGGTGTCCGCCTCGAGTGCTGGAGGTCCCGGGTTCATGCCTCGGTGAGGACCGGGACCTTTTTTTCACGTGGACCTCTAGTAATACAATTTCCCCTGGTTTCTGGGTAGTGACATCGGACGCCCGTGTGTATTGTTGCGCACGTAAAAAATCTCTTGGCAAATGAAAATCGAAAAAGAGTAGCCTAACGGCGCTGCCCGATCAAAATTTCGAGTTAAAAATCTACCCATAGTACTTCAGAATCCTCGGAGTTCGTGCACTGAGCTGAGTTTCTCCAGACTCAGGTTTGAGTTAGGAGGAGAACGGAGCACTTATGGGTTACACCCGTGTGCCGTGATGTTGATCCATTGACTAAACTAAACTAAACTCATTTATCTATGCCAACAATTCTTGACTGCCTACCTCTAATTTCTCTAATCAATTTACGTTGTCCGCTTGTGTCTTGTGGCACTGTCTCGTCCGTGTGTCTTGTGGCACTGTCTCGTCCGTGTGTCTTGTGACACTGTCTCATCTGTTTATCTTGTGGCACTGTCTCGTCCGTGTGTCTTGTGGCACTGTCTCGTCCGTGTGTCTTGTGCCACTGTCTCGTCCGTGTGTCTTGTGGCACTGTCTCGTCCGTGTGTCTTGTGGCACTATCTCGTCCGTGTGTCTACCGCTATGTGCCCATTTATTCTCAGCCCGCCAGATAGACAGCATGCTCATCTCTATCTTGAGACTGATATCTTCCAGCTAGAATGTAAAGTGTGGGTGCTGAATGTCTACCATAGTCTCGCGGGTTTTCTGTGACACTGTTATCTTGAGACTGATATCTTCCAGCTAGAATGTAAAGTGTGGGTGCTGAATGTCTACCATAGTCTCGCGGGTTTTCTGTGACACTGTTATCTTGAGACTGATATCTTCCAGCTAGAATGTAAAGTGTGGGTGCTGAATGTCTACCATAGTCTCGCGGGTTTTCTGTGACACTGTTATCTTGAGACTGCTATCTTCCAGCTAGAATGTAAAGTGTGGGTGCTGAATGTCTACCATAGTCTCGCGGGTTTTCTGTGACACTGTTATCTTGAGACTGATATCTTCCAGCTAGAATGTCAAGTGTGGGTGCTGAATGTCTACCATAGTCTCGCGGGTTTTCTGTGACACTGTTATCTTGAGACTGATATCTTCCAGCTAGAATGTCAAGTGTGGGTGCTGAATGTCTACCATAGTCTCGCGGGTTTTCTGTGACACTGTTTCAGTCTCGACGCGAGCAAGACGTGTGCACCTCATCAGACTTCATGTGCATTGATCCTGATCTTTATGAATGGACAGTTTAGCACTCAGGACAACCTCACAAATGTTCCGTTTCTCACAGCAAATATCATATAGTGTGAATACTGATGGTTCCAGTCACACATTCGTCGTCACCGCGTTAGCTTCGTCCTTTCACACTTCAGCCATTGCTGGACACACGCTGACGGCCACACTCAGAAATGGTTAAATGTGCTGTATCTGTTGTTGTGTCCTCACCCAGCAGTCGTGTATAAATAGTCCACACTCAGAAATGGTTAATTGTGCTGTTGTATCTGTTGCTAGCCGGTCTCTCTGGCCGAGGGGTTACAACACTTTCTCCGTAATCCCGTTTATCACGCAGAGTCTCGTAGCAGGACGAGAGCTGGGAGCGGTTCGACTCCCGCTGGTGACTTGCGGGATAACTGAGCCGGCCGCTCAGAAAGCAATGGCAAACTACTGAGCGTAATCTTGCCAAGAAATCAACATACAGCTGAAAGATGCTGATGTTGACAGCGATGTCCTGTAAAGGATATGCAAAACATTTTTTATCTGTTGCTATGTCCTCATCCATCACTCGTGTATAGTCTTCAGACTGTCTGCCACGTCCATGGTGAGTGTCCCAGCTAGTGGTGCTCGTGCAGCCAACAGACCTGATCCCTCGTCGCCCCGCTCTCCTGGATGACCACGTCAGTATATCCATGTAAGCTGAGGTCAGCATGGCCGAATGGATAAACACCTATACATATGCTGATGCCGAGGTGGAGGGACCAGTTGGCCTAAAATGTTTACTCCTCGTCCTTGACTTTGGAATGTAAAATACAAAGACTTCAGAAGTCGGAGTGGGTTCGCCAGATGGCGAGGGGCATTGGTAATAGGGACAGTTAATCCACACGCAATAATCAGTCCATTCCACTAGAAGTAGTTACACGTGTATGGGCTAGGCTTGAATTCGACGGTCGACTTAAGGTTGACAACATCATCTCAGTGGCACTGTCTGGTCACCTTAAACATTGACCACAGTGCCTAAATGGCTTGCAGATACTGTTACTTTCAGTGTATGTTTTATGTCAAATGTCTGTTATATCAAATGTGTGTTTTATGTCAAATATGTGTTATATCAAAAATGAGTTTTATGTCAAATGTATGTTTTATGTCAAATGTATGTTTTATGTCAAATGTATGTTTCATGTCAAATGTCTGTTATATCAAATGTGTGTTTTATGTCAAATGTGTGTTATATCAAATATATGTTTTATGTCAAATGTATGTTTTATGTCAAATGTTTGTTATATCAAATGTAAGTTTTATGTCAAATGTATGTTATATCAAATGTATGTTTTATGTCAAATGTATGTTTTATTTGAAATGTCTGTCTTGTATCTGCTTTGTATATTGAAATGATCTTCTGTAGAATAATATGAAGATGACAGGTAAGGAGAGAATGGTATAATGGATGCTGAACTGTAACACCTGGACCAGACATTCTCTAATAAGATCCATTTCACTTTCAGCTCTACAGTTGGAGACAGTTTCTGGGGAGCCGTTTGGGAGCTGCGTGGAGACCTGCAGCATAAACCCGGAAGATCCGAACGGTTTTGGCGCATGCGCGGAAGGCTACGTGTGCAAGTCAAACGGATGTGGACATACGTGCCATCTTGGTGAGCTGTCATGGATTCTCTTGTCAGAGCTGCTGGTCACCGAATGTCCTGTTAAACACCACTTATTGGTGACAATAATAAACATGACTTACTTTTTACTTACTCAGCCATTTAATAACTAATCATAAAATATTTGAGCCCTTGGGTCGGTAATGAAGATTACATATCAGTCCATTCCATCGTGTACTGTGTGGCACTGACATTACTGCTATAGTACCTTGCGGTGTAAGATAGGCGGGTTTTGAACCTGAGGAACTGTGCAGGTTTAGGTTGTCTTCCCCCCCCCCCCCCAACAAAAACAAGACCATCACCTTACTGAAGTGGACAACAGAGATCAAACATATAATAGGGCAATCAAAAGCTGTATTTCAGAAAATGAAAAGTATCTTATGCAATAAGGCGCTATCATTGAATGCGAGGAAGAAAGTGCTGCATTTCTATATAGAACATTACGTGCTTTATGGCAGCGAGTCTTTGGAATGTACATGAAAAACATCAGGAAGAACTTGGAAGCAACAAAGATGTAGTTTCTGACAAGATTGTTGCTAATTCCTTGGAACGTCAGAGTAACTAAATATGATAGACTGAAAGTGGCTAGTCAAGCTATAACATTATATTCAACAATAAGAAAGAGACACACAGCTTTCTTTGGTCACGTGATGAGAAGAGAGACATTACAGAACACCGTGACGACTGGAAAGATCGAGGGGAAGAGAGGCAGGGGCAGACCAAGAGAAATGATGCTGGATGGACTGAGACAGTGGCATGGAGGAATATCAGCAGCAGGATTGATCCAGAACACCAAAAACCGAGATCTGTGGAGAGACGAACTCCTTCGCCAGCTGCCATGGCATTTGATGATGATGAGGATATAATGCGACAAACCAGAACAATCAAATATTAGACTGGCTGAATCCTGTATCCGTGACTTATCATCCCCCACCTTGTCTAGAAGCTCATAATTTCCTTGCTGTTGATTCCATGACGTAATACTCACTCTATCTTACACGCACATTATTATAGACTCTATTCGATTTCCCAACAGCTGTTTTATTGTCCGTGTGTCTATGGCAATCACTAGCTGAGTGCACGTAAAACTGTGTCCTAATCTAATTTGTTTTATATTTGATCATCTGGTAAGTGGCTACTGTTGCACTGGCTGCAAGTCTGATGATGATAATGATGATAATGATGATGACGAAGATAAAGATGATGATGTTGATTATGATAATGGTAATGACGATGAAGATGATGATTAAAATGATGATGATGATGATGATGATGATGATGATGATGATGATGAAGTTGATGATGCTGATGATGATGATGATGATGATGATGATGATGATGATGATGATGATGATGATGATGATGATGATGATGATGATGACGACGACGATGACGATGATGATGATGATGATGATGATGATGATGATGATGATGATGATGATGATGATGATGATGATGATGATGATGATGAAATACCGACACCAGTGGGGGAAACATCATTAACAAACGACTAATCCCAGTCAGTCTGTTGTGTCATGACCTGGTTTCATCTGGACATGCATATCCGCAGAGTTGACGTCCCAGTGCAGATCTTCCACTGGTTCCTGAACTTGGAGAGGGAAAGAAGATTTCTGTGTGCCTAGTATCTCCCATGGACAACTGTCTACCCATGATTGCCCCACCGACTAGTGTTCGCCCAGGATGTCCCAAGTGGAAGTAAAGTTTCTGGTGAGACTAGAACCCACCGTGACATACCAAGTGCAGTTCTGCAGAATCTGAGTATGCTTTCTCACTACAAGGTCACATTTGTCTCATCCGCAGTTGTCCCCGAGAAGAAGTCTCAGCTTGGAGCTTGTGTTATAGCCTGCAGTTCTGTTCCAGAGGGATTTGGTTTA
Source organism: Cepaea hortensis (assembly GCA_963921405.1). NCBI lineage: Eukaryota > Metazoa > Mollusca > Gastropoda > Stylommatophora > Helicidae > Cepaea > Cepaea hortensis. Next base: position 81,353,929 of record OY992876.1, read on the forward strand.
CCGGTCTGTAGGGAAGGATATGAGTGCAGATCTAACGGCTGTGGACAAACCTGTCAGCCTGGTGAGTTTATTAGTTCTAACGGTTGTTGTCTTTACGTCTCAAATCGGTAAATTAATCAGACCTAACGGTTGTCGTCTTTGCGTCTAAAATCGGTGAATTAATCAGACTTAACGGTTGTCGTCTTTGCGTGTCAAATTGGTGAGTTCGTCAGATCTAACGGTTGTTATTTTGTACTTTAAAACTGATGAGGTTGTCAAATACTACAGCTGAAGCCGTGCTAGTTAACTTAGTGAGTAAAGTTCTTATCTGAATTGCGATATAATCAATTCTGTCATGGTCCTTTCGCTTAAAAATTAATGAATGTAGTATACATCGAAGTTAAGCTACCATTCCCATGAGCTCTCCAGGTTAAGAGAGCAATATGTAGATGCTAAATGTTTACCCTCATTCTGGGGAATTATTGGGATTTCTTTAAGTCTCGTAGCGTTGCAACGTTTGAGTCTTCGGCAGGCTTCGTTCCCGAGAGACCATTGTCGACGTCTGGCGTCTGCCCAGTATGTCCCACAGACTTGTGTCTATCCAAGATGTTCCACATACTAATGTTTACCCAGGATGCCCCACAGACGAGTGTCTGCCCAGGATGTCCCACAGACGAGTGTCTGCCCAGGATGTCCCACAGACTAGTGTCTATTGAGGATGTCCCACAGACTAGTGTCTACCCAGGATGTCCCACAGACTTGTGTCTATCCAGAATGTCCCACAGACTTGTGTCTATCCAGGATGTCCCACAGACTAGTGTCTACCAAGGATGTCACACAGATTATGTCTGCCCAGGATATCCCACGTGAACATAAAATTTCTGGTCAAGTGTAAACCCGTGCAGATCTACAGAACCTTGGTATACTCTGACCCTCCAAGGTCACACTTGTCTCATTTGCAGTTGTCCCCGAGAAGAAGCCCCAGCTCGGAGCTTGTATTATAGCCTGCAGTGTTTTCCCCGACGAATTTGGTTTATCAGCCTGTAAGGAAGGATACGAGTGCAGATCTAACGGATGTGGACGAACCTGTCAACCTGGTAAGTTCATCAGTTCTAACAGTTGTTGTCTTTTCGTTGTCTTTTCGGAGTGTGGAAATAAATAGCCTGTCTAGAAACCGAGCTGTTGGAACAAACATCCTGTCTATAAGCCGGAGTATGGAAAAAAAACTTCCCGTCTACAATCCGACCTGTTGGAACAAACAGCCTGTCTACAAGCCCGAGTGAGGTAACAACCATCCTTTCTAGAATCCCATCTGTTGGAACAAACAGCCTGTCTACAATCCGAGCTGTCGTAACAAAACTTCTGTCTACAAGCCGGAGTGTGGGAACAAACATCCTGTCTACAAGCCGGGGGAGGGAACAAACATCAGGTGATGATTTGGAACATTAACTTACAGCTCAATACAGCAGATACACTGGCGTTTCCACACATGTCACCACACAGATTAGCAACGTGACCTGTAAAAATGCTGTAATGAAATATGAACCATACATTTTACTTAACCTGGGCTCGTAGTGTCTGAAATACTGCTCAAATACTGCAACCATATCCATATTAATTTCATTTACTAAATTCGTCTTACAATTCTTACTGTTAATATCTGTTAGGAGTCTTCTATCTAGCTACGTTGTACCTGTATTCCATTCATTGTATTTGTTGACTCATTTATGAACCCTGATCCATATCGTGTGAAACATTCATCCTTAAATTCAGAATGTTTCATCCTTATGGGTTTGTATTTATCTTATCTGTATTGCGATTAATCACTTCTGTCCTTTACCTTTCACTTAAAAATAATGCACGTAGTATAAGTTCGAGTTACGCTAGCGTCCCCAAGAGCTCTACAAGTTAACAGTGCAATATCTGAGTGCTGAATGTCTACCATCATCGTCGGGAATTATAGGACGATTTGTAAGTCTCATTTGAGCCCTCGGCAGACTTCGTTCCTGAGGGACCGTGGTGATAATGACTATGTCTTCTCAGAATGTCCCACATATTAGTGTTTGCCCAGTTTATCCCACAGACTAATGTCTGCTCAGTATGTCCCACATTATAGTGTCTGCCCAGGAGGTCATAGACTATTGTCTGCCAGTATATCCCACAGACTAATGTCTGCCCAGTGTGTCCCACATTCTAGTGTCTGCCCAGGATGTCCCAGATGCTAGTGTTTACCCAGGATGTCCCACAGACTAGTGTTTACCCAGAATGCCCCACCCAGAGGTGAAGTTCCTAGTCAGAAGAGCACAAGAGACGCACCAGAGCACCTGCATTCATGTTAACCCCTGTGCCATTTAGGTGGTCCTCTCTCACAACAACTTCACACATGTCCTATGTCCATGTCCTCTCTAGTTGTCCCAGAGAAGAAGTCCCAACGTGGAGCTTGTGTTATAGACTGCAGTCCTGTCCCTGATGAGCTGGGGTTACCAGGTTGCAACGAAGGATACGAGTGCAGATTCAACGGCTGTGGTCGTACATGTCAACGGGGTGAGTTCACCAAATGTAACAGCTGTTCATTTTACGTGTCAATATTTGTGAGTTAATCGTGTCTAACCTAAGCTGTTTTACTTGCCAACTTGGTGGGTTAATAAGATTTAACTATGGTTGTGGTCGTAGTTATCATCTTGGAGAGTTCATCGTTATAATATGTTTTGCCAACTGCTGTTGGCGTTCATGTCTCTCCTAATATTTCGGTCTACGATGTTCTGGATCAACTCTACGCCTGATATTCCTCCATGTCACCGTCTCTGTCCATCCTGCATCATTTCTCTTGGTCTCCGTCTGTTTGCTTCCAAGGCACCAGGGCCGGGATCTATACTGGCCAAGACCTGCTGACACGTCCACGCCGTGCGTCCTGGGCAACAGGTCCCTTCGAGGACCTGGCTAACATCAGTAGGAAGGATGATTCCTCCGAATTCGGAGAATATCTGCCTGCATGTCGAGGAACCACCAGTCGACATACAGGACTTCACGCTGGAGTTCACAGCCAGCGAATGCAAGCAAGCAAGCATCTTTACAGTTGTCTCTTCTAGTTGTTAGTTACTCTAGCATTCCAATGAATTCCCAACATTCGTCTCTGGAATCACATCTCCGTTGCTCCCAAGTTCTTCATAGTTTGTTTCTTTACATTCCAAGATTCCCTACCTTACAATAAAACTGGTTCTATACATTTCAGCACTCTCGTTCTGACATTCAGAGATAGTGATTGCTTTTGCTTGCCCTATTATACTTTTAATTTCTGTCGAATTCCCATGGTTATTCGAATTTATGAACTTTGCTAATCATTTTCCCCTCTATTGTTATCTCACATGTTGGTATCGCCTTTTCGTTAGATATCACCATTGTTTCTGTTTTCTTTTTTTTTTTTTTTCCGCGTTTCCATCCTGTTTCAGGATATTGCGGTCAACATCAGCATCTTTCAGCTGTATGTTGATTCCTAGGCTAGATTACGCTCATCAGCACGCCACGACTTTCTGAGCGACCGGCTCCATACTCCCATAAGTCACTTTTGCGATTCGAACCACTGCTAATTCTCGTCGCGTCACGTGACGAGAGTATTCGGAGTTAGCGGAGAAAGCTGCTAACTCCTCGGTTCTTTTTTTAATGAACTCTCTGTTACTACACTTTCAAAAGCTGCTGTAGATCTTTAGTAATTCCCACCATCAATACTGTGTTATCTGCATCGCGTTGATTGTTTACCTTGTAATCAGTTCTGAAGGTTGTTTTTACGTACAAACTTTGTGAGTTTGTGGGTTAATCAGGTCTAACGATTGTGGATGTGACTGTCGACTTCGTGAGATAATTATATTTGAGTTTGTGAGTTAATCAGGTCTAACGGTTGTGGGTGTGGCTGTCAACCTCGTGAGATATTTGGATCTAAGTCTGTGAGTTAATCAGATCTAACGGTTGGTGTTGTGGCTGTCAACTTCATGAGATATTAGATCTGAGTTTGTGAGTTAATCAGGTTTAACGGTTGTGGGTGTGGGTGTCAACTTCATGATATAATAAGTGATCAAGTTTGTAAACTTTGTAATCAAGTTTGTAAACAGTTGTAAGCAAGTATGTAAATACTTGTGATCAAGTCTGTAAACAGTTCTGATCCTGTCTGTAAAAGGTTGTGATCAAGTCTGTAAACAGTTGTGATCAAGTATGTAAACGTTGTGATCATATCAGTAAACAGTTGTGATCAGTCTGTAAACATTGTAATCAGTCTGTAGACATTGTGATCAAGTATGTAAACAGTTGTGATCAAGTCTGTAAACAGTTGTGATCAAGTCTGTAAACAGATGTGATCAAGTTTGTAAACAGTTGTGATCAAGTCTGGAAACAGTTACACATAGACGGAATAGACAGTCAACCTGAACATTTATTACACGACACATTTCCCATGATTATACCAGTTACTGCTGTCCCTGAGAAGAAGGCAGAGTTTGGAGCATGTATTGAAGGTTGCAGTCCAGCCCTGCACATCCTTGGCTTAAATGTTTGCCCAGAGGGATTCGTCTGCAGGTCTAACGGTTGTGGACACACCTGTCAACTTGGTAAGTTTACTGACTGGTGATGCTTGTTATGTTATAGTTAGTAAGTTTAAAGTTGTCGGTTTATCATATTTGCCATTGTGAAACTTGTGATACGAGGGGGCTTCAAATGAAAACTTCAAATGTTTTATTTTAGGTGAAAATATTCTGAAACAGTAAAGAACAAATGTATCATGTTTCCATGTAGACATCATTGCGTTTAAGACAAGTCCTCCAGCGTCGATAAAGTGCTCGGATTATGTGTAGAAAAAATTCTCTTGGTCTCGTGTGTAACCAAGCAACCTGCTGTACCTCTTTATCAGAACGACAAGTCTGTGACAGAAGTAACGCCGTTTTGAAACTTCCTACTCCACTCATACATACACTTGCTGGATTGACAGGCACACGTCACCATACACTTGCTGGACTGACAGGCATACGTCACCATACTGGGCCTTCATTCGCTGAATAACTCCTGTAGGTTTCATCCCTTCACTTATTTAAAAAAAAAAAAAACGTTTAGTGCATGTCAAAAGTGGGGCGGTCATCTTAAAACTGTCCTTTTGACGTCACCGTGTTCATCTGCACGTGATGTCAGTGCTTAAACCTCTTGACATCCTTAACAACAATATTGACAAGTTACACGACATGGTTATTGTAATTTCTATCACACTTTTAAGGTTTTAATGTAAAGCCCCGTTAATTAAGTTTTTTTGTTTTTTTTTCAGATCCAGTGGTTGTGAGAATGCGTGATAAAGTTGTCAGTTGATCATATTTGTCATCGTGATATTTTGTTATGTAAGTGGGTCTGTCAGGTACAATGATTGTCACTTGTGTAAGTGGGTCTGTCAGGTACAATGATTGTCACTTGTGTAAGTGGGTCTGTGAGGTACAATGATTGTTACTTGTTGTGTAAGTGGGTCTGTCAGGTACGGTTATTATCACTTGTTGTGTCAGTGGGTCTGTCAGGTACAATGATTGTCACTTGTTGTAGGTCTGTCGGGTGCAATTATTGTCACTTGTTGTGTAAGTGGGTCTGTCAGGTACGGTTATTATCACTTGTTGTGTCAGTGGGTCTGTCAGGTACAATGATTTTCACTTGCGTAAGTGGGTTCGTCAGGTACAATTATTGTCACTTGTTGTGTAAGTGGGTCTGTCAGATACAATGATTGATACTTGTTGTGTAAGTGGGTCTGTCAGGTACAATGATTGTCACTTGCTGTGTAAGTGGGTCTGTCGGGTACAATGATTGTTACTTGTTGTGTAAGTGGGTCTGTCAGGTACAATGATTGTCACGTGTTGTGTTAGTGGATCTGTCAGGTACAATGATTGTCACTTGTTGAAGGTCTGTAAGGTACAATGATTGTCACTTGTTGTAGGTCTGTAAGGTACAATGATTGGTACTTGTTGTGTAAATGGGTCTGTCAGGTACAGTGATTGTTACTTGTCGTAGGTCTGTCAGGTTCAATGATTGGTACTTGTTGTGTAAGTGGGTCTGTCAGGTACAATGATTGTCCCTTGTCGTAGGTCTGTCAGGTACAATTATTGGTACTTGTTATGTAAGTAGGTCTGTCAGGTACAATGATTGTTACTTGTTGTGTAAGTGGGTCTGTCAGGTACAATGATTGGTACTTGTTGTGTAAGTGGGTCTGTGAGGTACAATGATTGGTACTTGTTGTGTTAAGTGATTACACACCCGCCTAACATGCCAGTGATCGGGTTTGATCCCGGGTCCAGTCAATGATATGCACTACTGATGAGCTCAAACAAGAGCGAAACTCGAGACTAGTGCTTCCATATTGACGTGGACACGGCCTTAGGTTCGTACCGGAATACGATCAGCCAGTAGTGGGTTGTGCTCAATGTTTAAGTATTATAACGTCAATTTCCGTTCACCCAGCATTAAAATTGCAGAAGAAACTAATCAAATAACACGGTGATCCTAATATGGCGATATATCATCCTTATGTCCAAATAGGAGTTTGGGTGGGGGGAAAGGGGGGGGGGGGGTGGCGGTTTCCACATATGACGATATATTATCCTTCGGCATTTAATTAGTTCATACACAAACAGAACATATCAAAGCACAACTCAGTGTGACTGACGTGACCTACTTACACCCACAGACACGGAGGTGGCCAAGCGGTAGAGATGTGCCCCGGTCTTCTGTGAGGTCTACTGCCTTAAAGGGTTCGCACTAGACGAGCATGGGTGCGAGGTGTGCAAGTGCCGGGAATAAAATATTTGCTGTTATACCTGGTGTTCTCGTCAGTCTGTTCATTCCTTCATTAAGTTACCGTGTTTTCATTCCTGAATTATTTAGCCGAAACGTGCAAACAGACAACCCAATCATAGAGGATGAGGAGGTGAGGGAGGGGAGGTGGCGCAGAATCTACAGAGGCAGTCGATAAAGAAGAAGAAGAAGAAGAAGAAGAAGAAGAAGAAGAAGAAGAAGAAGAAGAAGAAGAAGAAGAAGAAGAAGGAGAAGGAGGAGGAGGAGGAGGAGGAGGAGGAGGAGGAGGAGGAGGAGGAGGAGGAGGAGGAGGAGGAGGGAGGGAGGGAGGGGAATAATAAGAAATGTGTATTAATTTATATGTAGATGTCACTATGTTTTTCTTTGTGATTGATGCATTTTTGGATGTAGCGCCCATTAAATTTGTTATAGTTTGAAACAAGTGAATGAAGAGGTAAGACACGGTGAGTGATGAAATCAACACATCTAACTAGTTGGGCATTGATATATAATAAACGACGTCATAGCACAGCCTCCAAAGCCGTACTTTCTTCATCTCTTTTAGCAAATGTCGTCTAGTGTAGATGTTGGATTTTCCAGCAAATCATTGGTGATAGACACGTCCATTGGTACTCTCACACTGCCCTCTTATTTTACTAACTAATTAACTACTAATTAACTAACCAGCTAATTAACTGCTGGCTAACTAATGAACTTCTTAACTAACTAACTAATTAATTACATAGTCAACAACCAAATGATGTCAGGTCTTAGTCAGATATGACTGAGCTACCGTATGACAGTAGACGTTACTACCTGCTTTCTGTTAGCGCCGAATGTTGGGCGGCCCTCAAGCGACACCTCATCGATTAACTACAAGAATCAAGCAAAGAAAGCTCGAGCAGCTACTGAATAATGACGGAATGGAGTCAAATGTGCCTGTTTAAAAATTATATGTGAACTTTAAATAATGTTTTTATTTTTTCTATAATCTTATGCTGAAATATAAATTAATTGAGTATGTGACCACAAGTTCTATGATGCTATAGTAGAATGAGTAACTGTTCACCCCAGAGAATTAAACAAGCATATGTTATTTGTATTACTGAAATGTAAACTCATAATTTAAAAAAAAATAGAGCCATTTTGGTGAATTTCATTATGATATTTGAAAACAGTATGCCAAAATCAATAAGAAATGGTGTATGCAAATTCTGATACACATAGCTTTTGAAAATTTGTTGACTAGTGTTATCTAACTACATATCTAATTAACTAACTAACTGACTAAGCACACGGATAAATAAAGCACAAGAGAATGAAATGCAGTTACAGAGTTTATTGTAGAAGATATGTACAGAATAGCTACTGCGTTAGTCTCCACACGTGTACACATCACATCAACCTACATCGAGTGTCTTCAACTACCAGCATTGTTAACTGTTATATGTGAACGTTGCTTGTTAACAATGTCAACAGACATGACATATGTCAGTCAACAATCGCTACATACCTGACATATGTCAGTCAACCATCTCTACATATGTGATATATATCTGTTAGCTCTAATAATAGGTAAACAGTCAAAAGAAACCGTGTGAATTACTAAATCTTAGTGGTGTCTTAAACTTGAGTGATGTACTAAAACTTGAGTTGTGTTTTTAAATTTTAGTGATGTACTTAAACTTGAGTGATGTACTTAAACTTGAGTGATGTACTTAAACTTGAGTAATGTACTTAAACTTGAGTAATGTACTTAAACTTGAGTGATGTATTAAAACTTGAGTGATGTACTAAAACTTGAGTGATGTACTAAAACTTGAGTGATGTACTAAAACTTGAGTGATGTACTTAAACTTGAGTGATGTACTAAAACTTGAGTGATGTACTAAAACTTGAGTGATGTACTTAAACTTGAGTGATGTACTAAAACTTGAGTGATGTACTTAAACTTGAGTGATGTACTAAAACTTGAGTGATGTACTAAAACTTGAGTGATGTACTAAAACTTGAGTGATGTACTAAAACTTGAGTGATGTACTTAAACTTGAGTGATGTACTAAAACTTGAGTGATGTACTTAAACTTGAGTGATGTACTTAAACTTGAGTGATGTACTAAAACTTGAATGATGTACGCCACTGTTAAATTGCTTGCTCACAATTTATAACTGTTTTATACTTGCCGGTGCTGTGTAGGGATATCGTTTCTTACCCTCCGTCTAGAGTCCAGTGTTCGAAATCAGCTGCAGACGATTTGGAAGTAGACCGCTTTGCGTTGACTACGATGGTATGAGGCGTCAGGCGTTCAGAAAGCTATGGAAAACCCATTCATTCATTCTTTAATTCGGTCCCATAACAACCTTCCGTAAAACTTCTGTCATAAGCAAGATGTCCCGCCCCCGATACACACATCTGGAGATCATCTGCCACATCCTGCAGCCATCTTAATTGTGGTCTTCCTCTTCTTCTCTTCCCGGGCATATACTCCTCCATGATCGTTCTCTACAAACTTTCATGACATTTCAAGTGACCAAAATATTTTAATTTTCCTTCTTTTATCGTCTATAGTAGCCAACCTTCTTCAATATTCAACTCTTGTCGTATGGATGTATTTGTTCTTTTCTCTATTCAAGATATTTTTAAAACCCATCTATAACATTTATATTCACAGTCATTTATGCGATGTTCAACTTGTTTAATGGCAAACTGATAAACGTAAATATTGCATAGTAATTCACAGAGAGCCAAAAATGTTGGGGGTGACCGCCTCGTCCTGTAAAGGACATGCAACTTCAGCATTATTGTTTGTTTTACCTTTCACTCTCTTTGAACTCAAGCGTAGTACCATACACAAGCTATTACTTCTAGTTCACTGGACTGATTTTTGCGTGTGGATTAGCTTTTCCTATTACCAGTGTCCCTCGCCATCAGGTAACCCCACTATCACTTCAGAGGTTCTTATAATTGACGTCCCCAAGTCAAAGACTCTCTTAAACTTCCGGTGTGATGATGACGAAGTAGTGGGTTCAATCTCTCCACTTGTCAGCTGGACTACAATTATTACTTCTCGTCCTTGACTTGGGGACATAAATTACAAGTACCTTAGAAGCTAGGGTGTGTTCGCCTGGTTGCCAACGACACTGGTAAAATGGACAGCTAATCCAAACGCAAAAATCGGTCCAGCGTGGATAACGTTTGAAGTCAAAGCAAGCGAACGAAAACAATAGTATGTCTTATCACTTGTCTTACCATCTGTGATATCATTTGTCTCTTCTTCTGTCTTATCATTTGTCTTATCAATTGTCTTGTCATGTGAATACTGTTACTACATATATATAAAAACTACGGCCAGCATCAACTGTCCACTAAAGTTGAATCACAAAACAAACATATATATCTATATATATACATATAACTTCTAAGCTCTAACATTGTTACAATGATTACAGTTCCTGCTTGCGTGTGAAGCTAGTAACAATAGTTCTTATTCCAACTAGCAACCACAATCATACACATTGTATTTGTTATAAAGAACACACAACACGGCCTACCAATGTTCTTATTTTTTCATCAGTTTTTCTTTCCTCTGCATTCGTTCTTTCTATAATATTATAATATTAAAATAACCAATAATTCACACACACTGGATATAGATGGTAGGATTAAACCAAAAACCATAATAATAAAGTGTGATATTTCAGGCAGGTAACTCGAAATAACCTTGTGAATTATCTGCCCTTTGAATAAGACCGGAAACGCAACAGAAATATTAAATATAATACATTTTATAGGTCACACAACTCAGAATAAACAGACCGTGTGAAAGCAAACACTACATAATACAAACATATATAGGTATGTTATAGTACAATGAGACAAACATAACCACACGAGCACAGGTTTAATTCTGCAACCCGATCAGTCATTGTGATTGTTGTACTATCTTTTCATCAAACAACAAATGTATAAATAATTAATTAAATAGCAGTGATATATACACAACCAATCCATCCATCCATCATGTGCCATGCCGATACACAATCAATACCTTATCGATCAAATATAATGTTAACCCTTTCTGTCCCAGGAAATTGTGACATTAGCCCATTCACCCAGTCAGTTGTAAGTTTGTCTGTGTCGTAATCATGCTCCTCGTGCCATGTATAGTTCGCCAGTTGTCTCGAAGTTTCGAAGGTTGTCTAGCATCACAGTTCTCGAAGTTTCGAAGGTTGTCTAGCATCACAGTTCTCGAAGTTTCGAAGGTTGTCTAGCATCACAGTTCTCGAAGTTTCGAAGGTTGTCTAGCATCACAGTTCTCGAAGTTTCGAAGGTTGTCTAGCATCACAGTTCTCGAAGTTTCGAAGGTTGTCTAGCATCACAGTTCTCGAAGTTTCGAAGGTTGTCTAGCATCACAGTTCTCGAAGTTTCGAAGGTTGTCTAGCATCACAGTTCTCGAAGTTTCGAAGGTTGTCTAGCATCACAGTTCTCGAAGTTTCGAAGGTTGTCTAGCATCACAGTATGTCACAACAATCTTGGCTATCTACATCTAATTTATGTAATCAATTTCTAGTTTTCGCGCGTTTCTTATAGAACTGCGAGACTCCATGGCCAAGTGCTTATGACATTGTCTTGCGCTCCGAAGGTTGTGGGTTCGATTCCAGCGTAAATCTTTCGATTCACGAGTGCAGGTTTATCGGAAACTCATGAGGGTGGTCGCTGGAGCTATGGAGTTCGTGCTTTATGCGACGCTTTCGGCAGGCTGCCCTACTGAAAGAGACCCAGCAATATGGTACAATGAAGTCGACCCTCTTGCTTTTTAATCCTCTTGTTTTCTTCTTCTTCTTCTAGAAATGTCTCTTTCGTCGTTCTGTCAATAGATAGTTTTCTTCGCATGTTCCTCAGAAACTATTTCTTCTATTATCGGATATTTCTCAGCTTCTCTTCTTATTGTCTGTGTCTGGCATGCATACAACAGCATAGACTGTATATAGCATTTTAACACTCTTGTGCTCACTGCAGCTGGCAACGTTTTAATGAGTTATTTGCCCACCTTGTAAAAGGCTACTTTTATCATAGCGATTCTTGTATTGTTCTTTACAAGGAAACTTCCATCACCAGAAGATGGCTGTTCCAAGATAGCTGAACCGCTTCACCTGGTTGAGAATGCTCCTATTTACTTGGATGTGACACTGGTAGTATGTTTTGATGTGTTAATTCTTCCTTTGTTGGAGATGACAATGTGTATATGTTTTCTTACAATTTAATTCAAACCTTAAATGACATAGTCTTATAATTTGGACTGATCGGCACTTGATGATGTTGTCGTCAATATCACGCCGGCCGCTTTAACTTCCTAGAACATCGCTGATACATGTTATAGGGTGGGTCCATTTGGGAGCCCAGGGGATACAGAAAAACTCCAGGCTTCAGTGGGGATTTGAACACATGAATACCGGACCAACAGCTGACATATTAGCTACAGTGTCACAGCCACTCCAGTTTAGCCATTCATTCATTCATTCATTCATTCGGTAGCATGTCCCTTGTAGATCTCCACTCCCATAACAACCTTCCGGAAAACTTCTCGATCATAAGCAAGATGTCCCGCTTCCGATACACCCATCTGGAGATCATCTGCCACATCCTGCACCCATCTTCTCTTTGAACTTCCTCTTCTTCTCTTTCCAGGCATATACTCCTCTATGATTGTTTTCTCCAAACTTGTATGACGTTTCAAGTGAACAAATTATGTATCCATACACTTGTACATAATTGCTATGTGGTTGAAAATATTGTTTTATATTTCGTTATCTTCTGTCAGAGTCAAGGTGTTTGCGCCTCTTCAGCTATGTGTCCATTTCAGTAATGACCAGCTTCATCTGTGTCTTGTCCAGTCCAGACCATGACTGCAACAACTTGTCAGGGTCTTCGGCATCACCAGTCCCTCACAACCTGTTCTGTAGAGCCTATTTTCTGAGCTAGATTAGCATTCTTGCTGTGATCAAATGTCGGCCTCTTGTAAAACAGACATTCTAAGATAGGTTCTGTAAGATAGGTTATGTAAGATAGGCTCCGTAAGATAGGCTCTGTAAGCTCGATAGGCTTTGTAAGATAGGTTTTGTAATATAGGCTATATAAGATAGGCTCGGTAGGATAGGTTTTGTAATATAGGCTATATAAGATAGGCTCTGTAAGATAGATAGGTTATGTAAGATAGGCTCTGTAAGATAGATGGGTTATGTAAGATAGGCTTTGTAAGATAGGCTCTGTGAAGTAGGCTGCATAAGATAGGCTCCGGGCACTGCTATCTGTGGTCTGGGATATGAGGTTGACCCGGTTTAACATTGGTAACAGGATTGTTTATGGGAAGTAATGATGACCGGAACGATATTGACCAAATAACCCACTGATTGCTGACTGGTCTAAACTTTGAAGCTAGCAGCATAATTACATAATACACCACCAGACTTGAACAGGTACCCTTTACTTACTAGAGTGATCAATCTTTACTATTTAACCCTTTTCTATCTAAAACATAGTATTACTTTAACCCTGTACTGGTTTTGTCTTACTTTATTACGCTGATTCTGCCTTGTTTTATATGCTAGTTTTTCTGTCCATTTGTTGTTCAACTACTTCCCCCAAACAATAATGACTTTAGGACAGTCACAACCACCTGGGACAGAATGGGTTAAATAATCCTACTGCAGGTTGTCACCCCAGAAATCACGTAATAGGTCCCAAGAGGGTCACACAATATTCCAGAACCTTTCACTTATAATCGTATACAGTGTCGTGCAGTCTCGTACAGTCTCGTACAGTCTCGTGTATTATTGGACAGTTTCATACAGTCTCGTGCAGTCTGCGAGGCGGGCATGGCAGTAGCTGGGTGCAGGTGTTCAAATCTCGCACACGGTGACAGATGTGTTATGCTGATGGCCTCCGGTGTCTAGAAATCAGAAACTGGGGCAGCAGATTTCGGCATAGGATGTCCTTCACCTCGCGGTTTACCTGAGAAGACATATAAGTAAACAATAAAACAAATACACATGCAAATAGATAAACAAACGTACATGCTAGCGAGCCAGCCGATATCGTGATGGACATGGCGATGATCGATGATAGAAGGGCAATGGACGGGACCAGGCAACATCAAGGTTACAAGAGGCACAGGATGAACAGAGGACATGAAGTGATTAAGTGATGAAGGAAAGTATATTGCCAAATGTGACCTCCTATTTGGACAGAATGACGATATATATGCAAAACTTGGGTCATCATCATCATCATCATCATCATCATCATCATCATCATCATCATCATCATCATCATCTTCCACTTCTGCCGTCAAGCGTCGTGGGGAGGAATAATTTGCGTTCCAGCGCCCAGTGGACGGCACTGGATAGTGTCATTCCGTGTGGTTGTACAATGTCTCTCATGTCGTCAATCCATTTTCTTCTTGGACGTCCTCGTGGTCTCGTCGCAGATGATCTTTGATGTAAGGCCAGTGATGGTAGTTGCTGATGTTGCATTCTAACGACATGGCCAAACCACTTGATCTTCTGTCTTTCAATAAATGTGGCACAAGGTGTTGATCCCACAGTCTGTCTGATAGTAGCATTTCTTACTCGGTCTCGGATTGTTAAGTTGGCAGCTCTCCTCAGGCATCTCATTTCGCAGGTGTTGATTTTGCGAAGGTGTAATTTGGATAAAGTCCAGGTTTGAGATTGATAGCATAGGGTTGGTGTGAATATGCTGTTTATTATCTATCGTTTTGCGGACATGGGAATGTTTGGATGCTTCAGTAAGGGTGATAGTTGAAAACTAGGGTCATCGTGTTAATTGTTTTAATTCACGGAATCTTTCGCAATTTCAATGCTCAGTGAATGGGCATTTACATTATAATTCATTTGATCGTGTACCCCATGTTTGGTCCAAAGCTACTTTTTGTTCGGCACTGAATCAGCTAAGAGAGCCTGGGAATCTGCTTCCTTGTTTAGGGTGAGGGAGATGGGAGTGGAGCGGGGAGCGGCCAGACATGAACATTTTGTCAATAGCACAAGACATGTGATTAACCACCACAGAACTGGTAGGATTGGTCGGTATACTTTGGCGGAGAGGTTCAGGCGGAGATCGAAGTAGCTATGGACCTATGTGGGGTGTGATGACGATCTTCACTAACCACATGTTAATAGCCCACAAATGTATATTTAATCAACGGAACAACTACGTATGCAAACATATAAATTAATATTTATTCATTTAACATATGCCGATAAACATGACGGACCAGGTTCGCCATTTCACCCTATTACCAGATCAGTGCTGTTGTCTCAGTTATGTCCCGGCATTCATCTGTTTGCCTTTCCCTTGCTCTTGTCCTGGGCAGTCTCCGCCACGAAGTGGTTAGGCCTCCAGCCTTGGTTGTGGGTTCGATTCCGGATCACGTCGTTCGGTTCACGAGTGCAGTTTTCTCAGAGACCCCTGGGTCTTCGTGCTGGCCCTCTGCTGACAGAGACTGAGCTCTATGGGGTAAAACCCGGTGTAATGAAGTCGATCCTCTTGCCTTTTGAGCCATTTTTATTTCTGTCTAGCCTTGTCCTCTCAATGTTGACAGCTGTGACGGGGTCATCAAGATGATTTCTCCACGTCAGGTGCCCCACAAGTGTTGTCTGGTTAAGCTTCTTTTATCTAATCAGTTTAGGCTTTCGTGTGTGTGTGTGTGTGTGTGTGTGTGTGTGTGTGTGTGTGTGTTTGCGTGCTCGTGTGTGTGTGTGTGTGTGTTTGCGTGCTCGTGTATGTGTCAAAATGCTACCTCTCTACCTCCATCCCTGTTCTGTTCATACATGACTCTGGCCGACTCACTGACAACGTAGTTAACAGTAAATGTTGCTCCGCATGTTTACCTTGTATTCTCAACATTGTAGGCGAATGCCTCTTGTGACAACTGGAAACAGTTGTGGAAAGAGACACAAACGAAGACAGTTAGAAAAGATTCCGGAAAACCTTGTGTCATGGCATGGAAAAGTATCAGCGCTGGAAATAATGAACACTTTGGAAATGGCAAGATAAGGAGAAATATGACAACCTCATCCAATCAGCCAGTCATAACAGGATGATGGTGTAGAAGATTACACAAAATCTGCTTCTTACTGGCGGCAGGTGACGAGCCTTGGTTTGGGTCCTCCCCGACAGACTGCTGTAAGACTTTGAAGACCTTGGAGGGGATGTTCCCGCCCTTGTATCGCTTGTCTACCATGTCTTCGCTGGTCAGCGTGTCTGGCAGTTCATCGTCGTCGTCCTCCTCCTTGCCTCCAGAATGGGCTGCCAAGAGAAATCATCATCAGAAACGTAATTGATGGCGTGTAGTCAGAAATAAGGCAAGCATTCATCACCAACATCTTCATCATCATTATTAACATCAACATCATCATCATCTCATGTAAAATGTCCTCTGCACACATCCACCTTGTCACAGATAAAACAGTAAAAAGTACAGGATCCTGTTATTGGTCGTAACGCCCAGTGAGCATATAGCGCTAAACCCGTACATGACAGACACATCGGCACCAGGCGCCTGATGAGGTCAGCATCACATTTCTTGGTACATATTTTAGACTGTGTCCACCATATTTTAGACTGGGTCCACCATATTTTAGACTGGGTCTACCCAGGTCCTAAGTGGTCACGAGGTTACGGACGTAATTCACAAACCTGCATACCGCATTCGAAACACGGTTGCTGGCAATTTTGATGGAGACCACCTTGCGTTGGTTTTCATGCAAGGGTATGTGATCCGGTCGTCCAAAAAGCAATGGCAAACAGTTTTTTTTTTTTTTTTTGCATGCCCTATTTACAGGACATCCCTGTCAACACCAGCATTTTACTGCTGTTGTTGATGTCTTGGCAAGTTTACGTTCAATAGTTTGCCATTGATTTCTAAACGACCGGCTCCCATACCAACACGTTAAAACCCAGCACGACGCGGTCTGCTGCCATATCGGTCGCAGTGTGTTTCGAACACATGTTAGCGGGCTCACGAATCGCGTTCGCACGCCCTTAGCCACGGAGACCGGCAATGGCAGACTACTAAACGCAAAACTTGGCAAGAGATCACAAAAAGCCAAAATATGCTGAGGTTGACTGCGACGCCCTGTAAAGGATGCGCAACTAACTAACTACCTAGGTCAATTTTACACATCCGCGCTTTGCGGATTCGAAACCATGACCGCCGGGCGGGCTGACGAGCGTCTATCATCTACGCTAATACGGCTCCATTTCTGGACGTATTTAGCCATGATCTGTGTAACCCAAGGTCTTATCACAACCCCCGGGAAAGACTCTCCATCTCTCACTAGTTCTTCTGTCCCATTAATGTACAATCACAGGGTGTCCTTCTGTGTGTGGCTCTCCCACAGCCCCTTCTACATCAGATCATGTCTTTCGTTACTGTTATTTCTAAACTGCTGTGATGTTTAATATCAGCAAATTATGTTAGTTTCCACACCATTATACCATTTGTTAGCCGGTGTTCTTCAGTGACAACTACACAATGCTAACGAAATAACCATGATCATGTTAACAAAATAACCCGACTTCATTTTTTGTTTCTGTACCATAAGTCTCCGAAAGATACATAGAAGAATATTTAAACCTTATAAGATAGACGTCATAACCCAAGAAGATAGATATTCTAACCCCAGACGATATATGTTCCGATCCCAGACAAACGATCTTCTGATCCCAGACAATTGATGTACTTTGTTCTAACTCTAGGTGGATTACGTTCCCCGATTCCCTTAATCACACACACACACACACACACACACACACACACACACACACACACACACTATATATATATATATATATATATATATATATATATATATATATATATATATATATATATATTATATATACCAGTCTGTGATATGAATACAGTATTACTATCAACATCACAGACTGGTATAGAAAGCTTAATAACCTCAAACAAAAGAAATAGTGAAGATCACAACTTATATCTTAACATAGCAAAAACAAAGATAATGCATACAGATAAAACAACTGTGGTGAAAGAAATATATGTTAACGACGAAAGATTGAAGGTGGTGGACAATTTCGAATATCTTGGTGTCATTGATTACCAACAATGGTGACACAATGAAAGAAATTAAACGACGACTATCAATTGCTCTTCAAAGACCAAAACAACTTAATAAATTATGGAGTGAGACAGATAGAACTACAAACATTAGATTTTTAAGAGCATGAGTCTTTCCCATTGCAACATACACCTGTGAGACCTTGACACTCTAAACAAGCTGAACAGCGCATAAATGCTTTTCAATATAAATGTTACAAACGGGTTTTAAGAATATCTTGGGTAAAGAAAAGAACAAATGTATCCATACTTCAAGTGCTAAATATTGAAGAGGGTTGGCTATTAAAGACGATAAAATTGATATATTTTTGTCACTTGAAACGTCTTGAAAGTTTGGAGAGAACAATAATGGAGAGGTATATGCCTGGGAAGAGAGGAAGAGGAAGGCCAAAGAGAAGATGGGTGCAGGATGTGGCGGATGATCTCCAGATGGGTGTATCGGGGGCGGGGTATCTTGCTTGTGAACGAGAAGTTTTCCAGAGGGTTGTTATAGGAGCGAGGTTCTGCAAAGGGCATGCTATTGAATGAATATATATATATATATATATATATATATATATATATATATATATATATATATATATATATATATATGTGTGTGTGTGTGTGTGTGTGTGTGTGTGTGTGTGTGTGGGTGTGGGTGTGGGTGTGTGTGTGTGTGTGTTAGTGTGTGCGTGTGTGTTTGTGTGTGAGTGTGTGTGTGAGTGTGTGTGTGAAATTTGAGAGTATACAAATGAATGTCTCTGTGTAAGACATTAGGATTAAGATAAACATTTAAATAATTACATGAACTGCCTCAAAACAAAAACAAAAACAAATCAAACAAAGAAACCTCGAGTATATACAAATTATCCGTTACGTTAAATTCTAAACATCTCAGTCATTATCGATAATTATGGAGTGTATACATCTAAAATATGAGCAATTATATTACATTACATATATCTTAATTATCACCAAATCCCAGGCTTTATGTTATCGAGAGGTATAATTCCATTTTATAAACTTTTGTCTGTCAAATGGGTAAGGTGCTAGACAATTATCATGATATATATATATATCCTGACAGACGATAATTTGTAAACTGGAATTATACCTCTCGATAACATAAAGCCTGGGATTTGGTGATAATTAAGATATATGTAATGTAATATAATTGCTCATATTTTAGATGTATACATTCTATAACTATCGATAATGACTGAGATGTTTAGAATTTAACGTAGATTCTATACATCTCATTTATATATCGTATTTAGAATTTATAGATTCCCATTATTATCAATTATTTTAGAATGTACATACTGTATCCCCATCAATATCAATTATTTCAGACTATACATATCCCCATTATTATCAATTAGTTTAGAGCCTATATATTTCAGTTATAACAACTGAGGTTGAACAGCTTACCACTAAGTTATCGGATGCGTACATTTATTGATCTTGGCCCCACATGGGTACTTCAATTTTAATTCACCGCAACAGACGTCACGAGGCTATATTTAGTTTTAGCATATCCTTTACAGGACTTAGCTGTCAACACCAGCATCTTTCAGCTGTATGTTGATCTATTGGCAAGATTACGCTCAGTAGTTTGCCATTGCTTTCTGAGCGGCCGGCTCAGTATCCCGCAAGTCACGAGCGGGGGTCGAACCGCCTCAGCTCTCGCTCCGCTACGAGACTGCGTGATAAACGGGATTACAGAGAGAAAGTGTTGTAACCCCACAGCCAGAGAGACCGGCATATTTAGCTTTAGCAGCTATATATAGCGTAGTTAGCAGCTATATATAGCACTGGCGGGGGATCTCCGTTCAATTAAAGTTTTTTTCAGTGCGTGTCATGGCGCGAAAAAGGCGCGAAAAAGGAGCGACGAACGGTAACACAGTGTGTGTAGTACATTTTTACGTTGGCTTTCTGCAGTCATGAATTTTATTGAACTGACAGCAGCTGTCCACGACAAGCAGAGTAGTGTTGCCTTTTTTGTAACCCTAACCCTAACTCATGCATACAGCAGTATCATCCAGCAATGGGCCCTTTTCAGGGCCACTAGAAGAATGCCATAACAGAACGGGCCCTTTTCAGGGTCACAAATTAGCACACAATAACAGCCCCTAAGTGTGCACAAGAGTATACAACCACTGAAATATTCAGGTCAACTCACACACATAACTAAACCATTTGCTGCACACCGACAACGTTATTCCGGTCAATGTCATGCACACCGAGATACAGCGCGAATAAGGGGACTCCAGGATATGACGTGTGCCCTGGAATTCTCTTTGTTTGCGGTGAATTAAAATTGAAGTACCCCCCCACATGGCTGGTTGAACTTACTGTTATAAATATTCAAAATGCACTTCTTCTCTTGCCGCTTTTCCTCTCCTACTGTAGTAGGACCCCAGCTACTTCATGTCAATCCCTTCCTACACTTATTTACGATTGATTGGAGTTGATTGCGGCTATTACATTTTTCTACATGACGAGGAATCAAAATAAAACTAAAACAAAACAAACAAAAAATCCTGCTACGAATTTAAATAATTTCAGGAACTTCAGCAATAGATAAAACCTAATAAAAAAAAACTATCAACTATTACAGATTATACATTTCAGTAATAATGTGGGTTGGGTGACAGGCTGCGGTGTGTTTCAAGGGGTGTTAATCATTGACCGTGGTTCCAGGAAGGTGGTGTGTAATTGAAAGAGAAACCATGCCAACTTACAATCTGGCAGGGGGTCGTGTTGGGCCCATGTCTGGAGAACTCTGAATGAAGGGGAAGGTATACTCTTGCCTTTGTATCTTATTGATGTTTCGTCGTAGTTGCCTACATCCTGGCTCTCTTCGCCTGTACATGAGTGCGGAGAATTACATCATGACATATGATATCACATACACACACAGACTTCACAAGACAGTTGTAAGTCGTTCACTCCCAAAATCCCACAAATCAGGCAATCACCATATCATAATCGAGAACAAACAGTCTTTCTGTTTTATTCAGATAAGTACCGTCACAACTCGAGTATAATGCGCACTAGTGAATAACCCGCACTAGTATTCAATAGGTATGCTTGATTTGACCCAATATTGTATCTTAGAATGGAAAGTCATGTGTAATACATACCATAATTTGTCTACAGTTTATTTTCTGAAACGTTTGTTTTAGATACTAAAATTATAATAACAAACAGTTCGGCGTGTCTGAGAGGTTTAACGCTAGTAAATTAACTCTTTTGGCGGCGGCATAGCTTCTTCCTTCCACACATCGGTCAGTTTGGAATTCAATCTTGACTACCCATTCTTGACTTGGGAACATAAATTACAAGTACGTCAGAAGTCGGAAAGAGTTCATCTGATGGCGAGGGACACTGGCAACAGTGAAAGCTAACCTCCACACAAAATCAACCCAGAGTTCAATAACAGCTACACGTAGCAATATCACGTATGTGAACTACGCTTGAGTTCTAAGCGCAAAATATCAGAAATAGGTTTGCGACACCTAAATGTTTGTTAGTTTGAACTTTCCCGTCATCGCCATCAATAGAAAGCGGCAATTTCAATTTGACTTTCGATAACGAAAATGACGTGACGTTACTACGCCTGTATAATGTACGCCCGCTAATGTGAGTACAATGTGTGCGTACTATACTCGTGATTGTACGGTGTGTGATGCGGCGTAACTTACACAAGTGTGGACATTGAATGGAGGAGCTGATTCAGTATTGCACGGTAACTACTTACAACTTCAACTCAAAATCTCTTGTTTACAATCTGATTTTTTAATAAGAGTAAATTTAGAGTTCTGATTGGTAATAATAATTTGAATATAGTTGCTTTGGATAGACTTATAATTGATAGATCATCAACATTTAAAATCTCAAATTTCTCGAAGAGATTTCTAGAAATACTGGGATGGAATTTTAGCCATATATTTTACTTCATCTGGGCGCGTAGAATTTTAACAATTTGAGCCATTTTAAGTGGAGTCTGACGACTTTGGGACAACCTTTGAACCGCTTAAAGACACATTATGTATTTTAACAATTGGAAGCTAGATTTGCCAATATTTAAGTATCATATTTCTACTGTTCCTGGTTTGCGGCCATTGTTAACCAACAGTACATTTTACACGATTTTGTTTAGTTTTTCCCTGGTTTATATTATGTGTATAAATACGTGCAACTCCTATAGTGTGGTATTGTTGTTGTTACCTGTAACATATATAATGACTGTTTACATCTATAGCATAATTCAATGCCAGACAATGATGTGCTCGCAGAGGACGTGAAAATATTGACTCTGTTTTAGGGATCAACGTTTGATTGTTTGTCTCACGTAGACTGATTTAAAAATGTATCTACAAATGATTGTCTCCGTAGATTGATTCAAACCAGAGCCGATGTATTATTACCTACCGCATATAGACTGAGTTAAACAGATCTACATACGATTATTTGCCATATGTATAATGGGTTAAAGAGTGATCAATATATGCTTGTTTGCCTCACGTAGATTGAGTTAAACCATGATCTGTGTAAGATTGTTTGCTTCAGATAGACTGCGTTAAACCATGATAAATATATGACTGTTGGCCTCATGCAGGCTGAGTTAAGACATGATCTATGTATGACTGTTTGTCTCGTGTAGAATTAGTTACGTAGACTGCGTTAATCAGTTATCAATGTATTATTATTTGTATCACGAAGACTAAGTTAATCTATGTTTTATATACGATTATTTGTCTCAATTTGAGTGAGTTTAACCAGTATGTACATATGGTGTTTGCCTGAGAGAGACTGACATAGACTGAATAGCCATGCAAGACAAAAACCACATCTAAATTATGCAAACAAAATACACAAGGAAACAAAACAGCATGCGGCAGCAAATATTCAAACATCTGTGTTCAGATTAATTATACAACATCGTTAAACTATTCAATTAGCAATATGATGAGGATTTCAGTAAGTAAGTTATAATGAAAGCATTTACGTATTATAGTTAATAGTTATAAGTTAATTATTCAGAGTAATATAAAGTCACCATTGTTTTAATATACTATTAAATCACCATTGTTTTAATATAATATAAAGTCACCTGTCAAATTGTTTTAATATAATATAAAGTCATCATTGTTTTAATGTAATTTAAAGTCAACATTGTTTTAATGTAATATAAAGTCACCATTGTTTTAATACCCATATCTTACGTTTCTTAAGTGCTTCAGTGCGACGGATAATATATCGCTAAATGGGAAGTCCCGTTTGGACAGAAGGACGATATATCAATATACTAGTGTAATCGTGTTATTTATTTTGTTTCGTGGTATCAACCGCAATTTCAATGCTCAGTGAATAAAAATTTACGTTGCAAAACTTGCTCATTTGATTTTTATTTTAAGGGCTCACGGTTCCTCAAGGGTCTGTGTCGTCCCCTTGAGGCCCCACGTCCTTGTGTGTCATTCGGATGACCGCCTCTGCTGGTGGCCCTGGCAAGATCAAGTGCAAATACTACACTTTGGTCTTAGCCAAAACGCTGAGCCGTGTATCATGATTGCTCCAAACCTGCTGTTCGTTTGGCACTGAATTAGTTAATATAATCCGTGGCCGAGGAGTTAGCAGCTTTCTCCGCTAACCCCGAATACTCTCGTCACGTGACGCGACGAGAATTAGCAGTGGTTCGAATCGCAAAAGTGACTTATGAGAGTATGGAGCCTGTCGCTCAGAAAGTCGTGGCGTGCTGATGAGCGTAATCTAGCCTAGGAATCAACATACAGCTGAAAGATGCTGGTGTTGACCGCAATATCCTGAAACAGGATGGAAACGCGGAAAAAAAAAAAAAAAAATATAAAACCACCATTGTTTTAATGCCCAGATCTTTTGTCCATTAACAAACAGGTAACTAAAATGAAAAGTCATGATTTAAAAGTCTTTCTTTAGTAGCCTTAATATTCAGTTTAGTTCAATTATTTCCCTTGATGTACTTTAGTAAAGTCAAGAAAGTAATGGCCCCTTGTACACCCTCTAGACCAGTGGTTCTCAATCTTTTTTGACCCGTGCCCCCCTTCACCACATTTTCAGAACGTCATCCCCCCTTTCGTATTTCCTACCGTAAATTTTGGCCCGTGCACCCCCTTCGCCATATTTTCAGAACGATACCCCCCCCCCTCCCTTTCGTATTCCCCACCTAAACCCCCCCCCCCTTTTACACAGTATACGTAATAATGGAAGCTAACTTTAATAGCACATACTAAAACAAGCCTAGGCGTCCACATAAAACGTGATTTCTGAGTCTACGTACTTTATAAAATGAATATTAGAAGGGCGAGAAGTACAGAACCGTAAAGTATGAAGGGAAAAACAATATCAAGTAATCGGTTCTTGTATTAACGCGATCTTGAAATAATCTTAATCTCCCCGCCCCCTCCCCCGGAAACCCTAAAATTACCCCAGGGGGGGGGGGGGAAATTCCCCACCGGTTGAGAACCACTGCTCTAGACACAGTGGGAATCATATTTGTATATATAAACCAACCAGGACTTGATTGGCGATGTGCTCAGTGCCCCACCAGCCGTCTTTACTTCCCAATAAATTTCTGGTACCCAGTTAAGGCCAGATAGACATGGAAGCTGAGGTCATATAAACAATGAGCACTTGTTCCTGCAGCGAGGAGTGTGTAGAGGTGACAGGTTCGAATCCCGTTGGGATAGCTATAGCTTTCAATGTTTATCGTTGTCTTCGTGGCGTAGTGGTTATGCTACCTTCCTGGAGCATCGAAGGCTGTGGGTTCGAGTTCTTCCTACGTCTTTCGGGGTCAAATTTTCTCGTAGACATCTGGGGATCGTCGCTGGAGCTACAGAGATCGTGCTTTGCGCGACACTTTGGGCCTTCTGCTCTACGGAAAGAGACCTAGCCATGTTGGATAAAACCCGGTGCAATGAAGTAGTTCCTCTTGCATCAAACTCTTTTAAACCAATGCTTATGTTGTCCAGTGCGTCCTCTCCTCTATACCTCTTTCTTCTACTTCTATGAGTGCCAAATAGTATATTTGAATTTATTTATGAGCTTTCTTTTATCAGTATGCCCCTGCATTTACTTTGCTATCTCCGTTGAAATGTCGAGTTTAGGTATTTAGTGGATAAACAAGCAGGGTGACGTTATATACTTGTCACATTTGAATAGTCTTTAGCGTGTGTTATATTACTGTCCGACTGCAAAAGTTCTGATGTTTAATTCATTTTGTTAAGTAATGACAGTAGTAACATAATGTAACACAGTGCAGGTACGATTAAAATAACATATAACATATGCAATAAGCATGTATGAGTTATGCAAGATATCTTTGAGTTAATCTAGCATTCTATTTTATCTTGATAATTATTTAGTTTAGAAGAAAAAGCGATAAATAAAAAGCATTGAACTTTATCTTGACAATGATTTAGTTTAGAAGAGACAAATTGAACGCACCACCATCATACACGTTTCTGCCATTGTGTGTGGTGGCCTCGCTGTCCTCCCCTGAGATCCTCTGCAGCACACTGAAGGCCTTGGAGGGGATGTCTGCCTTGGAGTGGAGCCCTGAGAACCGCATCTCATCGTCCTCGGCGTTGTGGCGCTTCTCCGGGTCCTTTGACCTCCTAGCCCTTTGACTTGGTTCTGCCCAATTGATATTAAACATGCGGGATGACAACTGTGTGATGCATCATTTCCTGTCTGGGTTGTTGTGTTTGAGGTCAACTTATGGCTGAGATATAGCTAGATGTATTTTTTTTTTAAAATTGTGGCTGGAATCTACATGTAGTAGGGTTGACATCTAGAAAGGTTTTGGAAGGAGTCCTGAATTCACTTTTGCTATGACTGAAGAGTAGATAGCTTTTTTTTAAATTGTGTCTGTAGTCTACATACTGATGATATATAGATAGTGTTTACATTGTGTCTGTATTCTACATACATACCGATGACATGGTGATAGTGTCTGGATTGTGTCTGTATTCTACATACATACCGATAACATGGAGATAGTGTCTCTATTGTGTCTGTATTCTACATATATACATATAGGGCTGGCATGGAGATAGTGTCTGTATTGTGTCTGTATTCTATATGCATATGGCTGTCATGCAGATGGTGTACGATTTGTGTCTGTATTCTACATTCATAGGGCTGAATGCAGATAGTGTCTTGATTGTGTCTGTATTCTACATACATAGAGCTGACATGCAGATAGTGTGTGTATTGTGCCTGTATTCAAGATACATAATGCTGAAATCGTAGATAATGTCTGTATTGTGTCTGTATTCTACATACATAAGGCTAACATGCAGATAGTGCCTGGATTGTGTCTGTATTCTAAACACATATGGCTGACATGCAGATAGAGTTTGGATTGTACTTGGCGTATACTTGTGGCTGACATAATTTTAGTTTTTAATATTTTAAGCTCTTCCAAGGCCGAGCTGTGTAGCAACTGAATGTTAACAGTCAGATGCCCGTTAGCTTAGTTGATACGGCGTTAAGCTGTTAATGTCTTGAACGCCATGTGACGTACTTCCACGCCTGCACTGGTCGTCTCGCTAATTGAGAGAAAGATTGAAGACCTCATCCTCCGTGCATCCCGGCCCACAACATGTGATGACCCTGTGACGTCACAGATCAAAAGCTGGTTGCTGCTTCGTCATACGTTCTTGTTTATTTAAGGTTGGTTCAGCTTGAGTGACTTCTTGAGGTCAGCTAGACACTTCGGAAGTCTCCGGAAGTATCCGGAACCTGCGGTTCACACCAGCATACGAAAGCGAAGCTGTTCAAGTTCATCAATCCCGATCCACGCCAACACATCATCCACATTGTGGGTGCTTAGCTTCCTCACAACCTGTTCAACTCTTAACGAATAAAATACAGATGGACATTCTACTACCAGCTAACTGAAGCCACGTCTGACTAAGTGGCAGATTAACTGAAGCCATGTCTGACTAGGTTGCAGACTGACTACTATAGTCATGAATCACACATCAGTACGACCATCCACAGATTCAATTGCTCAAAGTAGAACCATCCCAAGACCCACTGTACAAGCACCACAACCATTCAAAAAGCCACTGTCCAGGCACCAAAACCGTCCAAAGAGCCAGTATTATATCAATAAAATCATCCAAACATGCAGTGTCCTAATATCAGAACCACCCAAAGATCCAATATCATATACGGACTTTCTAACACCCAGTGCTCTCACATCTGAACCATCCGAAGATCCACTGTGATATCATCAGAATCAACTAGAGATCCAGTGCCCTCACACGAGAAGCAATGAAAGATCCAGTGTGCTAGCATCAGAGCCATCCAGAGACCAAGTTACCAAATATTAAAATATAGACAGATCCAATGTCCTAACAACATAATCATCCAAAGATCCATTGTCCTAAACCTCTAAACCATCAAACGTCCAGTGTCCTAACATCACATCCATTCACAGATCCAATGCCTATGTCAAATCCATCCCTAGATCCAGTGTCCTAACATTAAATCCATCCACAGATCCACTGCCCTATGTCAAATCCATCCACAGATTATGTCCTCATATTAAATCCATCCACAGATTCGGTGTCTTAAAATCGAACATCCACAGTTCCAGTATCCTTGCATAAGAACAGTCAAAGATTGTCGACTAGTATGACATCTACCATCATATATCTATGTTCAAAGTCACCATATCAACAGCACACACACACACACACACACACAAGAAACACGGGAGAAAACAAAAGAAAGGATGATGATGTATTATGTGGTCACTATGAACCAGTAAATTTTGCAATATTTAAACAGGATCGTCCGCTCTTACACCAGTATGAGGAAATTCAACCTAAAAACTAAATTTCATGGCAGGGCAGACCAGGCACTAAGCCTTGGTAGGCAGCTGGTCTATGATCGAAGTTCCGACAGGCGGACAGTTAGAGAAATACTTTGCTGATCTGACAGCTTCTGCAGCTTGTCTTGTCCAGGTGTATTGGTGTTACCTTTCCTCTGGAGTAAACTATGCAGACCGAGAGAGGGATCATGCTGCATGGGCAACACATGGTCTCTACAGTTCAGCCCAGGCTTTGTGCTATGGACGGTCCCCGCCATAGGTTGTAGTTATTATGCATTACTAGAAGCACAGTGTAACAAACTATCGTCTGTCAAGACGGCAAGGTGCCTGTAGTTGTATATAATGTGCTACATGCATCAGCCTTTTCCATATTCTGGTTTTAGTTTATCTAGCGGTCCACGGCATTCGCACACGTGAATCACTGGATGCCATCACAGCCTGAAGAAGACAAGAGGCATCCTGTAGACATGCTGCTATATGTAATCGTTTCACTTTCATTGTCTAGATCGGTTTCGATCTTACATAATTAATGGAGCGGAAAAAGAACTGTAGTTAACAGATACATAAAACAAAAAATATAACATACAAAACACCCACTTGACAACACAGAACCACATTTCAAACAGTGAATTAAACATCTAAAATCTAACACGCAATTCACACTTCCGGGGCTCGACAAAAAAGGTAGTTCTGCAAAGGAAAATGAATCTAAAATGCTGCTACAACTGATAATTGTTGGCGCTAGGTGCAAGCGGGTAACAAAGCAGCACCAGTGACACAAAACAGCGAGTTCAGTTCGGCTTCTAAACTCTACGGGTGTCTGGGTGTTGGCTATACATTACCTCCCGGAGCTGCTTTCTTGCCTGTAAGTTAAACAGTTCTGTTATAGTTGTGTTGATGATGAGGATGGGAGTAGTCAAACAGCTTTCTTAATGTCACTAAAACAGCAGCAGTAGTGGAAGTGGAAGAAGAAAGAGGAAGAGAAAGAGAAGAAAGAGGAAGAGAAAGAGAAGAAAGAGTAAGAAGAAGAAGAAGAAGAAGAAGAAGAAGAAGAAGAAGAAGAAGAAGAAGAAGAAGAAGAAGAAGAAGAAGAAGAAGAAGAAGAAGAAGAAGAAGAAGAAGAAGAAGAAGAAGAAAAAGGAGGACGAAGAGGACGAGGAGGACGAGGAGGACGAGGAGGAGGCAGGGGAGAAGGAGCACAAGAAGGAGGAGGAGCGGGAGGGGAAGAAGAACGAAATTTATTTTCAAAGGGTTACAAATTGGGCACCCAAGCCTGTCTTATATTTGGCCATTTCAGCAACTCAACTTTCGTACATCAATTAGCTGGTGACAAGAAGAGGAAGAAGAGAATCTTTTCTTACCACCATGGTACAACTCTAGATCCACCTAGCCACAACACATGGGTCCACAGCCCGCCTACAGGCAGCAGACCGTGTCACAACTGGACCAGTTACTTTGTTTCTCCTTCAGTGTTCTGAACCCTAACGTTCTCTACAGCAAGCACAATCTGCTTGAGATCTTGGTGTGGTACTCTTCAATCTCCGACCTCGGTTGAGTCAAGATCTGTCTAGTCCGTTATTGTTCTCTTCAGACCGCTGTTTGTTGCCGTGTTTGTTAGCTTGTTTTTCTGTGTTCATTTGTGATCCTATCCTTGTTGTCCTAGATGACCTAGTAGTTTATGTTCATGTGTATGTTCATTTATTTGTTTTCTTTTCGCAGGATATTATACCCTTTTGTTTCATCATTTATTGTGAGGAGATCAGCACCGCCGAATGGATAAAAGCGCTCGCTCTTAAATGTCCTGTGTGCTGATGCTGAGGTAATAGGGTCAACCCCTTCACCAGTCAGCTAGACTAAAATGTTGACTACTCGTCCTTGACTCGGGGACGTAAATTACAAGTACCTCAGAAGCCGGAGTGGGTTCGCCTGATGGCGAGGGACTCTGGTAATAGAGAAAACTCATCCACACGCAAAGATTAGACCAGTGAACTAGACGTAGTAGCACGTCTATGGACTAGCAGTTATTTCTGGAACAATCGAATTTTATCTTCAAAGAGTTTATTGTTGTTGTTGTTGTTGTTGTTGTTGTTTTTGTTGTTGTTGCACCCGCTCGCTTTGAATACAAGCGTGATCCATACACACCTCTTCTAGTACAGTGGTTTTCAACCGGTCGGGAATTTCCCCTCCCCTCCCCCAGGGGGGGGGGGGGAATTTTAGGGTTTCCGGGGGAGGTGGGGGGAGGGGGGAATTAAGATTATTTCAAGATCCCGTTAATACAAGAACAAATTACTTGATATTGTTTTTCCCTCCATACTTTACAGTTCAGTACTTCTCGCCCTTCTGAAATCCATTTTATAACGTAAGTAGACCCGCAAATCACGTGTTTTATGTAGACGTCTAGACTTGTTCTAATATTTGTTATTAAATTTAGCTTCCATTTTTTTTTACATATACTGTGTAAGGGCGGAGGGGGGGTGGGGATTTATAAGGAGGAAATACGAAAGGGGGGATGACGTTCTGAAAATATGGTGAAGGGAGGGGGGGGGGACACGGACCAAAAAAGGTTGAGAACCACTGTTTTAGTATTACTGGACTGAATTTTGCGTGTGGATTAATTTTTCTCTATTACCAGTGTCCCTGGCCATCTGGCAAACCCACTCCTACTTCAGATGTTTTCAAGGAAATAGGAATTGGGCCCCAAGACCGTTAACATTCTACCACTCTTTTCTCTCTCCTTTCATATATTGTTTCGCTCATACATCACTTGTGAGGCTAATCTTGCTAATCTGTCCCGTGGGTAGACATGAAGGCTTCTTAAAGAATGACCTAAAGCCATATTAACTAGATGTGTTCACGCACTTTCTACACAGGGATTGCTTTCTTGTACTCACCTTCAGGATCGTCCTTGTCGGTCTCGGTCATCCATTGAAGGACCTTGAAGGACTTAGACTGCTTCTTGGGGTTAGTGCCCATGTTGATGTTAATTGGTGACTCATCGATCTCCGACCTTGGCCCAGTTTGTCGGCTCTGGTAGTAGTCGGACTGCACTTGGCCTGCTGGTTTCCTGTGTGACCTACCGGATGCCTCTGAGTTGTCGTCTCTCTTGACGAAGTAGTCCGACTGCACGTACCCGGCCGGCTTCCGTGGCGGTCTGAGAAAGAACGTGCGAGTGTGGTTATTACGTGTTCACTCTGGCCGAGTGGCTACAACGCCGGACTCTCCTTCGGGAGACCCGGGTTCGATCCCTCGGTAAGGTGTGGGATTTGTTTCTGTCGGGGGCAAAAATAAAATCCTAACCTGCACAGTTCGCGGTGACTGCACTAGCCAGGCGGCCTTAATTCCTCAGGCTCAAAGACCCCTCAGCCATAAACCGCAAGGTTCTATATTGGCAGTAAATGACAGTTTATGACTTCTGTGACATTCTTCTCGTTATAGTACACGTTGAACATCGCCAGACGGTCTAGAAAGTCACATGAAAAACACTGCATAGAAATGTGAAATCAAGGTTAAAGGAGTGGCCTCATACAGTCTGTCAGCTTGTTTTCGCCGGTCGCCAACATGGCGGTTAGGCGTTGAATCGTTTAAGCCTGTGGCGTGTTTATGCTTGTAGCTACGGTTTCCAATCGCATTTACCTCATGTTGGACTGGTAGTACCTGGTTCCGTCGCCCTGCTACTGAGTGAGTGCGTGGGCGACACTGTGAGCTGTGAAATTCGCGTGGAATGCTTTACATCTGTCCTGTACAGTGACCTCCATGTTCGGAAGAATGGTTACCGGCTGTTGCTGAATTGAATGAATTGCCTTGTCGGTTCACGAGTGCATTTTTCAGGAGACTCCTGGGAGTCGACGCTGAAACTCCGGAGTTCGTGCTTTGTGCGACACTTTCGGCGGGTCGTCCTGCGGTAAAAGACCGAGCCATGTCAGAAAACCCTGGTCAATGAGGTTTTTCTGATGACTGCCGAGTCCATCGACGATGAACTGTGGTTTTCGTGGATTAATTTTGTGTTGGCATTCTGGCGGTGGCATTATGCACTGAATACCTGTGCGGGCTGTTGGATTGCCGAGACTCCTGTCTATTCCACTTTTCACATTGGACAGTGGGAAGCATTTTTTGTGATATTCACTGGCACAGGAATGGAGCATAATGGGGGCGACCCGTTGCCGTGAAGTTGGAACCTCGATTAACTAACTAACTAACAGCCTGTTCATTTCCTCGCATACCCGCATGTCCTGGGTAGAAAATTCATAATATACTCGACCTTCATCATTCTGAGCAACGCAAGCCAGTGCACGAGGAAACCACCAGCTTCTATGTGATGTAGCATGCTGTGAGATTGTCACAAATGCAATTCGTCGTACAATTCTCCGACCATGGCCGATACACCCTCCACCTGCATTCGCATGCTAGACGTCGTGATAGCATACGCTTGGCTCTCGTTTTATATATAACAGCGACCCTTAACTGTTGTATACTACAGTTATGAATGTACCTAAATGGAGAGCAACTGCGAGAGTTTACATTCATATAGGTAATACAACAATGAAACATATACTGGGCTACAGATACCATGGCCAAAATCAGTCTGAATCCATCCTCAAATTCTCTCTCTCTCTCTCTCTCTCTCTCTCTCTCTCTCTCTCTCTCTCTCTCTCTCTCTCATTTCTCGTTCTCCCTAAATCTCTCCTTTGTCTCTCTCTCTCTCTTTATATATATATAATTCATAATAATAATAATAATAATAATAATAATAATAATAATAATAATAATAATAATAAAACCCTAGTATAAAAGCCAGTACCCTTTTGGTAGGCCAGTATCCCCATAGCTAATAACTGCCACATCATTCATTAATTTTAGTGAGTCTTGAAGAAGTGATTTTTGAATTTTTCACATGCCTTTAACCTTTATAATGCATATATTGTATAGTGTAGTCGTTCTCAGTTAGCCTCGAATGATATGTGGATGAAATAATGTATGAAAGAGGTTGATAGAAGGGCAGAATGTTAGACGGGCCTGTGTGTCCAATTCTTAACCTTTTGAAAGTAAAGTTTTTTCGATCGTTCGTTCTCACAGTCTACCCCTCTCTCTCTCTCTCTCTCTCTCTCTCTCTCTCTCTCTCTCTCTCTCTCTCTCTCTCTCTCTCTCTCTCTCTCTCTCTCTCTCTCTTCTCTCTCTCTCTCTTACTGTTTTTACCTCTCTCACCATTTGTGTTTTCCCTCTCTCGCTGTTGCTCCCTGTTTCATGCTTTCTCTGCCTCTCTACCCAGTCTCTCTTTCTCTCCTTCTCCCCCTTTATTTTCCTGACTCTTTTCCTCTCTCTCTCTCTCTGCTTCAACTTCTCTCTCGCCCTATCCTGTTACCCTTTATCTCTCTTCTTTCTTTCTAAATCTTCTCCTCTCTCTCTCTCTCTCTCTCTCTCTCTCTCTCTCTCTCTCTCTCTCTCTCTCTATCTTTCCTACCCTTCTACTCATATTCCTTCAGTCCCCATGTTTACATCATAAAGTGAGAAAACACACCGCTATTTTTATAACACCCGAGCAGCGATACCCCGAGCTGTTGCTTTCAGTCCAGATTTAGCATCTCCTGTCCCCGCTGATGAACACCCTCGCTCCAACCAGCAACACAGCGCCCGCAAGCCTATGAGTAGGTGCCAGCAGTCGCCTGGAATTGTGCCAGAGGCGGCGTTCGGAATCTGTGTGCAAGCACACCGGAGCACTGGCTGGGGACACGGTGCAGGTGTGTAGACGGGGGTACTGTGTGGGGCTGACGGCCAGGCTGGAGTACAGGATCGGTGATGGAAGTGGTACGTCATATTAGATTCTGTTTATCTTGACAGGGAAAGTGGTGGGGGTGTCTGGGAGAGAGAGAGAGTGAGGGAGACGAAGAGAGATTGTATGTATGTGAGATTGAGATAGTCGGGGTAGGGGAGAGACTATGTATAGATTAAGAGGGCAGAGAGGGGGATAGAGAGATTGTATATATGCGATGGAGAGGAGAGAGGGAGGGGGAGAGGTAGAAAGAGGGGAGACTAAGAAGAGGGAGATATTGTTTAAAGAGATAGAGAGAAGAAAGATAAAGATTGTATGTATGTATGTATGTATATATATATATATATATATATATATATATATATATATATATATATATACATGCGTGAGAGAGAGAGAGAGAAAGAGAGAGAGAGAAAGAGTGAGAGAGAGAGAGAGAGAGAGAGAGAGAGAGAAGAGAGAGATAGTCTGGTTGCTCACATATGCGAAGAGATAGAGATTGTGTATATGCAAGAGAAAGAGAGAGGTGAGATTGTGTATAAGCGAGAGAGAGAGAGAGAGAGAGAGAGAGAGAGAGATAGAGAGAGAGATACAGTTGTGTTTCTCACATATACGAGAGAGAAAGGGAGAGAGAGAAGAAAGTGAGAGAGAGAGAGAGAGACAGAGAGAGACAGATACAGAGAGAGAGAGACAGAGAGACAGAGAGAGGACAGATACGAGAGGTTGTATTTTGTTAGAGAAGGTTCTTCTGTGTGTCTACCTGTAGGACAAGAGAGGGTTGCCAGGCAACACGCGACAGCTGATAGAAGGAAGATTACACCTGGGTTGCTAGGCAACACGCGACAGCTGATAAAGGGAAGATTAAACCAGGACTGGCCCAGGTGTACTATTTATCTTGTTATCCACTAATGTTCGCTTAGTGGCAACTTCCGTCAGTGCAGAGGCAAGTAATTGGCAACCTCACCTTGTTATACCATCACCTAGAGTATATGAGGGTCTGACACTTGACACTTCCACTGATCTTCGAAAGAGCTATCTTAACCTCTAAACCTCACATGGCTGTCTTAGGCAAGGACAGACCACAACAGTAATTTCCAAGGAATATAATTATGTGAACTTAAACAGCAAGATCTATCTTTGAATGGCAAGTTGACACGGGTCATCGGTATGTACAGTTTGGCATGATTCTTCCCTGGCAGACACGGGTCATCGGTATGTACATTCTGGCATGATTCTTCCCTGGCAGACACGGGTCATCAGTATGAACAGTCTGGCATGATTCTTCCCTGGCAGACACGGGTCATCGGTATGTACAGTCTGTCATGATTCTTCCCTGGCAGACACTGGTCATCGGTATGTACAGTCTGGCATGATTCTTCCCTGGCAGACACGGGTCATCGGTATGTACAGTCTGGCATGATTCTTCCCTGGCAGACACGCTTGTGATGGTGATAGGTGCGCTACTGACTGACACGGGCGCCACTATATCTGTCCGTCCATCCATCATGTGCCATGCCGGTAAACGTAAGCGGTCATGTTTTGCTATCTCACTCGATCACCAGAGTCGTGGATCAGCTCCGTGTTTCTGTCTCGACCATGCCACGTGGCCAAGCCATCCAGGTATTTACTTCTCGGTTTTCCCCTTGGTCTCATGCCTTCGACTTGTCAGTTGCCACCAAGTTCTCTAATTAATTTCTTCTCATAGTCATATAATGGGCACAGAATTGTGACTGTCTATATCTAATGTCTCTAATTAGTTTACGATCTTCATTTGTTTCTTGAAGGACTTGTTCATTGTTTTTTCTGTCTGTCCGTGGTATTCTTTGCATTTTCCTCAGAAATCACATTTCCACAGCCATCAGTTGTTTTTCAGCGTGTCCGCTCATTGTCCACGCTTCACATCCATAGAAAAGTACAGGTTTTATGTAGCACTTCAGCACTCTTTTTCTCGTTTCAGTTGACATCTTTTTATTGGTCGGTATGTTTTTCATCTTGCAAAAGTCTACCTTCTTGTTCTAATATCTTTAAGGCATCTCCCATCGGGTGTTATGACTGTTCCGAAATAACTGTACCGATTCACTTGCTTAAGAATTTTCTCATTTACTTGTATATTACATTGTGATATTTCCTTCTTCCTAGTGACGACCATAATCTAAGTCTTCTTACAATTTAATTCTAACCCTAGGTGTTATCTGTATTTATACAACCTAGGTTATCAGGCAGACACTGGTACAGAATATTGCATCAATAGCATTGTGGGTCAGTACTGAGCGGAAGTAAGCTGTCACCGCTGGGTCATACACAATGTAGAGCTGGCACCAGATCCTTGTCTGCCTGACATACTCTACTGCTGCTGATACTGCAATTACTCATATTACTACTACTATTACTACTTCTACTACTGCTATTACTACTACTGCTACTTCTACTACTATTGCTACTACTACTACTGCTGCTGCTACTGCTATTACAAATATTCCTAGTATTATTATTATTATTATTACGTCTACTACGGCTACTTCTACTACTATTGCTAATGCTACTTCTTCCGCTATTGTTACTAATACTGCTATTTCTACTACTACTGTTACTGCTTCTGCGATTGTTACTAATACTCCTACTGTTATTACTACTTCTTCTACTCCTATTACTACTACTTCTACTACTACTACTACTACTACTACTACTACTACTACTACTACTACTACTACTACTACTACTACTACTACAACTACTACTACTACTACTACTACTACTACTACTACAACTACTACTACTACTACTATTACTACTACTACTATTACTACTACTACTACTACAACTACTACTACTACTACTACTACTACTACTACTACTACTACTACTACTACTACTACTACTACTACTGCAACTACTACAACTATTACTACTATTACTACATCTTCTACTAGGACTGCCACTACTACTTCTACTTCTTATACATTTGCTGCATACAATTGCGAATACATGTTACTACTCAATTACTCTTGCTAATAATATCAGTACTACAACACATGCAATGGTCAGAATACTTACACAAACACTCACATGACCACACACACACACACAGACATACTCACACACAAAGACACACACACACACACACAGACATACTCACACACAAAGACACACACACAAAGACACACACACACACTTACACACACGACCAGACATACAGAGTGACCTACCCACTGTACTGCCTGGATACATCAGGCTCCTCCTCCTCCTCCTCGTAGTTGGGTTGGCCTGGCCTGGGTTTGGGTGCCGTTGGGGGACCAATTTTCCTGTCAACGAAAATGGAGAGGTGGGTCCACGATTGCTGACATGCGGACTCGCGGAATGATATGGCGAAGAGAGCGGAAGTGACGGATAAGTGGGTTGTAAACAATATGGTGGGAATATCGTTGACGAATGAAGGAACAAACGAACTCATGAACCAACGAACTTTATTTTCAAAGAGTCACAAAGTGGGCACGAGGGCCCGTCTTGCATTCGGCTCTTTAAATCACCCATCTTTCGTACATGAATGGAGCAGACATGCTGGGTATTGAGGATTGTAGAAGTAGGGTTTTCCACGACAACATTTTGGGTTCACATTTTTGTTTCAACTCCGGGCTTCGTCTTTCAGCTCACGCGTGCAGTTTTCTCGGTGACACCGGGGGTTGTCGCTGGAGCTACGGAGTTCGTGCTTTGAGTGACTCCTTTGGCAGTCTTGCCAGTGGAAAGTGACCGAGTCATATAGAATACAATCAGGTGCAATGAAGTCCATCCTCTTGTCTTGTAAATCATTTTCATCAACATCAGAGAAGTGAAATTACATGTATGTCAATTATCAATTAGGCGCCGTCTTCACGCTCAAGGTTGGCAGCAACGGATTTCCAGCACTGTCTGTCTTCCGCCCTGACTGTATATTCTGTCAGATGGAAGTTCGTCCATCTCTTGGTGTTATCTTATCACTTGTATCGTTGTCTATCTCTTGCTCGCTTGTCCTCAACCTTGCCCTCCAGTATGGTTTTTATAAGTGTGTTATGTCTTGTAATGTGGCTGAAATATTTAACTTGTCTCTCTTTTTTTTTGTATTTCTGTCATCAACTCTCTTTTCATATCCAGTTTTTCTAGAACCTCTGTATTTGATAATTTTGTTTCCATGAAATACGACATATTCTTCTATGTGTCCACATCTCCAGGGCCTCAATTTGACGTTCTAATTGCTTGTCCAGGCTTCCGCGCCATACAGTAGTGTTGAATATACGTAACATTTGAGAATTCTCACCTTTAATTCGTTGTTAATCTCTCTAGATGTTGATACTGATTTCATGATGTTGAAATCTGTTTTGGCCATTCTTATTTTTTATTTTACGTTTTTATTTCTGTTTGACTTCTGCTGTGACTTCATCTGTTATTACATGCCCAAGACAGCAGAAACTGGTTACTTGTTCTAGTATCTCGCCGTTAATTGTGATGTTCATGGATTACCTCTCCTTTCCATCAAATGGCAAATCAGAAGACGAGATTGAAAATAAATGCAATAAGGCAAACCAACTCAATTGACAAATGGCACCAATACTAAAGATTACAAACATATATCAATAAATTCTAAGAAAGCACCATACAACACAATCTTCCTACCAGCTTTATGTTACAAATGCCAAACCTGGACAATGACAGAAAAATAGGAAAGAAAAATCACAACAGCAGAAATGAGATTCCTGAGAAGAATGTGAATGTTCAAGAAGAGAGAAAATCAGAAATGAAGAAATCAGGACTAAAATAGGGGTTATAGCAACGATAGATTTTATTAGAAGGCAACAAGTAAAATGGTTTGGCCATGTAACTAAGCTACCAACTAACAGTATTCCACAACAAGCAATGATGAACACAACAGATGGAAGCAAAGGAAGCGGCCGACCACGTAAACGATGAACGCAGGGAATAGCAGAGTCGAATGGAATATCGATACATGAAGCCTATTAAACGGGCTGTTTATACTTCACCTCGACACCGCAAGGTATAAGAGGAACAAGATGAGATTAAATTATTGAAAGTTTGGTAGTTAGCTAAACCAAAAAATAAAATACAACATCATAATAGCATGCTCTAAGCTTTACATAGTGAAGACCCACGGCCAAAGTTAGCACAGGTGTTACAACAATCAGACAGACATATGCTTACTTCTTCAGCTCCGACAGGTCGATGCCGTAAGAGAAGGGTTTGGGTCCCCCACCTTTAGCAGACTTCAGCATTGTGTTCAGAAGTTGATCCGGGATCTTCTGCTCCTCCTGCTCTTCTCGTGGCTGAAAGTAGAACAAACATGTTCGTTATGCTTCTTGGAAATGTTCCACGTTACAAGTGTTAAAATAGTCTGCGTTGATTTCAAATCACCAAGTGCCACGTAAGAGGATGTTTGTGGACACTGCTTTTCGGAAATCGCGTTCTATTGCAGTGTATATCATGTGCTCGGTGCCTGATTGTCCGTGCTATGTACAATACTTTAATTATCGTTAAAGGATCAAGATGCTGATGATGTTGATGATGGGAATGATAGTGGTATTAATGATGATGAAGGCAATGGTAATGATGGTGGCAATGATGATGATGGTGATAACGACGATGATAAAACGCATTGTGCGTTATCTGGGCTGGGTTATCCTTCCCTCATAATGCAGAGGAAAATAACATCATGGCCTAGAATATATCTGAAGACGCTACGCTGGCACTTTGCGGATTGGCAGACGATAGTTTGTTACATTGTGCTTCAAAACTAAATCAACATAACCACAAATAATGAAGGTAGCGAATGCGACTGATCAGATCAATTTGCGTGGTAAATGTTCGTTACCAACGGATGCTTGTGAATACATGGTCATTTCCACCATCACTCATCATCTGACGCCTCATACGCCAGGTGTGTAACCTATCTTCAAATATTTTCTTCTTTGTCTTCATTCAATTTACGATCTTTGCCCTCCATGCAACACGAACAGCGGCGACTTGCTCCAATGTGCGATATCAATCACTGTATCAATCATATCCCGCTTACACACATCTTTCTATCGTAGTAGAGGCCGACCCTGAGATCTTTTATCCATCTTTAATTCACCAAAAAGATGTCCTTTGGTATTCTACCGTCATCCATTCTCCTAATGTTTCCTATCAATCTAAGACTACGAAGGGTGAGCATGGAACAAACCATCACACAACCTGATCTTTCCAATACTTCAGTATTTGTGATTTTGTCTTGCCACTTAATACCAAATATTCTTAGCAGACACAGCATATGAAAGCTGTTTAAACGTTTCTCTCGGTGTGTGTGAATTTACCAGGTTATTACTGCAGTTCTGTGGTAGACCAAGTCTCCTACAATGACTACCAGACAATTATCTGGGGATTTCCTTGGAAGAAAATGTTGCCAGAAAGGGAACTAGCCAACTCTCTTATATGTCGCAGCCACAATGTGTGAAAGCTTCCATGAAACCTACATATGTTGCGGGACGCCCTTCTGTCGAAGCAAACTGCAATTTGTGATGAATATTTACTCAACGAGACTTTATTTGAGATGGTAATACAAACATGAGCTTCGTGGTTAAAGAAGATACACACACAAATAAGTTGCGATAATTCACTAATATATTCGCAAATCAATCAATCAATCAAGTGCCGTCTCCACAATGAACTTTGGCTGAAATGGATCTCCAACACTGTCTTTCGTCTTGATTGTACATTCCGTCAGACTTTGTCCGTCCATCTCTTGATGTTATCTTCCCACTTGTATCATTGTCTACCTCTTCCTCGCTTGCCTTAAAATATTCTAATATACACTTGCATATTAGATGAAAATACGAAATACGAAAACAGACTGCAATATGTGAAGTCAACAGCAAACAGTTCGCATGCCTGCCGGTCTGTGTGGTTTTGTGTTCGAATCTCCATAGAAGTGGCATTTTCCCTTAAATTGACATGAGCTCTCAGTTCCACCGAGCCGAAACAGAGTAGCTGAAAATATCGTAGAATGTAACAGCGGCCAGTGGGACATTGATGGCATCAGATATCAATTGCCGATTGTTTGTTACCTGCAGG
This sequence comes from Cepaea hortensis, assembly GCA_963921405.1. Classification (NCBI taxonomy): domain Eukaryota; kingdom Metazoa; phylum Mollusca; class Gastropoda; order Stylommatophora; family Helicidae; genus Cepaea; species Cepaea hortensis. The sequence continues at coordinate 81,394,610 of OY992876.1, forward strand.
CGTGTCACACGACCCTTACTTAAGAAGAAAGTAAATGACCCGTTTCACACACCTTCAGGGCATATGGTGCTCTTCCCGTGTGTTCAAAGATCAGTAGGGGTGAAATCCAGGGGTGAAATAGTCAAATCCAGTGTGAAATCTAGGGGTGAAATGGTCAATATCACGGCGGCGCCTTTAATTCCCAAGATTGTTGGGTGTGAACTGTAAGAGCTTCACATATTCTAGGTTATGATAAATATGGAGATGTGGCCAGTTCGTTTTCTGACATTCATAACCTTCTTTCCTCCCCAGACAATTGCCAGACAATTCTCAGAATTATGGGATACCAACAGTAAAGTGTTACACTAATTGATGTAATGGATAAATCCCATGCGCTATATGCGAGTCGTTCCTGCAGGATGACACCAAGATCGATGGGTCGACACTTCTCAGACTCATGGGTTTGGTGTCACGGGTGTTAGGTTTGAGGTCAGATGTGTGAGGTTTGGGATCAGAGGTGTAAGGTTTGTGGGTCAGAGGTGTGAAGTTTAGGATCAGTGCTGTGAGGTTTGGGATCAGTGCTGTGAGGTTTGGGATCAGTGTTATGAGGTTTGGGGTTAGGGGTGTGAGGATTGGGGTCAAGGTGTGATGTTTGGAGGGTCATAGGTGTGAAGATTAGGGGGTCAGAAGTGTGAGGTGTGGGGCGCTAGGGGTGTGAGGTGTGGGGCTAGGGGTGTGAGGTGTGGGGCTAGGGGTGTGAGGTGTGGGGCTAGGGGTGGAAGGTTTGGGGCTAGGGATGTGAGGTGTGGGGCTAGGGGTGTGAGGTGTGGGGCTAGGGGTGTGAGGTGTGGGGCTAGGGTGTGAGGTGTGGGGCTAGGGGTGTGAGGTGTGGGGCTAGGGGTGTGAGGTGTGGGGCTAGGGTGTGAGGTGTGGGGCTAGGGGTGTGAGGTGTGGGGCTAGGGATGTGAGGTGTGGGGCTAGGGATGTGAGTTGTGGGGCTAGGGGTGTGAGGTATGGGGCTAGGGGTGTGAGGTGTGGGGCTAGGGGTGTGAGGTGTGGGGCTAGGGGTGGAAAATGTGGGGCTTGGGGTGTGAGGTGTGGGGCTAGGGGTTGAAGGTTTTGGGCTAGGGATTTGACGTGTGGGGTTAGAGGTAGAAAGTTTGGGTCTAAGAGTGTGAGATGTGGGGCTAGGGGTGTGAGGTTTGGGGCTAGAGGTTTGAGGTTGGGGGGGGGGGGGAGGTAAGAGGTGTGAGGTTTGAGATCAATGTTGTGAGGTTGGCAATCAGTGTTGTGAGATTTGGGATCAGTGTTACGAGGTTTGGGAGCAGTTTTGTGAGGTTTGGGATCAGTGTTGTGAGGTTTGGGATCAGTGTTGTGAGGTTTGGTATAAGTGTTGTGAGGTTTGGGGCTAGTTTGTTAGGTGTGGGGTCAGGGTGTGAGGTTTAGGGACCAGAAGTGTGAAGTTTGGGAGTCAAAGTTGTGAGGTTTGGGGGTCAGGGTGTGAGGTTTGAAATCAGTGTTGTAAAGTAGGTTTGGTATCAGTGTTTAAGGTTTGGAATCAGTTTTGTGAGATTTGGGATTAGAGGTTTGAGGTTCAGAGTTAGTGTTATGAGGTTTGGGGCTGGTGGTGTGAGGTTTGGGGTCAGGGTGGAGTTAGGCACTAACTGTGGTGTAACAGTCCGAATCTAAAGTGGTAAGAACGGAAACGTATCTGCAAGTTTGCTATGATGGAACACATCATGATATTTGTTTCAATACAACAACTTGGTGAAGATGGAAAACGGATAAAACTTGGTATTTATCCTTTGTACACCGACGCACAACCGACTAGAAACCCCTAACTAAGTTGATTTCAGTCACAGTCAACTACTACATTAGACATTCAATTAATAAATTAGACAATCAACTAATAAATTAGACAATAAACTAGTAAATTTGACAATCACCGAATACAATACACAATCAACTAATAAATTAGACAATCAACAAATCAATCAGACTATAAACTAATAAATCAGTCAACTTATGGAGCAATTCATTCAGTCACTGGTACCTTGCCGTTTCGACAGACGATAGTTTGTTAGATGGCACAACAACTACAACACATGACGGTAGTGAATGTTATGACTCTCCATAGCACAAAACCTGGACTGCATGAAGCTGTTAAATAACCAATAAATCAATCAATAAACGAATAAAGTAGTCTATCAACCGATAAAGCAGACGATTTACCAATAAAGTATTTAACCAACTTATAAATCAGACAATTAACCAATCATGTCTTCATTCATCTTATAAATCAGACAATTAAAGATGAAGTTTTCAATCAACTTATAAATCAGACAATTAACAAATAAAGTATTCAACCAACTTATGAATTAGACAATTAACCAATAAAGTATTCAACCAACTTACACAAGAGATAATTAACCAATGAAGTATTCAATTAATTTATAAAGGAGACATTTAACCAATAAATTATTCAATCAATTTATAAAGGAGACAATTAACTAATAAAGTATTCAACCAACTTATAAATCAAAAAAATTAACCAATCAAGTGTTCAACCAACTTATACAAGAAATAAAATACTCGTAACGAATGTTATGCTAATAGTTGTTGTAATAGTAGTTTCAGTAGTAGTTGTAGTAGTTGTTGTTATAGTAGTTATAGTAGTTGTAGTAGTTGTTGTTATAGTAGTTATAGTAGTTATAGTAGTATTTTAGTAGTAGTTGTAGTTGTTGTTGTTGTTGTAGTTGTAGCAGTAGTTGTAGCAGTAGTGGTTGTAATAGTAGTTTCAGTAGTAGTTGTAGTAGTTGTTGTTATAGTAGTTATAGTAGTTATAGTAGTATTTTAGTAGTAGTTGTTGTTGTTGTTGTTGTAGTTGTAGCAGTAGTTGTAGCAGTAGTTGTTGTAATAGTAGTTTCAGTAGTAGTTGTAGTAGTTGTTGTTATAGTAGTTATAGTAGTTGTAGTAGTTGTTGTTATAGTAGTTATAGTAGTTATAGTAGTATTTTAGTAGTAGTTGTAGTTGTTGTTGTTGTTGTTGTAGTTGTAGCATTAGTTGTAGCAGTAGTTGTTGTAATAGTAGTTTCAGTAGTAGTTGTAGTAGTTGTTGTTATAGTAGTTACTCGTAACGAATGTTATGCTAATAGTTGTTGTAATAGTAGTTTCAGTAGTAGTTGTAGTAGTTGTTGTTATAGTAGTTATAGTAGTTGTAGTAGTTGTTGTTATAGTAGTTATAGTAGTTATAGTAGTATTTTAGTAGTAGTTGTAGTTGTTGTTGTTGTTGTAGTTGTAGCAGTAGTTGTAGCAGTAGTGGTTGTAATAGTAGTTTCAGTAGTAGTTGTAGTAGTTGTTGTTATAGTAGTTATAGTAGTTGTAGTAGTATTTTAGTAGTAGTTGTAGTTGTTGTTGTTGTTGTTGTAGTTGTAACAGTAGTTGTAGCAGTAGTTGTTGTAATAGTAGTTTCAGTAGTAGTTGTAGTAGTTGTTGTTATAGTAGTTATAGTAGTTGTAGTAGTATTTTAGTAGTAGTTGTAGTTGTTGTTGTTGTTGTTGTTGTTGTAGTTGTAGTAGTAGTTGTAGCAGTAGTTGTAGTAGTAGTTGTTGTGTAGTAGTAGCGGCAGCAATAGCCGTAACAGTAGTAGCTGTTGTTTTACTAGTAGCAGTAGTAGCAGCAGCAGCACGTTCAGCAGCAGCAATGAAAAAAGAACAACAACAACAACAACAACAGCAAAAACGGCATATGGCACTCAGTTTTAGACAAGGACAACGAGCAATTACAAAATAAATTAGAGTCATACTAACACGCATAATAACCGGTGATTCCAACGTTCCAGAAAGAATTAATGTTGTTAATCACAGGACAACAGAGTTGTGTTTAAGTGTCTGCCTCCAGTCCACACGCATGAACTTAATCATCTAAGAAAAGAGGGCGTGTCCACTTATTTATGCACGTCTTTTGGGCGTGAGTGAGTGGATGTCTTCCTGTGTGTTTGTGTGCGTGTGTGTGTGTGAGTGTGTACATGTTTATATATATGTGTGTGTGTGTGTGTGTGTGTGTGTGTGTGTGTGTGTGTGTGTGTAGGGTGTGTGTATTTAAATCAGTGTAATTAGACGATTTGTCATCTTTCCTGAACATCCTTGTAGTGTAAGTGTGTGTATGTGTGTGTGTGTGTGTGTGTGTGTGTGTGTGTTTGTGTGTTTGTGTGTGTGTGTGTGTGTGTGTGTGTGTGTGTGTGTGTGCGTGTGGTCAGCGATTGTTTGGATACACAATATCTAGAGATGAACCTCAACATAATGTTACACCAAGGTGAGGGAAATACAGGATGGACTTGAAGGCAACATACAGAGGTGGGGTAAAAGATATCACACACAGATCTATCAGAAGACAACACACAGAGATGTATTAGAAGACAACACATAGAGATGTATTAGAAGACAACACACAGAGGTGTATTAGAAGACAACACACAGAGATGGATTAGAAGACCACATACAAAGATGGATTCGAAGACAACACACAGAGGTGGATTAGAAGACCACACACAGAGATGTATTAGAAGACAACACACAGAGATGTATTAAAAGACAACACACAGAGGTGGATTAGAAGACAACACACAGAGATGTATTAGAAGACAACACACAGAGGTCGATTAGAAGACAACACACAGAGATGTATTAGAAGACAACACACAGAGGTGGATTAGAAGACAACACACAGAGATGTATTAGAAGACAACACACAGAGGTGGATTAGAAGACAACACACAGAGGTGGATTAGAAGACAACACACATAGATGTATTAGAAGACAACACTTAGAGATGTATTAGAAGACAACACACAGAGGTGGATTAGAAGACAACACACAGAGATGTATTAGAAGACAACACACAGTGGTGGATTAGAAGGCAAGACACATAGATGTATTAGAAGACAACACACAGATATGTATTAGAAGACAACACACAGAGATGTATTAGAAGACCACAAACAGAGATGGATACGAAGACAACTCTCAGAGATGGATTAGAAGACAACAAGTAGATATGGGTTGGAAGACAACATACAGAGATCTAGTAAAAGACAGCATACAGAGATGTATTATAAGACAACACACAAAGATTGACTGGAAGACAACATGCAGAAATAGACTAGAAGACAACAAGCAGAGATTTGTTAGAAGTCAACATACACAAATGGTCTAGAAGACAACATATAGATATGGTTGAAAGAAGCATGTGTGAATTTTTTTTTCCCGCGTTTCCATCCTGTTTCAGGATATTGCGGTCAACATCAGCATCTTTCAGCTGTATGTTGATTCCTAGGCTAGATTACGCTCATCAGTACGCCACGACTTTCTGAGCGACCGGCTCCATACTCTCGTAAGTCACTGGCGGGACTCGAACCCCTTCAAAGTCTCGTGCGCTCACGTCAACCATTCGGGGTTACGGAGAAAGCTGCTAACACCTAAGCCAGGGAGACCGGCCATGTGTGAATACATACTGAAAATTCTGATCAGAAGGTATTAAAGATTCGTTACAGGCGATCTTAATGTCAAACATGACACATGCTCATGATAAATGGATGAATGGATTAATTAATTAATTAATTAATTAATTAATTAATACGATACCTCATCAGAAAAGGTGAAGTACCCTTTTCACATAAACCTTTCCGGTCAGGGATAAATGTAGTCAAGACAGGACATTAGTAGTAGTTGTAGTAGTAGTAGTAGTAGTAGTAGTAGTAGTAGTAGTAGTAGTAGTAGTAGTAGTAGTAGTAGTAGTAGTAGTAGTAGTAGTAGTAGTAGTAGTAGTAGTAGTAGTAGTAGTAGCGGCAGTTTTGGCAGTATTAGTATTAGTAGTAGTATTAGTAGTAGTAGTAGCAATAGTAGTAGTAGTAAGGTAGTAGTAGTAAGATAGTAGTAGTAAGGTAGTAGTAATAGTAGTAGTAGTAGTAGTAGTAGTACTAGTAGTAGTAGTAGTAGTAGTAGTAGTAGTAGTAGTAGTAGTAGTAGTAGTAGTAGTAGTAGTAGTAGTAGTAGTAGTAGTAGTAGTAGTTTAGTATTAGTAGTAGTAAAGTAGTAGTTGTTATTTTTGTTGTAGTAGCAGTTATAGTAGTAGTAGTAGTAGTAGTAGTAGTAGTAGTAGTAGTAGTAGTAGTAGTAGTAGTAGTAGTAGTAGTAGTAGTAGTAATAGTAGTTGTAGTAAGGTTGTAGTAGTAGTAGTAGTAGTAGTAGTAGTAGTAGTAGTAGTAGTAGTAGTAGTAGTAGTTGTAGTAGTAGTAGTAGTAGTATTAGTAGTAGTAGTAGTAGTAGTAAGGTAGTAGTAGTAGCAGTAACCACTGTAGTATCATAGCCAATCAAAGCTCACTGCATTAATTCGATATTGTGAAAACTTTCCCATGGATCTTGCTTGTTTCTTGACATGATCAACAAGTATTATATGCAAACACTGCTTACAATAGATTATCTGGTGTAACGGTTAGGACGTTACGTTCCATCTGTTGTCGTTCATGGAGCCGAGGGAGTGTGGCAGCCAGAAACTCGTCTTGGGTCCGACCCGCATCAGGGCGGTTTCGAGATTTTAAAATTAACCTGCTATCCTAGGTTGATGCAGAATTAAATATGTGACAGAAAATGTCTCGAAAAGGAGAGGCAGCCGGCGTGATACCACCACATCCGTCACTGAGTCTAGCTCCATATGCCCAATGAGACTTACGATTTGTAAGTGGGCTTAACTTTACTTCTCGCTGTTGGCTACGTGAGGAAAATACAGGACATCTATTTATCCGTTACCCCAGGCCTACTACAAATGTAATAGTCACATATCCACAGCAAGTTCCCGCTACGGGTCCTTTTGTTTATAACTGCTAACTCTCCTTCACAAGTTGTTCCTAAATATCACATCATTAGCATTAAGTTACATTTAGGAGCACCCACTACCCTCTAATCTACAACGCCTCTGACCGAGGGCGACGCACATTTAAGTGGTTGCTAAATCTGGCCGAAGTGCCCCACCGATGTCGTGATTGGCCTGCATTCTGGCAGCAAGGCGTTGGCGTTGTACGGTGTTGCTCACCGTTTCACGCATGCGTGTTGTCTGTGTCTGTTGATTCTTCAACAGTTGCCGTTCTAGTTTTTTGTTGCTTGTGTGGGAGTTCGGTAACTGATGGATCTGTGATTGTGTGGTTGTGAGTGTGGGTGTTTGTGTGTGGTTGTGCACATGAAGAATGTGGCAGAATACACTTAATGAACACGTATGTGAAATAATAATAATAATAATAATAATAATAATAATAATAATAATAATAAACTCATAGGAAGATTTATGGTTAGTATGTTTAGTTTTGAAGACAGAACGGTAGCAGCAACAGTAGTAGTGGTAGTAGTAGTAGTAGAAGTAGTAGCAGCAGCAGCAGCAGCAGCAGCAGTAGTAGTAGTAGTAGTAGTAGTAGTAGTAGTAGTAGAAGTAGTAGTAGTAGTAGTAGTAGTTGTTGTTGTTGTTGTTGTAATCGCATTAGTAGTTGTAGTAGCAGTAGTAGTGGTGGTGGTGGTAGTAGTAGTAGTAGTAGTAGTAGTAGTAGTAGTAGTAGTAGTAGTAGTAGTAGTAGTAGTAGTAGTAGTTGTTGTTGTAGTAGTAGTAGTAGTAGTAGTAGTAGTAGTAGTAGTAGTAGTAGTAGTAGTAGTAGTAGTAGTAGTAGTAGTAGTAGTAGTAGTAGTAGTAGTGTCTTTATCATGATTATAATTATCTTGCCAATATTAGCAAAGGTAACACTTGTCTTAACAGCAACATTAGTAGTTGCAGAAACGATAGTAACAATAGCGGCAGCAGTAGTTGCATAAACGATAGTAACAATAACAGCAGCAGTAGATATAGACACGATAGTAACAATAGCGGCATCAGAAGCTGCATAGACTATAGTAACAATAGAGGCATCAGTAGATATAGACACGATAGTAACAATAGCGGCATCAGAAGCTGCATAGACTATAGTAACAATAGCGGCATCAGTAGTTGCATAGACTATAGTAACAATAACAGCAGCAGTAGATATAGACACGATAGTAACAATAGCGGCTTTAGTAGTTGCATAGATTATAGTAACAATAGCGGCATCAGTAGTTGCATAGACGATAGTAACAATTGCAGCATCAGTAGTTGCAGAGACTATAGTAACAATAGCAGCATCAGTTTTTGCAGAGACGATAGTAACAATAGTGGCATTAGTGGTTGCCTTGACGATAGTAACAATAGCGGCATCAATAGTTGCAGAGACTATGGTAGTTGACTTCCGGTCACCAACATAGCGGTTTGGCATTGATCCGTTAAGGCCTGTGGCGTGTTTATGCTCGTAGCTACGGTTTGCAATAGCATGTTGCCTCATGTTGGACAGGTAGTACATGGTTCCGTCGCCCTGCTACTGAGTGAGTGCGTGGGCTACACTGTGAGATGTGTGATTTGCGTAGAATGCTTTTACAGCTGTCCTGTACAGTGACCTGCATGTTCGGAATAATGGCTACCGGCTGTTGCTGAATTTACTAATTTGCCTTTTCGGTTCATGAGTGAATTTTTCAGGACACTCCTGGGAGTCGGCGCTGAAACTACGGAGGTCGAGCTTTATGCGACACTTTCCGCGGATCGTCCTGCGGTAAAAAAAGATCGAGTCATTTGAGAAAACCCGGGTCAATGAGTCTTTCTGGTGACTGCCGAGTCCATCGACGATGAACTGTGGTTTTCGTCGATGAATTTTGTGTTGGCATTCTGGCGGCAGCATTATGCACAGTGTACCTGTGCGGGCTGTTGGATTGCCGAGACTCCTGTCTATTCCACTTTTCACATTGGTCAGTGTGGAGCATTTTGCATGATATTCACTGGCACAAGAATGGAGCATAATGGGGACGACCCGTTGCCGTGAAGTTGGAACCTCGACTAACTAAAAAACTAATTAACTAACTAGAGATTATAGTAGCAATAGCAGCATCGGTAGTTGCATAAAACATTGTAACATTAGCGGCATCAGTAGTTGCAGAGACTATAATAACAATCGCAGCATCAGTAGTTTTTGGGAGACTATATTAACAATTTAAGTCAGGTCTTAGTCAGATATGACTGAGCTACCGTATAACAGTAGACGGTACTACCTGGTTTCTGTTAGCGACGAACGTTGGGCGGCGCTTACCAAACCCGACACCCCACATTGTGCCAACGGCTTCGGGCGGAAGAGCGCAATTGGGAGGGTACAAGCCTTACCCTGGTGCGAGGAAATGCAAGCTAAAGACAAAATTGTCATGGCAGGGCAGACCAGGCCCTAAGCCTTGGTTGGCGACTGGTCTAGGATCGAAGCTCCGACAGGCGGACAGTTAGAGCATTGCTTTGCTGATCCGGCAGCTTCTGCAGCTTGTCTTGTTCCAGATGTAGGGGTGTTACCTTTCCTCTGGAGTGAACTAGGCAGGCCGAGAGAGGGATCATGCTGCATGGGCAACACATGATCTCTATATTTTAGCCCAGGCTTTGTGCTATGGAGAGGCAATAACTCCATCCCTGGTCTTAACTGGTCTCGGAATCAAAGCGAGAGGCAACTGTTACGGGTTATAAGTCCTTGTCAATTGGCGTAGACATGGGGCGCCACGCGTTGCCTCTGACGATGGAAGACACCTATAGGTGTCACTGATCAGCTACCGCCCGCCTCAAGCTGGGCAGCCCCCAGCCAATTGGGTGCTGATCCGCCACAGCCTGTCTGCTTCAATGGGTGCTTGGGGCTAGGACAAAATCTGAATCGCAGGCTGTAAAACCAATGCACCAGGTACAAACAAAAATATAAATAGAAACCTCAAGCTACGGCTTGCAACCTGGAACGTGAGAACCATGTGTCCAGGATTTTCTACTGACTTGACCAATATTGACGATGTGAGAAAAACGGCTGTGATTGATGCCGAACTCAATCGTCTTAACATTGATATTGCTGGCCTGCAGGAGACTCGCCTCGCTGAGGAAGGGTCACTCAGGGAAAACAACTACACCTTTTTCTGGAAGGGTAAAGGGCAGGCAGAAAAAAGGCAACACGGTGTGGGCTTTGCAGTGAAGAATTCGCTACTGGGAATGATTGAAATTCCAGCAGGAGGAAATGAAAGACTATTATCCCTGCGCTTGGCAACCTCTTGTGGGTTTGCCACCATTATTACTGCATATGCACCGACACTCGATTCCTCTGATGATGTGAAGGATTTGTTCTATGAGGAGTTAGACTCTGTGATCAAGGCAGTTCCAAAATCCAACTACATTTATATGCTCGGTGATTTCAATGCTCGTGTGGGCAAGGACTCGAGTTCATGGCCAGTGTGCCTTGGAAAATACAACATCGGTCGCATGAATGAAAATGGGCAAAGGCTGCTGGAGCATTGCACCAGTAATGACCTATGTATTACAAACTCTTTTTTTTTTAAACAAAAGAGATGCATAAGGTCACATGGAAACATCCAAGATCCGGCCATTGGCACCAGCTGGACTTCATCATCACACGGAGACAACATCTGAACCATATATCATTGACTCGTGGATACCACAGTGCTGACTGTGATACGGATCATTCTTTGGTTGTTGCAAGGGTTAGACTGAGACCAAAGAGAATCTACACAGCTAAACACAAATCTAGCCCCAGGATTAATATTATTAACACTCATGATCCTGAAAAGTGCTTTCAGTTTCAACAGCAACTTGAAGACGCTTTCACTGATACACCAGAAAATTGTACAGTAAATGATAAATGGAATAAACTTAATTAAGGAAACTCTTTGTAAAACTGCCGTAAAGGTTTACGGCACTGTGGATCATAAGAGGCAGGACTGGTTTGCGGCCAACAGCGAGACTCTGCAGCCCTTGATTGATAAGAAGAAGAAAGCTCTCTTAAGAAACAAGGAAAGACCAACGCGTAACACTCTGAGTGAGCTAAGGCAAGCTAGGAAGGATGTGCAAAAGGCTGCCAGGCAGTGTGCAAATGATTATTGGATCAAGTTATGTGAGTCCATTCAAATCGCAAGTGATAAGGGAGACATAAGAAGCATGTATGAAGGAATAAAGAAAGCCTGTGGTCCAGTGATCAAAAGAAGTGCACCATTGAAAACCTTGACTGGAGAAGTCATCACTGATAAGAAACAGCAGATGGACAGATGGGTAGAGCACTATTTGGAGCTTTACTCAAGTGAGACCAAACTAGCGGATAATGCCCTCAACGCCATAGAGGCTCTACCAACTCTTGACCACCTGGACACACTTCCCACCATAACAGAAGTTAAGTGTGCTATAAATGAACTTGCATCTGGCAAGGCTCCAGGTAAGGATGGGATTCCAATAGAGGTTATCAGGAGTGGGCAAGACACACTCACTATACAGATCCACCAGCTAATAGAGCTATGCTGGCGTGAAGGACAAGTCCCACAGGATTTCAAAGATTCAAGCATCATAACACTGTACAAGAACAAGGGCGATCGGAGCGACTGCAACAACTATAGGGGTATCTCACTTCTGTGTATTGTTGGAAAAGTATTTGCCAGAATTGTTCTGCGCAGACTTCAAGTCCTAGGAGATCAAGTCTACCCCGAATCACAGTGTGGCTTTCGACAGAACCGGTCTACCACTGATATGATATTCTCATTGCGACAAATGCAAGAAAAATGCCGTGAACAGAATCAACCACTGTTTATTGCCTTCATCGACCTCACAAAGGCATTTGATTTGGTCAGTCGTGAGGGTCTGTTCAAGGCACTAAAGAAGATTGGCTGCCCACCAACTCTTCTGTCCATTGTGGAATCGTTCCACACAGGCATGAAGGGTATAATCAAGTTTGATGGTGCAACTTCTGAAGAATTTGAAATCAAGAGTGGAGTTAAGCAAGGTTGTGTACTAGCTCCCACCCTCTTTGGAATATTCTTTTCACTTCTACTGAAATATGCATTTCGTGATCAGGATGGTGGTATATACATTCACTCACGCTCAGATGGCGGCCTCTACAATGCTCAGAGATTGAAGGCTAAGACCAAAATTAGGAGGGTACTGATCAGAGAGTTGCTTTTTGCAGATGATGCTGCAGTTACGACCCACTCTGAGGAAGAATTGCAATGTCTACTATCTGCATTCTCCAATGCTTGTTCTGAATTTGGTTTAACAATTAGCAAAAAGAAGACACAGATTATGTCACAAGGTGCACATGGGGTACCATCAATCTTTATTGACGACGCCGAACTAGAGATAGTAGACCATTTTACATATCTAGGATCGGTGGTAAATAGCAAATTATCCCTAGATCAGGAAATCAACATCCGGATTGGTAAGGCAGCAACAACAATGAACAGGTTAAGAAAAAGAGTCTGGGAGAACAGGAAGCTTACTGCCAAAACAAAAGTCCTTGTCTATCAAGCCTGTGTCCTTAGTACTCTTCTCTATGGCAGTGAAACCTGGACAACTTACTCACACCAAGAGAACAATTTAAACAGCTTTCATATGCGGTGTCTGCGAAGAATTCTTGGTATTAAGTGGCAAGACAAAATCACAAATACTGAAGTATTGGAAAGATCAGGTTGTGTGACAGTTTATTCCATGCTCAGTCTTCGTAGACTTAGATGGATAGGACATCTTAGGCGGATGGATGATGGTAGAATACCAAAGGATATCTTTTTTGGTGAATTACAGATGGGTAAGAGATCTCAGGGTCGGCCTCTACTACGATACAAAGATGTGTGTAAGCGGGACATGATTGATACAGGCATTGATAATGCACATTGGGAGCAAGTCGCCGCTGAACGTGTTGCATGGAGGGCAAATATCAGAAATGGAATAAAGTCAAAGGAGAAAATTATTGCAGAAAAGTCACACACCAAGCGTTTGAGACGTAAGATGGTGCATGATGGTGGAAATGACCACATGTTCACATGCACCCACTGTGAACGGACATTTACAGCGCAAATTGGCCTTATCAGTCACACTCGCTACCGCCATAGTTAAAAGTTATTATGCCTTTTTAAAGCACAAACTATCGTCTGTCAAGACGGCAAGGTGCCAATGTCATATTAACAATAGAGGCATCAGTAATTGCATAGACAATAGGAACAATAGTAGCATCAGTAACTGCAAAGACTAAGTAACAATAGCAGCATCAGTAGTTGTAGAGGATATATTAGCAATATCAGTATCAGTATTTGTAGAGACAACTAACTGCACAAAGTTACCTAGAGAAACTTTTAGTTTCTAACACAAAGTTACCTACATAACTTTTAGTTTCCTACAGAAAGGTAACTTTAGAGCTGTTAGTTTCCAACACAAAGTTAAATACTGAACATTTTACTTGCTTACATAAAGTTACCTATAGAACATTTTAGTTTCCTACACAAAGTGACCCATAGAACTGTTAGTTTCCTACACAAAGTTACCTATAGAATTGTTAGTTTCCTACGCAAAGTTAACTATATAACTGTTAGTTCCCTTCACACAATTACATTTAGAACTGTTAGTTTCCTAAACAAAGTTACCTATATAACTTAAGTTTTCTACAAAATGTTACTTATAGAACTGTAAGTTTCACACATAATGTTACCTATAGAAATCTTAGTTCCTTACACAAATTTACCTATAGAACATGTTAGATTCTTTCACAAAGTTACCTATAGAACTGTTTGTTTCCTACACAAAGTTACCTATAGAACTGTTTGTTTCCTACACAAAGTTACTATATAAAGTTTAGTTTCCAACACAATTTTACTTATAGAACTGTAAATTTCATACACAAAGTTACCTAGAGAACTTTTAGTTTCTTACACAAATTTACCTATAGAACATGTTAGATTTTTACACAAAGTTACCTATAGAACTGTTTGTTTCCTCACAAAGTTACCTACATAAAGTTACCTATAAAACGTTTAGTTTCCAACACAATTTTACTTATAGAACTGTAAGTACCTAAACGAACATCCCTTGAAACAAGTGAAGAGTTTCAAGTAACTGGGAAGTATAATATCATCAAATGGCAGATCAGAAGACGAGATCGAAAATAGGTGCAATAAGGCAAATCAACTCATTGGACAAATGGCACCAATACTAAAGAACAAACATGTATCAGTAACTACTAAGAAAGCACTTTACAACACAATCTTCCTACCAACTCTATGCTACCAATGCCAAACCTTGACAATGACAGAAAAAGAGAAAAGAAAAATCACAACAACAGAAATGAGGTTCCTGAGAAGAATACTCAACGTATCAAGAAGAGATAAGATCAGAAATGAAGAAATCAGGACTAAAGTGGGGGTTAAATCAGCACTAGATTTTATTAGAAAGCAGCAAGTCAAATAGTTTGGCCATGCAAGTAGGTTACCAGTCAACAGCATGCCACAACAAGCAATGATGTACAGACCAGATGGAAACAGAGGAAGAGGCCGACCACGTAAACGTTGGACGGAGGGAATAGCAGAGTCCATGGGAATATCGATATATGAAGCCCATAATCGGGCACTCTCACGAAGTTTATACTTCACCTCGACACCGCAAGGTACAAGAGGAACATGATGAGATGAGATGAGATGACTGTAAGTTTCATACACAAAGTTACCTATAGAACTTTTAGTTTCTTACACAAATTTACCTATAGAACATGTTAGATTCTTACACAAAGTTACATATAGAACTGTTTGTTTGCTACACAAAGTTACCTATAGAACTTTTTGTTTCCTACACAAAGTTACATATAGAACTGTTTGTTTCCTACACAAAGTTACTTATAAAACGTTTAGTTTCCAACACAATTTTACTTATAGAACTGTAAGTTTCATACACAAAGTACCTATAGAACTTTTAGTTTCTTACACAAATTTACCTATAGAACATGTTAGATTCTTACACAAAGTTACCCATAGAATTGTTTGTTTTCTATACAAAGCTACAAAAACCAGCAATGTAACACTGAAGTTATAATAACCAGCAATGTAACACTAAATTTACAGCAATCAGCATTGTAACACTGAAGTTACAAAAACCAACCATGTAACACTGAAGTTACCACAATCAACAATTTAACACTGAAGTTACAACAACCAACCATGTAACGCTGAAGGTACCACAACCAACCATATAACACTGAAGTTACAACAACCAACCCTGTAACGCTGAAGTTACCACAACCAACCATATAACACTGAAGTTACAACAACCAACCCTGTAACATTGAAGTTACAACAACCAACCCTGTAACACTGAAATTACCACTACCAACCATGTAACATTAAAGTTACCACAACCAACCCTGTAACGCTGAATTTACCACAACCAACCATATAACACAGTAAAGTTACAGAGGGCCTTACCTTGACATGGTGGCGTTTAACAGGTGTTGAGCTCCAGTCACTAAGTGGGGGAGCTGGTGGGGGCGGAGGTCCAGGGGGTGGGGGAGGTGGGGGAGCTACACAAGGTGGCGGAGGCGGCGGCGGCGGTTGATAACTAGGCGTGGATCCAAAGTTGAGGTGTTCCATCCCCTCACTGATAGCCGATGGGTCGTATCCGCCTCTGCTTCCACTGTAACCGTAGCCAGAATCTGATCGGGGGCTCATGGGTCCGCTGTGAGGGGAGTAAGGCAAGGCGTTGCTGGGGTCCTCCTGTCTGGAGGACTGTCGGGAGAAACTCCCAGACTGGGGAGAGGACACTCCGTAGTCGTAATATCCAGAGCTGGAGTTGGTGATGGGCGGTGGAGATTTGCAGTGACCCTGGGTGAAGCTGGACGACGGGGTGTATGGTCCACCGTCTTGGAAGTCCTGGTCAAAGCTGACCCGTCGAACTATAGCAGGGGGAGCCATGTAGCCAGAGGAAGAGCCCGGGGACAGCGGGCTCTGGTACGATCTGGGTTGTGAATTCGAAAACGCCGCAGGAGGCTCGTATGTAGGACTTGGACTGGCCTGTGCTGGCAGGTAGGGTTTCTGTGGAGGCTGATACTGCGGGGTGTTGTATGTGGTGGTTGGTGCCGTGTAGGACGGTTTGGAGTAGGGTAGCGTTGAGTATGTGTTGCTTCCTGGGCCACGGATATTGGACTGATCGAACTCATTGCTACTGCCTCCGTAGGCAGGTGCTTGGTTGTACTGGCTAGAAGATGGCGTTGTTGGCTCTCTTTTGCTGTAGACCGGTGTGGAGCTGGTTTGGATCCGTGGACTCAGAGGCCCTGAAGATGTTGGAGGGCTGAATGAGCGTGGAGCGGATCCGTAGACTGGCTGAGCAGGTGTAGAGTTGTATGTGTTTTGGAAAGATTGTGGAGTTGTGTTGACGTAGGACTGTTGTGGCTTCTGGTGACTTGGTTGGTATGGCACTCCAGTGTTGAACCTGGAATCTGTTGGCTCTCTTGGGCTAAACGAACTTTGGTTTGAGTTGTACGATCGTGGCTCATATCCTGGAGGTCCATTAGCTCCACCAAAGCCATCACGATCACCGCTAGAAAACCCGCCCGTATCGCGAGGCGCAGATCTGGGACTATAGGTGTTGCTTTCTTGCTGAGGGGTGTAGCCTCGAACATCGATGGGCCCGCCTGCAGAGTCGTGAATCGGCTCCTGGTTTCTGTAAGCTATCGTGTAATCAGGAAAGTTCTGCCCTCCGGTATCATTGTTGTAGTAGTTGTTGTTGGTGTAGCCTTGTTGCTGTTGCCCAGGATGCACTCTTTGGATTTCAATCCTGGTGGTGTTTGCTGGGGGCTGGTGCTGGGATCCGTAGTTGCGTGGCGTCGTGGCGTAATTTGGGGCCTCATTGCCGCGGCTATAGTTAACGTTCACGGGGACTGCTGTGCCAAAACTCCTTGGCGTCGTCCCATATCCATTGTTGTCATTGAGCTGAGCTGACATCTGACTTCCGTACCCAGATGCTCCGGGAGATAAAGGACCTGAGGGAGCAGGAGGGCCTTCTCCTCTGGAAAAATCCAAAGTATTTTATTATTAAACTATTTATTGTGTCTGTAGAATACCAAGGAAGAGGGCTAGCATAGAGACGTGTATGTTTGCCGTATACCTGTTGACCCAGTGTTTAAATCCCCCTTAATATGACATCATTTATGTTACGATACCGTGGTTTGCGTGTAAATCGGATTTATAAAATGACTTCCAGAGCATGTGTGGAATGTAATGCGTCATTCGTGGTGCTTAACCACATCAGCCACAGAGTACAGGTTGGCCAAGAAAATATGGATCCAGCCACGATATTATTAAGACAGGGTCCCATTTATTCCACCTTGTGTGTGTGTGTGTGTGTGTGTGTGTGTGTGTGTGTGTGTGTGTGTGTGTGTGTGTGAGCAGTGGTTGTGTAGGTACAGGATGCTTGCCTATCTGCCTGTTAGTCATGGTTTCCAATCTGCATCATGGCTGATGTTTAATTCACAGCACCATTATAGTACCGATATTTCTATACAAATATAATTCTAGCATCATATAGCCAGTGCCGGCTCCCTGGCCGAGGAGTTAGCAGCTTTCTCCGTTAATCTCGAATACTCTCATGGTTAACGTGAGCGCACGAGAATTAGAAGTGGTTCGAGTCTCGCCAGTGACTTATGAGAGTATGGAGCCGGTCGCTCGGAAAGTCGTGGCGTGCTGATGAACGTAATCTAGCCTAGGAATCAACATACAGCTGAAAGATGCTGGTGTTGACCGCAATATCCTGAAACAGGATACCAATGTGAGGCCTCGTGGAACTTGATGACTCTCAGTTGTCACTGACGAGATTATTCCATCGACAACAGGGATTACTCTATTGCCGAGCTTATAATGGGGTGCGAAAAACACAAAATGTGACCACGAAGTTCCACGGATGAATAATAAACACATAAAATATGGCCAAGAAGTTTCATTGATGTTTTTCTCTTCTTCTTTCGTTCGCTTGAAATATGTCTATAACTGCAATGTTGTCTCAGAATTTAACTGTCTTTATTACTTCACTCAGAGGTCCATAGAGTTTATCATCCACTGTTGTCACTCTAGGCCAAAATGTTTGCCTAGATATGTTGTATTGTGGGCAGTCTAAGAGATGTGCTCTGCTGTCTGCGACGCCAATCCACATGTGCACATGGCTGATTCGCCAATCTTGAATTTTCTAAAAAGGGTGGTTGCGTAATCTACTGTGTCCTGTTCTGAGGCGCAGAATGACTTGTTCTGGTCTGTCCATAACGTGCTAGTCGTCTTGAGCAGGTTTTGGTGGCTTTCTGACTGATTTGATCATCCTTTTCTTTCGGTGGTATGTAACGGGAACATCAGGCTGTTCTTATTTTGCTCCTTCCTTAGCCAATCGATCAGCTCTGTCGTTTCCGGGTACTCCACATTGGGATGGTATCAACTGTATGGAGACCTTATGCTGACTGCTAAGTTCAGAAAGTAGTGTCCTTAGTACTGGCAATTTCACAGACAGGAGCGCCTCGAGTACTGATTTTGTATCTGCTAACAGCACCACAGGTTGTGTACCATGGTTGGTATTTAGTAATTTCTCTGCTATTTTGATTGTCTCAATTTCAGCATCATAGTTATGGCAGTACTTTCCTGTTTGAACTCTGGCCGTGTCCCTAGTATTATTTGGGCATTCTATGTACACTCCCGCTCCTCCATTTCGAACAGTATTTTGTGCTAACCCATCTGTGTAGACTCGGATCCAGAGGTCCTATGAGTATTCTTCATCAAGGAAGCTGCGAGTAGCTGTTCTGCGATGTACACTGTTATGTTCTTCCGTGTCAAATAATCCTCTCACATTTGTCTGGATTTATAATGATAGTCTATGTTCATCCTTACATGGAGTTCGCTCTGGAATAGTTGTCAGGGGGATACCAACTGTGGGCAGATCGGTGGTTTCTCTGCAGTCGTTTGGCCTGAAGTCGTTTGGCCTGGTGGATAAAACTGCTTCTTGTCAACCGTCCCATAGCTAGGTTTTCAAATCTGTTCTTCATAGGGTGGCCTGGCAAGCTGAGGAACTTATCTGCTTGTATTAGCGTTTTCGTATCTCTGCGCTCTCTCGGTGCTTGTGTCATCCCCATCTTCTCCATTTCCCCTACAGGGGTTGATCTTAACCCTCCTGTGATGACTCTAAGTGCCTGATTTCGCACCTTGTCCGACTCTTGTAGTGTGATGTGTGATACTGAACACCACGCAGTTGACCCGTATACCAGGTGTGATCGTATGCTCTGTTGATAAACTTTGCTAAGTATTTTCCCACTGGCTCCCCATGTGGTTCTACTTAGCTTTCTATGGATGGCTATTTTCATCCTGGATTTTGTTGCTGCTTTTTCGATGTGTTTTCTCCATGTCTGCCTATCATCAAATGTTACTCTAAGGTATGTTGGTTCCTTATCTTCTCTTAGGGGTGTTCCATTTATCTGGATGATCCCTGCTTTTTGTTTTGGAGAGAGGGTAAATAGAGTGGTGTTGCACTTGTCAGTGTTTATGCTGACACACCATCTATATGCCCATGCAACAAATGTATCTACAGCCCTTTATAGCGATCTGGTGGCCACTGATACCTGTTCATTTGTGCTCCACAGAACCAGGTCATCAGCGTGCATTGCCGCTTTAATTCCATGCGGTAGATTAGCAACAAGATCATTGATGAAGATTAGAAAAAGTGTGGGAGACAAGACCCCTCCCTGGGGAACACCGTGATGCAATAGTACGTTCCTGCTCTTGAGTCCGTCTATCTGTACTCGGGCTCTTCCGTTGTGCAAGTATGCTTTCACCCAAATGTACATTCTTCCATTGACATTACAGTTTCTCAGTTTCTTCATCAGACCTTCTTTCCAGACTTTGTCAAAGGCTTTCTTCATATCCATTCATGCCGCAAGCACCAGCTTCTTCTCTTGGAATGCATCCTCAATTTCTTGAGAGAGGTAGGTTGTCTGATCTTCCGTAGAGTGGCACTGCCTAAAGCCAGCCTGCTGTGGCACAAGGATGTTTTCACTTTCAATGTACCACTGCCGTCTGTGATTGATGATGCACTCTGGTGGCCACTGATGCATGTTCATTTGTGCTCCACAGAACCAGGTCATCAGCGTACATTGCCGCTTTAATTCCATGCGGTAGATTAGCAACAAGATCATTGATGAAGATTAGAAAAAGTGTGGGAGACAAGACTCCGCAGAGACAGCTGGTGAGACTGATTGGTCTGTAGCTGGAAGCAATGGAACTATCTTTCCCTGATTTTAAGAGGGGTATCATGATTGCTTCTCTCCAAGCTTGTGGAGGTCCAGCTGTTATTGAAGATCTCCAACAGTTTTGCTTTGGCCTCTGTTCCTAGGTTCCTGATCATTTCATTGGAGATACCATCAGCTTTTGGTGACTTTCTCATTTTCAGTTTTGATATGACTAGCTCCAGTTCACTGATTGTGATAGGTGCCTCCAGAACCTCATGTAGTATTTCACTGATAAATAACAAGCATACACGATTTGACCAAGACGTTCGTCGGATAAATAACAAACACACACAATTTGACCAAGACGTTCGACGCATGGATAACAAACACACACAATTTAACCAAGACGTTCGACGGATGGATAACAACACACACAATTTGATCAAGACGTTCGACGGATGGATAATAAACACACACAATTTGACCAAGACGTTCGACGGATGGATAACAAACACAATTTGACCATGACGCTGGACGGACGATTAACAACAAACACACAAAATTTGACCTAGACGTTCGACGGATGAATAACAGCCACAGACACAGGCGCAACAAGAACACAACGATCAAAAATATAAACATGAATACCCAAGAGTATTTGGAAGTACCCATTTGTCAGTGAGTCTATTTGACATATTTTACTAACAGTCTATGAGACAGATTTTACAAACAGTCTATGAGGCAAATTTTACAATCTATAAGACAGACTTTACAAACAGTATATGAGACAGAGTTGTTTTTTTCTGTAAGACAAAGTTTACAATCTATGAGACATATTTTACAGTCGTTGAGACAGATTTTACAAACAGTCTATGAGACATATTTTACAAGCAGTCTATGAGACAGATATTATAAACAGTCTATGCGACAGCTTGTACAAACAAATATTGAGGGAGACTGTACAAACAGACTTTGAGACAGATTTTACAAAGAGACAGTGAAACAGATGTAACAATCGACCAGTACTGACTTTTTGATGGTCAGCTGTAGGATGTTGGTGGCCTGTCTGACCAGCTCCTGGGCCGCGTTGTGCTCCAGGTTGGTGGCCATCACGTTGCCCACCTTGAGGATCACGTCACCGGGCCCTAGTGCCGCCGCCGCTACACTTCCTGGGGTCACCTGCCACCAGAGAATTGACATACCAGTTTTAGATTAAATGGACATATCAACTTTAGACGGAATTGACATATCAGTTGCAGACAAAATTGACATATCAATTGTAGACAAAATTTACATATCAATATTAGACAGAATTGACATATCAGTTTTAGACAGAACTGACATATCAGTTTTAGACATAACTGACACGTCAGTTTTAGACAGACTGAACTGATGCAGTGCCAATCAGAAGCATATTTTCAGAAGTCCTCCTTCAAGGACACTGGAATACTTGACCGTCGGGCGGAGCCAAACAGACCTGTAATATATGTTGATGCGAGTCATTCATGTACTAATAGATTTTTTTCCTTTTTTACGACTGAGTGCAGATGTATCTAGACCGTGTTTAGTTTCTTCTCAGTCCTGTCTCTGGGATGTAGAGATCTTTTATGATTTTGTTTATTCTGTCATTATTTATCCTTGGATGTTGTTTTGTTGTCAATGTTGTTTTGTTGTTGCTTTTTAAAAAAATTTTATTTTGCTTCTTTTCTTTTCTAAGCTGATGTATTGACCACCTGACGGTCTTTTATGACACTTCCTCTTCTACTCCTGGCCGTAGACGTACTTCTGGTTCTCTTTAGTCTCTCCTTCTGAAGAAACCAGGAGCCTTGGAATGCGATTAACACAAATCAAATCAACTTTCAACTTTATTTCAAAAGGGTAACAAATTGGGCATTTTACATTCGGCCCTTCCAATCACTCGTCTTTCGTTCATCAAGAGCATTATACATTTACATAGGAAGAAAGATAAACATTGTGAAATGAATGTTGTAAACATAATCAAGACAAATTACCATGTTATGAGACCCATCTCTCACATACCCATACATCACCCCACCCATACACACAACCCCACCTAGCCACACACACACACCCAGGGACACATACATACCCCACAAACCAACCCATCCCCCTCCTACACATCCCCCACCCACACACACTGCCCTCACCTGTTCCCCCAACCAAAACACATTCGCCAAACACAAACATCCGCCACCAACCCACACATCACACGCCCACCCACATACACATCCTAACCCACACATCCTATCCCCCACCCACACCTCAAACCACCCATCCCCCAGCCACATCTCCATCGACCACATATTCCCCACCCACGCACACACATCCCCCACCAACCTACACATCGCAAATCCACTCTCACATCCCCAAACCATACACACACTTTCCCACCAACTGACATCTCCCTACCCCGACACACACACATCTCCCTAACCACCTATACATCCCCAATCCACTCATACACACCCCACCACCCTCACATACATCCTCCTCCCACCCACACATGCCCTAACCCAATCCCCCATCACACACACCCCCACCCGCACATCACATACATCCTCTACCACGCAATATTCCCAACCCACACACCGCACACATATCCCTCACCAACACATCCCACACCCACATACCACAATGCATCACCACCTACACACCACACACATATCCCCCACCCACATACCACACAATATTCCCACCCACACCCACACAGATACCCTTACCCATCCACCCCATATACCCCCACACACACATACCCCATCCACACAATATCTCCAACCAACACACCACGCACCTCTCCCAACCCACACATGCATTTCCCACCCATCTACCAACACTCACTCACTCACGCACACATCCTCCACTACGCACCCACACACCCCCACCCACTCCCAACCAAACATCTCTCGATCACAATACCCCTACCCACACACATCCTCCACCCACTCACGCATCCCACCCCGACACATACACATCCCTCACCCACCTTCACATCCCTAAGCCACTCACACACCCCCACCCACACATTCTCCATCCACGCACACATCTCCCACCCACACACCCCCACCATCTACACATACTTCTCCCAACCACCACACACCCTCTACTCACCCACACACACATCCCCCACACCACAAACTATCCCCCACCCACACACATATCCTCACCCATACCACCACAAACATACCTCCCATCCGCACATCCCCCACCAACACACCGCACACATATCCCAAACCCACACATCATATACTTCTCCCCACCCGTCCTTACATCCCCCATCCGCCCACACAATCCCCTACCCACACAACCCCGCCACCCACACATACTTCCCCAAACCATCCACACATCTCCACCCACCCACACATATCCCCCAGCCAAACACACATCCCCCGCACCCGTCCCATACACATTTCCTCCACCCATACACACATCCCCCACACCCATTCTCACACCCCCTACTTTCACCCCCACACATCCATCCACACATCCCACCAACACCCACAAATATCACTACCCACCAACACCCACACACCTCAACCCATCCAAACGCATACCCCCACCCACATTCCCCCACCCACATATCTCCACCCATACATATCCCCACACTCACACACATCCTCCACACACACACTCACACATCCTCACATCTAGACACATACAAAATGCCTCACGTGAGCATTGAAACTAGTATGAACAAACTCCCACACTTTACTCACACATATACACTGACAATTGTCGTGAGCAGTCTCATAAAAATGTTAAACATGGAGAAAAATGTGTACATAAACAGTGTGTGAAGTAAAAATAGTGATGCTCCCACACACACACACACACACACACACACACACACACACACACACACGGAGAAATTAGCATAATAGATCACAATACACAACCAAAATCATCATGCAAAGGGTTAGGAAGAAATTATAACCAGACATAGCGGAAGACAATGTGGGTTTCTAGAAGGCAAAGTTATATATAGTAAATGCTGTGTATTTCCTTAGAATATGTATGGAGCGTTTGACAGAAGAATAAAACATCTTTGCTTCATTGCCAGGGCTTTCAATGGAATAAGATATCATAAAGACAAACTAACTAATTAACTTCTTTTAAATTATCTTCATTCCTGTTTATATCCAACCACGGCTTTCTCGTCATTCTTCTATAAACCCACATCTCCACACCTTTCCCATTTCCCCAGCTTCCACATCTCCACAGCTTCCACATCTCCACAGCTTCCACATATCCACAGCTTTCACATCTCCACAGCTTCCACATCTCCACAACCACCATATTTCCACAGCTTTCACATCTCCACAGCTTCCACATTTCCACAGTTTCACATCTCCACAGCTTCCACATCTCCACAGCTTCCACATCTCCACAGCTTCCACATCTCCACAGCTTCCACATCTCCACAGCTTCCACATCTCCACAGCTTCCACATCTCCACAGCTTCCACATCTCCACAGTTTCACATCTCCACAGCTTTCACATCTCCACAGCTTTCACATATCCACAGCTTCCACATCTCCACAGCTTCCACATCTCCACAACCACCATATCTCCACAGCTGTCACATTCACTATCCGGTAACACAAGTGCCCATGATCAGCTCCGTTGTTCTGGATTATAGATACATCCTAAAATCCTCCGTTCCCCCAGTGACCCCTGTTTAACCCCCAGCAGTGGAAAGATGCTAACCCACTAGCAGGACTCCTGGGTAGACGCAGCCTCTGAACTGGGTCCCAGATCATTGTCCTGTTTTTGATTCCCTGCAAAATAGTGGGCCCGTTAGCGAAACTGATAGGAAGTTACCCGAATAGGGTCATGAGAACGGTCGGGCGCAGTTCCACGCCTGGGCTCGTCGCCTGCTAAGTGAGAGAATGATTGACCGCCTATTTCTCCGTGCATTCAGGCCTATAAAATGTAATGGCTACATCCCCGACCCATGGCAAGAAACTGCATCGAAACTATTCTTTATTTCTGTAAAATATCCGGGAAGGAAAGTAGAAGAAGAAGAAGAAAACGGGTCATCCTACTTCATTATGCTTTGACCTAGTATATGCGAAGACCTAATAAGTCACACACTACGGCAGTACCCACCTATGGAATTACCTTCACCTTATAATCGGATCTCAGATAAGCAATAAACACCAAAACAAACACAATAATATACGGTCACATAAATCAATCTTGCCTGTGTCGACATGTCAATTACATAAAGAGCAACAAGGAACAGAAAAATTCACAGAATGATCTCCAGAATTCGTGTCCTTTGAAAATGCACAATTCAGAATGCGGAGGCATCAAACTGGTCACATGAAGTACAAGAATCCTGTATTTTAAAACATCAGCCTTCATGTGTATATGCATCCGGCAAGGCAAAAATGTTGTACTGCCTATTTATTCTTACCCTCCACCGGAAATACCTGATGGTGTGATAAAAATACATCGCTTCATTAATGCTGACTATTTTAAGAAAGGGAAACCAAGATTCTAGATGGTAGTTATGTTTCTCTCAGTGTGCTATTCTCGTAGATGGTCGTTATGTTTCTCTCGGTGTACTTGAGTTGAACCGGCCATCCGGAGTAGGGCATAATGTAACGTGCAGTTTCATAATTTTCCATGATATAAAGCGTTAGCCGCTCAAAAAGCAATGGCAAACTACGAAGGTGAGTCAATAAGTAACCCACGTAGTTCTGTGGGATGGCAGGTAAATGTAGTTGGTGTTTTCTACAGGGGTCGTTAGGTGACAGCAACATCGAACTTCAAATTCCCGTTCGTCAGGTAGCGCTAGGTATCTCATGCGCATGCGCAGGGCATAAACAAAACGGCGACTGTACTTACGGAGTGTACAACCAAAGACGCCCGCTAACGGCGAGGTCGCGGGTTAACCCCCAACACCAATTGAACTAAAACATGGACTTCTCGCACTTGACTGTAGACGTAAATTACAAGTACCTCATGTTTGTCTTATGGCGAGGGACACTAGTAATAAAGAAAGCTAATCCACACGATCGAGGGAAAGAGAGGTAGAGGCAGACCAAGAGAAATAATGCTGGATGGATTGCGACGGTGGCATGGAGGAATATCAACGGTAGAGTTGATCCAGAAAACCAAAGACAGAGATCTGTGGTGAGTCATGAACGCCTAAGCCACTCCGCATGGCACTTGATGATGATGAATCCACACGCAAACATTCGTCCAGTGTACTCCCCAGTAGTGACACAATACTAGTGATAGTAGTGTGTGTTCAGACTACGCTTGAACTCAGAGTGTGCGAACGGGTGGAAAAAAAAAAGATTTCCTTTCTGTTACCATCATCATCATCATCATCATCATCATCATCATCATCATTATCATCATCATCATCATCATCATCATCATCATTATCATCATCATCGTGTTTATTGTAAGCTGTGCACATATGCCTGTGCTTCTTGTTTCCGTTTCCGCGAACTGAGTTCGTTGTAGGCTGTGCACATATGTCTGTGCTTGTTGTTTCTGTTTCACAGGTGGGTCACATAAGAGCCGCGTATCGAATGGGGAAAGGAAACTGACATTGATTTCTATCCGCCGAGAGAGACTGAGCACCTTTAGGCTCTTTCTGAGCACCTTTGATGGGTTTCTCAAATAGTAATAATAAAGACAGACAACTAGTAAACATAAAGACAGACAACTAGTAAACATAAAGACAGACAACTAGTAAACATAAAGACAGACAACTAATAAACATAAAGATATGAAAATCGATATAAAAAGCGACAGGTGTACAGTAACACAGACAAAAAGAAAACAGACAAATCCAGAAACTGGCAGAGAGACATTCAGAAAGAAATACCCACCGTTAGGTAAACATACAGTCTAACAGACAGACAGACAGACAGACAGACAGACAGACAGACAGACAGACAGACAGACAGACAGACAGACAGACAGACAGACAGCAGGCAAACATATACTCCAATAGACAGACAGGAACAAGAATCGACATATAGATGGGCAGACTGAAGCAAGCAAATAGATAAAGAGACGGGAATACGAAGCGACAGATAAATGGACAGACAGAAGCAAGCAAACAGATAGACATACAGGAACAAGAAGTGACATATAGATAGGTAGACATAAGCAAGAAAGCAGATAGACGGACAGGAACAAGAATCCACAGATAGATGGGCAGAGAGAAGCAAGCAAATGGATAGACAGGTAGGAATAAGAAGTGACAAATAGATGGATAGACAGAAACAAGCGAACATATGTTTAGGCAGAAACAAAGAACAACAGACGGACAGACAGACAGAAAGAAGCAGCGACAGACAGATGGGCAGACAGAACTGAAGCCAGTAAAAGCCTAAATAGAAAGACAGACAGAAACAAACAGCCACAGACAGACAAACAAACTGAAGCAAACAAACAGCCGTTAAAAGACATGCTAGCACGAACAGCAACAGACAGACAAACAAGCTGACGTTTGTACAGACTAAGAGGTATGCAATAAATATAACTTTTCCTTTCTTACAAATAACCTGCTAATATCGAATCTACAGTATGGTAAAACCGAAAGTGAAACTTCCAGCTATGCAATTGCCTTGTAACTGGGATCCGAAATCCCATCCCCTATTTACATCACTGCTTTCTGTGAAAACATTAACATCATAGTAAGGTTACGAGTTGTGCTTTCGAATTTCCAGTTTGCCTTTAACTTTCCTGTTATTGTCCAACGTGTTTCTTAAAATACATTTGGTAAATATCATCTCCGGGCATTTCGTTTTCTCGGGGTTTCCCCGTAACAAGAAAATTATGCGTTCCGCGAAGCAAAAGTGGGCTGGCTTACCCGGTCCTGGGTCAATATTTTGTATACAGAACAAAATAGATTCTAATCGGGAAATTACCAATATACTAAATATATATACAAAATTACCAGTGTTACTATATATAAATTAAAGGTGATTTCCCCAAGTTTTAGCAGGAACGATTGCGTTACGTTGCACAACGTTGAGTTGCAGTTTCAGTTGCACAAACTACGAGTATATAAGGCGTATGTAACATTTCAGATAGCATACGTAACACTTCATCTCAAAACCAAGGTTCTTCATATTTTATTGAGGATTTCATATTCTATTTATGTAAGGACTTAATTTTATTTGGTGTGAATAATTACTTTGTGTTGATTACTGTTATTAATTTATTTGTTAACACAATGCCTGTTGAGTTACTACGGAAAGAGTAAGTAAAGTATTCGGGACTCATTCCCTTAGTATTTATTTCTAATACTTATTTGACCTGAGAAGAATAATCAACGTATCAAGAAGCGATAAGATCAGAAATGAAGAAATCAGGACTAAAGTGGGGGTCATGGCAGCGCTAGATTTTATGAGAAGGCAGCAAGTCAAATGGTTTGACCATGCAAGTAGGTTACCAACTAACAGTATACCACAACAAGCAATGATGTACAGACCAGATGGAAGCAGAGGAAGAGGCGGACCACGTAAACGATGGACACAGGGAATAACAAAATGGAATATCGATACATGAAGCCCATAAGCGGGCATTCTCCCGCTGTTTATACTTCACCTCCACACCGCAAGTTACAAACAAGAGGAGCATTGAGAGATGATGAGATTGCTAATACTGTTACAGTTTGATGCATTTTACTATGCAAGTAGATTGCTTCAGATAATACCTACATAAATGCCCGCAGAAGTCGGATGTGTCGGCCTAACGGCGCAAGAACGCAGCTCTGCTGTAAACAGGCACAACGCAATCACATCCACACACAAAAACTCCGGATGAACGAAGAAGAAGAAGAAGAAGAAGAAGAATCGTTATTTATATAAATGTACGCAAAATATGAGTTGCTTTATCAGTCATTCTTCAAGTGTATAGCCATCGGTTAGTTATTAGTCAGCCATATATAATATATCTGTTATACATCTTTATTGTCAACCAGTCCTATATCAGTTTTTACATTTAAAAAAAAAAGTTTTCAGATATGTTTTTTGTAAAACAAACAGTCTGTGGTCAGTTACTTTTGTATACTTAAGCAGTCATATTTCGTGTACAACAGTTAGTTTGAGATCAGTCAGCCATATTTATGTCATCAGTCACTTTCCTAGTGTATAACAGTTAGTTACTGATCAGTCAGTC
The DNA here is from genome assembly GCA_963921405.1 of Cepaea hortensis. Taxonomy (NCBI): domain Eukaryota; kingdom Metazoa; phylum Mollusca; class Gastropoda; order Stylommatophora; family Helicidae; genus Cepaea; species Cepaea hortensis. The sequence goes on from OY992876.1 coordinate 81,423,887, forward strand.
ATATACACTTGATCAGTTTTTCTTCATGTGTATAGTCAGTTGTCATATGTAAGTTATCAATCATTCGTTTAGTGTATAAAAGTTAGTCAATGCTCAGTTCGTCATATATACTTTAATCAGTTATTCTCCTAGTGCTTAAGAGTATGTTAGAGGTCAGTTGATGGTCAGTTAGTGGTCAGTCATTATATAGTTAGTGGTAAATTAGTGGTTAGTCAATAAATAGTTAGTAGTCAATTAGTGGTCAGTCAGTGGATGGCTATTTGTCGCTTAGTGGTCAGCCAGTGTATAGTTAGTGTCAATTAGTGGTCAGTTAGTGGTCAGTCAGTGGATATTTAGTGGTCAGTTAGTGGTCAGTCAGTGGATATTTAGTGGTCAGTTAGTGGTCAGTCAGTGGATATTTAGTGGTCAGTTAGTCCATATAACATTTTGGGAAGTGATGGATCTGTCTTTAAAAATTATAAGCTGTGTTTGGTGACGGCTTAGATCTTCTCTTCCTCCTCCTTCTCATCTTCTCAACCTCCTTCCTTCCTTCCTTCCTTCCTTAACTTTTTCTTCTCCTCCTCCCTTCCTCCCTACTCCTCCTTCTTCGCCTCCTTCCTTCCTCCTACTCATTCTTCTTCTCTTCATCCACTTCTTCTTCCTCTTCTTCCTACTCCGTGTTTCATTTTGAGTAAACCACTCTCCTGTGGTTTCACACCACTTCCCTGTGGTTTCACACCACTTCCCTGTGGTTTCACACCACTCGACAGTGTGTAGAACATATTTTGTTCTGAGTCTGATTGGTGCATACGGGAATTAGACTTTTCATAGATATACGCCATTTCTCGGATACTTACCTTCTCTACATATCTGACACCTGATGTATAGTTATATTTTTGGCTTCTAAGATGTTCATTATTCTGTTTACATTTCTGATGTAGTATTGTATTGTTAACTTATTTCTATGTAGTATTGTACTGTTATCTTATTTCTATGTCGTATTCTATTGTTATCTTATTTCTATGTGGTATTGTATTGTTATCCTATTTCTATGTTGTATTTTATTCTTATCGTAATTCTATACAGCCTTGTATTGTTATCTTATTTCTATGTAATATTGTATTGTTACCTTATTTATATGTAGTATTTTATTGTTATCTTATTTCTATGTAGTATTGTATTCTAATCTATTTTTTTATGTAGTATTGTATTGTTATCTTATTTCTATGTTATATTTTATTGTTATCGTAATTCTAGATTGTATTTTATTGTTATCTTATTTCTATGTAGTATTGTATTCTTATCTATTTTATTTATGTAGTATTGTTTTGTTAACTTATTTCTATGTAGTATTGTACTGTTATCTTATTTCTATGTTGTATTTTATTGTTATCTTATATCAATGTAGTATTGTATTGTTATATTATTTATTTGTTGTATTTTATTATGATCCTATTTTCATGTTGTATTTCTTAGAATACTAACGGTAAACATGTTTATTATGTATTCTCCAGACAAAAGGGACGACCCATCCTGACGCTCACTTCTGTGACAATGGTCATCTCCAAAGACGATATATGTTCACGCGTGTCTCGCCCACAATTAGTTCGGTCCAAGTCCGTTGGTGCCAGCACAGGACGGAGCCACGGGCCGGCGGACTCACGCCAACACAAGAAGAAGCCGTATAGTTCTAGCACCAAGTTCAAGACTGTGGAGAGGCTTTCAAGGGAAAGAAGTATTGTCAAGGGAAGTAACTTCTCAGAAGAAAGTCCCGATTATTCAAACAGAAGTTGTCTACCTTTGCCTGCAGTAAGTCCACGACATTCATTGTATCTGTCAACAGAAGCACTGAAAGAGAACGGAGTTCCGATACTTCTTCGGCTCGATGATCAAGAAGGTGGTGAGTTGAGACATTTGTATCCAGACCTTGAGAATTATAATGCGATGAAACATAATTTACAAGAAACAGTTCACAAAATACGAGCTGAGTCTTCGCCTGCTGGTTTGATGCAGATGGCGAACCTGCATCCAGACTTGTTTTCTTCAGAGAATACCGACAATACATGTCAGGACATGATGGAGGAAGCTCCGCTCGGTAGACGTACAGATGATGTCAGAAGATCTCGCAAGCCATTGACAACTTGTAATCTGCAAGACAATCAGCTGAACCCCCAAAGAACTCATTTTGGCAACCCCATTGGCTCGCAACGTGTTGGACAGTCAGGGGCGTGTCAGCATACACACTGCATCCTTGGGCAGATGGTAGCAAGTGGGGCAGACATGTTCCAGCAGTTTAACTACGATGAAATTATGACACATAAAACAATACTCACAGGTTTTGCTTCTACAGAAGAGGACAGAAACGATTGTGAAGCAGATCATTTCATTGAATCACCAAGATTCGGAGATCAATTTCTAGACAGTGCGCAGCAGAATACATCCCAGTGGGAGATCACGCGAGTAGATATTAACGGCGGGAAGTTAACAGACGATGTGGACATTCTAGGATGCAGCGATGACGATAGTCATCAGTTTCCCAGCTCTCTAAGAAGACAAGATACCTTGCTTCTACACCAAGACAGCAACATCGATGATGATGATGATGATGACGATGATGAAGGCTTCGAATCTATTTTTGAATCACTGAAGCCGTTTCTTTGCTGTGAGGTTCCAGACGACAGTGATATTTTACAGAACAATGATGAATATCACAAGATAAGCAACTGCGAGGACCAGCCGGATGAGGCACGGGGGTCATACAAGAACTTGTTAAACTGTTCACCGCGATATCAATGCGCGCTGTGTGACTCCGATCTGGAGATGGCACCATTTCAACAACAGGAGTGGGGTGATGAGAATGAGTTCTTCCATTTCTTCATTCACCAAGGCAGTACAAGCCAAGCTGACCTGTACTGTCCACAGTGCTGTTGTACCAGAAGTACCTACTGCCCACAGTGACTCTCATAGTACAGCTGAACACAGAACAATAGGCTGCACAATTGTGTACCATAGGACAGTGCTCACTAGGCCAGGCTTCAACGAAAGTTGATGATGTGCACTTACATGCAACATTTACTGAAGATATTTGTGTTTATGTGTATTTGACATAAACGACACACCGACACATATTACAGGAGCTCAGTCTTACGTGACTGCCTGAAACAGACAGCAGAACGAACGAACGAACGAACTTATTTTCAAAGGGTTACAAATTGAGCACGCTTACAGTCGACCCCTCCAATAACTCATCTTTCATTCATCAATTGTACATGTTACATTCAAATAGGAAATAAAACATTGTCAAATGGATTTTTTAAACATAAGCAATGCATATTACCATGTTATGAGACAGGCAGACACACGTACACACGTTCATTCATAAACACATACTAACACATACATACCTGCATAATACTTGCATCATTTGCACAAACTCTCACTGCTGTGCACACACCCAATAACATGCAAATACACACTCCCTCGCATACACTGTATTCATGCACACACACACACAAACATATACACATACATACACACACGCACTCACACACACACGCCCATATACACACATAGACAAGATACATCGCACATATACACACACATACAAACCCATATACACACATACACACCCATATACACACATGCACACACATAAACATACACACAAACAAACACACATATACACTCATACACGTTCATACATATACAAAAACATACACACTCATGCACACATATAAACACATACTTACACACATGCAAACACATACACATATACACACATACACCCATATAAACACACACACATAGATGCAATACACACATCCAACCTCACATATCGACACACATACACGCTGCCTCACATAATCACTAAACTAATATGAACACACTCCTACACTTTACACACACATACACTGACGATTATCGTGAGCATCCTCACAAATAACACATAAACACCCATTCCTTTGTATAACACACTTCCTCTCATACACTGCGTGCATGCACACATACACACACAAACATATACACATACATACACGAACATATGCACACACATACACACGCACATATACACAGGCACATACACCTACATACATCCACACCCATGGACACATTCTTACACACATATACGCACTATTGTTGATGTGTATTTGGCAGCTCGTGTAGATAAACGACACACCGACACATATTTCAGGAGCTCAGTCTTACTTGGCTGCCTGGAAATGGCAGCAGAAGGAAGTTCAGCAAGTCGCCTTGTGCCTGTTGGGGAATCTCCAGATAACCTATCGGATGTCAGTCGGAAGACCCAAAATACGTAATACAGGAAACATTACCGAAAGGGAGACCGGATGTAGCAAAATTGCGAGATGTAAATTCTGTGCATTAAGTCAATAAGTGAAACATGGGAAATGATAATTGACAAGTTGTGAATGTTTTTCATTACTGCAAATTAAACATTTCTTGTACTGTTTCATCATCATCTGTTTATTTATTTAAAATAAAATTATTATGAATGACGTTTTGTGTGTTGACGTTTAGTTTGACGTTTGTGTCAGTGTTTTGTATACTTTTGTTGTTAATTGCCCCTTCATCAATTGTATCTGTGTGTCATTGTTCTTCTTTAACATTTAACGACGCATGAGTTGAGCTGAGTGAATAATTGACATCATGTCACAATGGGTACAGCACAAGGGCTAGTGTCAGTTGCCGCATATAATGCCATGTACCACGTTTAAGGCATATTCCACAACATATAATGCCATGTACCACGTTTAAGGCATATTCCACAACATATAATGACATTAGATGTAGGGCCGTGCCGTGCTGATATGATAAAGAGAGGCGGCATTGTAAGGCGGCATAAACAGCGAAGGAGGGCGGAATTTCGAAGACTTGCATCATTAAGGGGCGGCATTTCCAAGACTTGCATCATACTGAGACAATCTGCCCTGATTAGATGTGACACATGACATTAGATGTGGTATATGACATTAGATGTATATGACATTAGATATGGTACCTGACATGATGTTTTCTGGCAGATGACATTAGATTTTAGATTGATGATGACATTAGATTAGCCTACGATGGGTAGCGTTGTGATGTTCTGTTGTGATAATTTGGTGTGTCCAGTGTGTGCCGCGTGGTTACACACCCGCTTCACTCGTGTGATCCGGGACTGTTTCCGGATCCGGTCAGGGATATGCACTACTGACGAGCTCAAATGAGGGCGAAACTCGAGTATAGTGCTTCCATATTGACGTGGATAGGCCTTAGGTTCATACCAGAATGCGATCGGCGTTGCCAGTGGTGGGTTGTGCTCAATATTTAAATATAACATTAGTTTGAAATTTGACATTAGGTGTTGTGGAACTTGATGTGAGTTGATTAGAGTTCAGATGAGTAAAAACTCAACATCATAGCACTCAGTACACAGTCATAAGTGCTCCGTCCTCATTTTCAACAGCCAGTGAAAAGTCCCAATACTTACCAGCTGCAGTCTAATATGTGTCCGTCTGGCCTTTCCATGGAGTACATGATATTATATGTTGTGGCACATACCATTACGTGTTTGTAGAAGTTGTTTTCTCTTCAAACCAAAAATAAACAGCAAGAACCATTTTAATGGGTCCATTTTACACACAAACAGTGAGCCCAGAAGTAATTGCTACATAATTTACACCCCACACCGAAGCACATCTGCCCAACAAAATCAGAGAGATAAAGAATGGTAAGGAAATATAAGAAAAGGTAAGGAAAGTGGGTTTTTACCTTCTCGAGTGCGCATCACTTCACAGGAATGTCTGACGCGACGCGAGTAGGCGAGGGTACAGTGGAACCACTAGAGGCGGGAAGAGACGGGAGGGCACAGGTAGACGGGAGTAGTCATGATGTAAATAACGTGTGTGTGGGTGGGAGTGTATATATGTGTGTGTGTAATATTGAGATGCCTCCACAGAGCTGATGTACTATTGGTGCTACCTAAAACTGCAACATGCAAACTTTGCCAGACAGCGGGGAGACGGTGGTAGATGTGCACGCTACTCACGTTCTGTATGTCTGTCCGTGTTAACGTTGCTCTCATGCAACGCTCGTTGCTTGCATTATTCGGTCACATTTTTGTTTTCAGCCTTCGCTCCCTTTGAACTCTTGCGTAGTCCATATGCGCGCTACTATTGTTAGTTACATAAATAAACACACGTAGTATTGTTTGGCGCTCACAGAAGGAGAAGAAAGAAGTAGAAACTAGAGGACGCACTAGACAACATAAAATGTGAAAGCTATAGTTACCGACCGGGATTAGAACCTGTCACCTCCAAATGGCGATAGCACCTCGCTGCAGGAACACGTGTACTCCGACGGATAACCAACTAGACACTTCAATAAAGTGTCTTCATTAGTCATGTCTCTCATACATATGAACCTACAACTATGGAATACGGACAGAATTCGTATAAACCATTGAGATAGAACTATGGGTCTCATAATTTATATTACACCAGCATAGGTCAAATAATTAACATAAACACATTTACAGAAGAGAAATGATTGGTGGGTTCTAATGCTATACACGTATTCTGGCAAGGGACACTAGTAATAGTGAAAGCTAATCCAAACACATATATTACACTGGTGCCCCTACATGAATTATTATGTTGGTGAACTGCTAATAGTACCCCTACATGAAATACTATATTTAGCTTACACAGGTACCCATACATGAAATACTATGATGTTTAGCTTACACTGGTACCCATACATGAAATAATATGATAGTTAGCTTACACAGGTACCCATACATGAAATACAATTATGTTTAGCTCACACAGGTACCCATACATGAAATACTATGATGTTTAGCTTACACTGGTACCCATACATGAAATAATATGATAGTTAGCTTACACTGGTACCCATACATGACATACTATGATATTTAGCTTACACTGGGACCCCTATGTGAAATACTTCGATAGTTAGCTAACACTGGTGCCCCTACATGAAATACTATGATAGTTAGCTAACACTGGTACCCATTCATGAAATACTACGATAGTTAGCTAACACTGGTACCCATACATGAAATAATATGATAGTTAGCTCACACAGGTACCCATACATGAAATACTATGATAGTTAGCTAACACTGGTACCCCTACATGAAATACTATGATAGTTAGCTTACACTGGTACCCATACATGAAATACTATGATAGTTAGCTAACACTGGTACCCATACATGAAATACTATGATATTTAGCTTACACTGGGACCCCTATGTGAAATACTTCGATAGTTAGCTAACACTGGTGCCCCTATATGAAATACTATGATAGTTAGCTAACACTGGTACCCCTACAAGAAATACTATGATAGTTAGCTTACACTGATAGCTCTTCATGAAATACTTCGATAGTTAGTTTACACTAGTACCCCTACATGAAATACTATAATAGATAGTTTACACTGGTACCCCTGTTTGAAATACTATGATAGTTTACAATTGCACCCCTATATAAAATACTATGATAGTTAGCTTACACTGGTAACCCATACATGAAATACTATGCTAGTTAGTTTACACGGGTACCTCTACCATGCTATTTACCATACACAGGTAACCATACATGAAATACTATGATATCTAGTTTATACTCGTACCCCTACATTAAATGCAATGCCAGTTAGCTTACACTAGTACCCTTACATGAAATACTACGATAGTTAGTTTATACTAGTACCCCTACAGGAAATACTATGATAGTTAGTTTATACTAGTACCTCTACAGGAAATACTATGATAGTTAGTTTATACTAGTATCCCTACATGAAATACTATGATAGTTAGTTTATACTAGTACCCCTAAATGAAAAACTATGATAGTTAGTTTATACTAGTACCCCTAAATGAAATACTATGATAGTTAGTTTTTACTAGTACCTCTACATGAAATACTATGATAGTTAGTTTACACTAGTACCTCTACAGGAAATACTATGATAGTTAGTTTATACTAGTACCTCTGCAGGAAATACTATGATAGTTAGTTTACACTAGTATCTCTACAGGAAATACTATGATAGTTAGTTTATACTAGTATCCCTACATGAAATACTATGATAGTTAGTTTATACTAGTACCCCTAAATGAAAAACTATGATAGTTAGTTTATACTAGTACCCCTAAATGAAATACTATGATAGTTAGTTTTTACTAGTACCTCTACATGAAATACTATGATAGTTAGTTTATACTAGTACCTCTACATGAAATACTATGATAGTTAGTTTATACTAGTACCCCTAAATGAAATACTATGATAGTTAGTTTTTACTAGTACCTCTACATGAAATACTATGATAGTTAGTTGATACTAGTACCTCTACAGGAAATACTATGATAGTTAGTTTACACTAATACCTCTACAGGAAATACTATGATAGTTAGTTTACACTAGTACCTCTACAGGAAATACTATGATAGTTAGTTTACACTAGTACCTCTACAGGAAATACTATGATAGTTAGTTTACACTAATACCTCTACAGGAAATACTATTATAGTTAGTTTACACTAGTACCTCTACAGGAAATACTATGATATTTAGTTCACACTAGTACCTCTACAGGAAATACTATGATAGTTAGTTTACACTAGTACCTCTACAGGAAATACTATGATAGTTAGTTTACACTAGTAACCCTAAATGAAATACTACGTTAATTAGTTTGCACTCATACCGCTACAAGGAATACCACGATAGCTAGCTAAGTATTGATGTATTGATGCTTCTACAATAGTATCAGTACAACTGGCAATTGGTCTTGTATTGATTTTGTTTTTGCTGGAAGTATTCCAGTCGAGCCATTGTTATCCCGAGCTTCTGACAGAGACTCAGATTAGAACAATGCTGGTTTCATCTATGAGAACGGACTCAACATCGCACGCTGGCGGTTCAATCCTTGGACTTTCAGAGTCTAGTAATGGTGTCTCCATGTAAGTAGTATCAGACTATGAGCTTCTATGGACGTCTATTCCAATACTGGAACTATCGTGTTATATGATAGAAGCTAATGCGTGTGTCATGTAAATGATTATATGTACGAGAGATGGTTATTTAAGATTGTTCCCAAACTCACCCTCTGGACGGACAGTGGCAGCCCAAACTCTCTGCCTCCGACGAGTCGAAATCCCCATGGGATGTCCGGACTGGATCTCTGTAGCCAGATGGTCTGCATGTTCAAGTTGGTTCGAATATCCCAACTCAACCGTTTGAAGTGAACTGTGAATAGAGGATTAGGCTTACAATAATGGCCTGTCTTTAAACATTCTCTGTGTTTTGTGTCTCTCTCTCGTACTCTTTATTTTGTAGTCTCTGTCTGTCTGTCTGTCTGTCTGTCTGTCTGTCTGTCAGTCTGTCTATCTGTCTGTCTGTCTGTCTGTCTCTCTCTCTCTCTCTCTCTCTCTCTCTCTCTCTCTCTCTCTCTCTCTCTCTCTCTCTCTCTCTCTCATTCTTACTATTTTGTAGTCTCTATCTCGTTCTCTCTATTTCCGATTTCATCTCTTTGCCGTTCTACCGTTAACTCTCTCTCTCTCTTTCTCTCTCTCTCTCTCTCTACCTCGTACTTTCTATTTTGAAGTCTCTCTCTCCCGTTCTCTCCGTCTCTGATTTCATCTCTTTGCCGTTCTGTGTTCTGTCGTTAATTCTCTCTCTCTTTCTCTCTTTCCATCTCTCTCTCTCTCTCTCTCTGTGTGTCTCTCTCTCTTCTTCTTCTTTCTTCTCTCTCTCTCTCTCGCTCGCTCTCTCTCTCGTACTTTCTATTTTGTAGTCTCTCTCTCGTTCAAAGAGCTAGGGAGTTACCGGCCTGGGAAGGACACCTTGGCCAATGCGTCAACTTTTGCATTTGATGTCTATGAGGGCTTCCATCTCAATCTCTGAACAAGAGACAGTGACGGTAGCTCTTGACCTGGAGGATGCCAATAACATGTCGGTTGGACATGGAGATCTGCCCTTGCCTTGTCAGATGGGTTGCGGCAGTCCTTTATGAGCGTAAGGTTACACCACACATGGGTTCCTGGACTTCTGATCCCTGTAAGATGACACCTGGGTTGCCACAAGGATCTGCCTTGTTCCCAGTGCTCTTTAATGTCTACACCAGCAATGTAGCAGCTATTGAGACACCAGGTGTGGTCAGAGACGGTGGAAAGAACGCAGGCAATGAATTACCTGGGGATACGTTTGATCGAAGCCTTGCTTATAATGAGCACATAGACCAGGTGATAACAAAGGCCAAGCGGGGTTTGGCTGCGATGCGGGTGATGGCGGCAGCAAACTGTGAGCAGCGCCATCTATGTCTTCTGTACGAGGCGCTGGTCATGTCTGTTTTTGAGTATGCAATGGCAATCCTTTCTCTCAGCCGTAAGCAGATATAAAGGATGGAAAGGATACAGAATGAAGCTATGTGCATTATTCTTGGATGTACAAGAGATACAGCATGCAGGGCGATGCGCTGCCTTCTTGATTTTCCAACCATTGAAGACAGAATACAAGTTTGTAGAGCACGCGCCTACCTCAGAGTTAACGCAAACACACATCATCCACTGCATAGTGAAATTATGAAGGTGAATGGCAGCAGGTTAAAAAGAGGACGGTCATGGATGGGTCAAGCCGAAGACATTCTTCAGGTGTGTTCACGTGAGGACTTAGAACCTGGCGAGGAGTGGGTACAAGTGCCAACAGATTTCTGCACATCCTTTTCAGTTTGCATCCAACTAGATAGAAAATGGAGACAAGAAAATCCGGCTGCTGTGGAGGCTGAAGTACAAGCGTTGATTTTCGAGAATTCGCTAGACGGTGATGCTGTCATCTACACAAATGGGTCGGTCTTCCGACATGTGAGCCTTTACGGCTCGGGCCGGAGGGAGAATTGTGAAGGAGGACTCTGGTGCTTTCACTGAAACCACAAGTAGCCTGACTATGGAAGTCATGGCAGTAAGTAAAGCAATAACATGGCTCGAGACACAGACATTCACTAGGGCATGTTTCCTTAGCGACTCAATGAACATGATCAAGAGGATAGAGGAGGGGTCGATCCGAAGAGAATAGTTGCTGCCTCTGGAGCGGTCTCGGCTGGCAAAGATTAGTTTCATCTTCGTGCCAGAGCATGCGGGAGTACAAGGAAATGAGCGGGCTGACAAGCTCGCAGGTGAGGCTACTGTGGAGGGCGGACGCGCCATGGACCAGGCTGACATTCTGAATGCTCTACGAGAAGTAAGACTTTTGCGTGAACCAAGTGATGACTGTGAATCTACAACCATGGCCAGACTGCGAGAACAGCAAATTAAAAGAGGGCTGGCCAAACAAGAACACTACGCAGGAAGCCAAAGAAGATTGATAAAGCAACACAGAACTGGCGTCGTTAGCCGCTACACGCTGCGGGATTTGCTGAGGGGGGGGGGGGGGGGATCCGAGCACTTATGGACTGAATGGTTCGATGTGCAATGAGGATGATCTGTCGACTAACTAACTAACAGGTGTGGGTAGAATCTTGACATTTGTAGATAATGTGCTGGTGTACGGACAGGGCAGAGATAGGGAAAGTTTGGCTGCAGATTTACTGGTGGCAGTAAACAGGGTGGCGGTGTGGTGCAGGGACGCAGTGGCTGTTATAAACCCAGACAAGGCATTGATTGTGTGGTACTCCCTGGATAACCGGATTGTGAATGCAGATGTTCCATATTTTATATTGAATGGATGTCCTCTTAGTAGAGAGAGAGAGAGAGTAATTTAAAGTACTTGGGCATCCCCTTCGACAGATGTATGTCTTTTAAAGATCATGTGGAGACTTTGGTGGTGAAGGCTGGTAGGGGACTTAATGCTTTGAGGGCGATGGCAGCAACCGGGAAAGGCGCAGAGGATGCTTTACATGCTCTTTCAGCAGTTAATAATTTCAATCACTGAGTATGGTTTGGGGCTTCTGACAGTATCAAAGAGCCAACTTGAAAGGTTGGAGAGTATACAAAATGCGGCCACGCGTTTGGTTCTGGGATGCACAAAGGATATACCAATTAAATGAATGAGGCATATCCTGGCGCTAATAACATTCGCGGATAGGCATAGGGTCCTTCAGGCCAAATGGTACCTGAGAGTTGCTGTAGATAGGGATCACCCCAGCATGAAGACAGGGATATGGTCATAGGTCATGGACTAATACGAAGCAGGTCCTGGATGGCACAGGCGGAAATATCTATACGTCAGGTTTGTGATCTAGAGACCATCAATCGTAAAAAGAGAGGGTTGAAGTGCCGGCAGACAGGACGGACTGGCACAATGTAATAGTAACACTGGGTGGTGATTGCAGAGAACGGGCAGCGGGTAGAGAGAATTTGAGGTGCAACAACTGATCCAGTGTAATACACATCAAGGTGACATAGTGATCTATACTGATGGGTCAGTGGTCAGAAACAGATGGAGTGGTTGGGGTTTTTGATTGTGAAGGCTAATGGGGGATTCTTGAAATGGGGAATATGGCAAATGGAGGCTACAACCTCCAACATGAGAATGGAGGTGGAACCAGTCACAGTGGCATTCCGTTGGTTAGAGGAGACCACTGCAACACACGTTGTCTTCATCACGGACTCAAGGAGTATGCTTAGTTAAGTGGAGAAAGGTTTGTTTTGTATGGAATGGTTCACCTCGCTTCAGAGGTCACAGATTGTAAGAATTGTATGGACAAGGGAGAGGTGGTCGCTCGCCTGTAGGATCAGATGAAGAAGGTGGAGGAACAGATTGAGAAACCGTGTGTGGAAAGGATGAGATTGCAGGGGATTGCGCGGGGTGGGGGAGGGGGCTGGTAGAATATCAAAGCTGAGAGGGAAGTTCAGGAGAACTTTCAATCAGATATCTGTGGGAACGATTAGAAGTGTGACTCTTCGCTGGCTGTTGAACGAGGGGACAAAGTGCATATGGGAATGTCTTGAGTGCAGTGATGTTGGTTCTTAGCTCAACTCAACTCAACTTTCTCGTTCTTTCAATCTCTGATTTCATCTCTTTGCCGTTACATCGTTGATTCTCTCTCTCTCTCTCTCTCTCTCTCTCTCTCTCTCTCTCTCTCTCTCTCTCTCTCTCTCTCTCTGTTTGTCTTTCGTATTTTCTATTGTGTAGTCTCTCTCTAGTTCTCTCTATCTCTGATTTCATCTCTTTGCCGTTATTTCGTCAATTCTCTCTCTCTCTCTCTCTCTCTCTCTCTCTCTCTCTCTCTCTCTCTCTCTCTCTCTCTTGTATTTTCTATTTTGTAATATCTCTGTCTTTCTCTCTATCTATGATTTCATCTTTTTGCCGTTCTGTCGTTAATTCTCTCTCTCTCTCTCTCTCTCTCTCTCTCTCTCTCTCTCTCTCTCTCTCTCTCTCTCTCTCTCTCTCTCTCGTATTTTCTATTGTGTGGTATCTCTTTCTATCTCTGATTTCATCCCTTTGCCGTTCTTTCAATAATTCTCTCTCTCTCTCTCTCTCTCTCTCTCTCTCTCTCTCTCTCTCTCTCTCTCTCTCTTTCTCTCCTTATGTGAATGTATTATGCATTATTGATGAACGAAAGATGAGTGATTGGAAGGGCCGAACGTAAGAGGGGCCTGCGTGCCCAATTTGTTGCCCGTTGAAAATAAAGTCCGTTCGTTCGTTCGTTCGTTCGTTCGTTCTCTTTCTCTCTCTCTCTCTCTCTCTCTCTCTCTCTCTCTCTCTCTCTCTCTCTCTCTCAGGCGCAAGCATGATGGTGGTACTAGCCACCCCCCCCCATGCTTCGTTAGTACATCTACTGAGATTGCTCATATACCCCTACCAGTCTAGTTACCTTCCTGCCCTCCTGCATCCGCCCCCTGCTTTCAATGTGCTCACTGAACCGTAACACCTATCACCGGGTATAAATTAAAAATACATCGGAGATTTTCTCAGTTGCTTACAGATCGGAACTGTGAGGTGAGTATAAACATTTTTTTTTTTCAATTCTCATTTTCTCTTCATTACTTTCATTTTTTCATCCTTTTGTTCTTCTCGTCCTGTCGTCACCTTCTGATGTAGTCACAGGAGATCCCCTTGACTGTATGTTGTGTTTGTGAATGTGTTTGTTTGCTGATGAAGGCTAATCGCCGCAACGTCCTGTATGTATCTTAATTCTGTTATGTAAAGCTGCACTACTTTATATCATTTTATATTGTTTACACTTTCACAGCTTTACCGCAGTTCCACCAAATTTTATTCATATTGCTCTATAAAGTGACATGTTAGTGAACAAATTGAGTAGTGCTCAATACAGTGACATGCCAGTGAACAAACTGAAACCCGCGATACGATCTATGCGCCGGGGCCTTCTTTCAAAAGGAGTACTGTTTCTGCACGACAACTCCCGCCCGCACACGGCGGAGTATACAGTGGATACACTACGTGCTGTGAAATGTGATGTCTTTAAATATCCAGTATACAGTCCGGACTTGGCGCCATCAGACGTTCACTTGTTTGCACCATTGAAAGAACATTTGCAAGGTCAAAGGTTTGTAGATGACAACAGGATAATGGAGGCGGTGCAAAATTGGTTTAAGGCCGAACCCACAAGCTTTTTCCTAGAAGGCATCAACCAGCTAGTGGACAAGTGGATCTAGCGTGCCGTCAGGCACCAGGAATATATTGACACAGAATACATACACAATTTCTGATTCCACTGTTGTAGCAAAATTATTCGTAACATTCCTATCACTGAATTAATTCACCTCTTATATATACGCGTGTGTGTGTGTGTGTGTGTGTGTGTGTGTGTGTGTGTGTGTGTGTGTGTGTGCGTGTGTGTGTGTGTGTAAGTGTATAATTGTGTAGGTGTGTAGCTGTGAATGTGTGTAGGTAGGTATGTGAGTGTATGTGTTTGGGCGTGCATGGAAGAAATAATAAAAAGATGGCGGGGTTGTGTGGGAGTGTAAACCTGCTTGGAGTTGTGGGCTTGTTGGTGTGGGTGTATGTGTCTATGTTAGTTAGTTAGTTAGTTAATTAGTTGGTTGGTTGGTTGGTTGGTTGGTTGGTTGGTTGGTTGGTTGGTTGGTTGGTTGGTTAGTTAGTTAGTTAGTTAGTTAGTTAGTTAGTTAGTTAGTTAGTTAGTTAGTCGACTGATTATCCTCATTGCACATCGAACCATTCAGTCCATAAGTGCTCGGATCCCCTCCTCAGCAAATCTCGCAGCGTGTAGCGGCTCACCAGTTCTGTGTTGGTTTATCAATCTTCTTTGGCTTCCTGCGTAGTATTCTTGTTTGGCCACACCTCTGTTAACTTGCTGTTCTCGCAGCCTGACAATGGTTGTAGATTCCCAGTCATCGCTTGGTTCTCGTAAACGACTTACTTCTCGTAGGGCATCCGGAATGTCTGCCTGATCCATGGCTCGTCCATCATCCACAGTAGCCCTAGCTGCAAACCTGTTAGCCTGCTCATTCCCTTGTACACTCGCATGCCCTGGCACGAAGATGAAACTAATTTTTGTCAGCCGAGACCGCTTCAGAGACAGCAGCCACTCTCTTCGGACCCACCTCATCTCTATCCTTCTTTGAATACTCATTGAGTCACTAAGGACACATGCCCGATTGAATGTCTGTGTCTTGAGCCATGTTATTGCTTTACTTACTGCCATGACTTCCATAGTCAGGCTGCTTGTTATCAAAGGATAAGCGCCAGACTCTTCCTTCACAATTTTCCCTCCGGTCTGAGCCGTAAAGGCCCGTGAACTTCTCACTCCTCGGACGACCGAGCCATTTGTGTAAATGACAGCATCATCCTCCATGTATGTATGTCTGTCTGCCTGCCTGTATGTCTGTCTATCTGCCTGTCTGTCTATCTGTTTCTTCTTCCTCCTCCTCTCTCTCTGTCTCGCTCCCTGTCTCTCTTGATGTAACACTCCAGACTAAGGCATTGTTGAGTTCATTGCATCATTTACTCTTCCCTCTTCTACCCTGTTGTATACTCGCGACTTACTGTCTTGTTTAATCTTCCCTCTTCTACCCTGTTGTGGATTTCTTAATGTCTTGTTTAATCTTTCATCTTCTACCAAGGGGTGCGTGGGTTTCTTAATGTCTTGTTTAGTCTTTCCTTTTCTATCCTGTTGTATACACACATCTTACTGTCTTGATTAGTCGTAACTGGTCTACCCACGGTTGTGTAGATATCTTATTGTCTTGTTTAGTCTTCCCTCTTCTACATGTTGTAAACACGCGTCTTACTGTCTTGTTTAGTCTTCCCTGTTCTACCCGGGGTATGTAGGTGTCTTACTGTCTTGTTTAGTATTCCCTCTTCTACTCTGTTGTATGCGGCATCTTACTATTTGTTTTTTTTTTAGTCTTCCCTGTTCTACCCAGGGGTGTGTAGGTGTCTTACTGTCCTGTTTAGTCTTCCCTCTTCTCTTACCACGAAATAATAGACCTATACTTTCACTAACCTACCATCTCCATAATATTGCTGCTAAGAATATCCCCCTGAAGCATCTATCCATTCTCCAGGCAGAGCCGACCACTCATGATATCTTCTCAGAGGCACACCTGGTGGTGTACAGGCAGGATCGCAACCTCAGAGATGTGCTTGTCCAGAGCAGTCCACCCCAACATCACAAGTCTCTTCCTGGCACGGTGGCTTGTCTTCGATCGCGTTAAAAGACCTGCCCACATGTACCTCAAATCCAGCGTCTGGAATGCCTTAAGACCACTTCGTTAAGGTTTCTCAT
This sequence comes from Cepaea hortensis, assembly GCA_963921405.1. Classification (NCBI taxonomy): domain Eukaryota; kingdom Metazoa; phylum Mollusca; class Gastropoda; order Stylommatophora; family Helicidae; genus Cepaea; species Cepaea hortensis. The sequence continues at coordinate 81,440,609 of OY992876.1, forward strand.
GCACGGGTGGCACCGTTATCTATGTGATTATCTGCACAAGTTGTGACATGAAATATACTGGGGGGACAGATCTACGTCTGGCTACAAGATTTAGACAACACCTCTCTGATATTAACGTAGTGCCCAGAAACCGATATCCATACACTTCAACAGTTCTGACCACTGTGGTGTGGCCGAGATACAGGTCACGGCGATCAAATCGTGCGCATCTCACGAACACGATCGTAAGACATTGGAAAACCGTCTCATCTTCCAGTTAGATTCACTCTCCCCTCACAGCCTCAATGTCCAACACAGTTTCATTTACCTTCCAAAGCCCCCCCCCCCCCACCCACCCTATCCCCTCATTTGTATTGTCCACTAAAAAAGCTAGATGCATATCCTTTACAGAACATCGCTGTCCGCATCACCATTATTTGTGCTGTTTGTGATTTATTGGCAAGTTTGCCTTCAGTAGTTTGTCATTGCTTTCTGAGCGACCGGCACTCATACTATTTTATGAAAACAACACAGGGCGGTCTGCATCCAAATCGCTCGTAGCTGTGTTTCGAGCACTGGATGCATTTTGCAAACTGTGTTCATGACACATTCACCATAAAGCCGGCTATAGTGCTCTACTACTCCCATATTTTTACTTTTCGCTCACCTGGGCGTCCCCTCACCCCCTCTCCCCCACCGGGTGTCCCCCCAAACAGGAGGCTAAACCAATCACTGAGCGTCTGGCGTTATTGGCCTTAATGACCGCTTGAACCACCACACATTCGGTTAATTCCATCCACTGATAATTGCTCAAAACCGTTTTCAGCCATACAAGGATACAGATAAGTAACTTTAATATTTTCATGTAGTGTATCGGTTTATGTTTGTTTGTTCTGTGCTGACGAAGACTTTGGCCGCAACGGCCAATTTGTTACTTGTAATCGTGTTCTGGTAAAGCTCACAATCTACTTCTCGTTTTTTAGTGAATTCATTTATTGCCTCTCCTACTCTGTTGTATGAGGAATCTTACTGTCTTGTTTAGTCTGCACTCTTCTAAGCTGTTGCTTACGGCATCTTACTGACTTGTTTATTCTTCCCTAGAATAAAGAAGCAATCTCTAGGCTACTTGTATCACAGCACTACCACACACAGAGACTGTTTCAGAGCACAACCACATAGAGAGAGACTGAATCACAGCCCAATCACACACACAGACTGTATCACAGCACAACCACACACACAGAAACTGAATCACAGCCCAACCACATATACACACACACACACACAGACTGTATCACAGCACAACCACACACACACACACACACAGACTGTATCACAGCACAACCACACACACAGACACTGTATCACAGCACAACCACACACAATGAGACTGTATCACAGCACTAGCACACATAGAGACTGTATCACAGCACAACCACAGACAGAGACTGTATTACAGCACAACCACACACAATGAGACTTTATCACAGCACTACCAGAAAGAGAGAGAGAGAGAGAGAGAGAGAGAGAGAGAGAGAGAGAGAGAGAGAGAGAGACTATCACATCGCAACCACACACGTAGAGAGACTTATCACAGCACAACCACTCACACACAGACTGTATCGCAGCGCAACCACACACAGAGTGACTTATCACAGCACAACAACACACACACACATACACACACAGAGAGACTGTATCACAGCACTAGCACACACAGAGACTATATCACAACACAACCACATACAGAGACTGTATCACAGCACAACCAAACACAATGAGACTATATCACAGCACAACCACACATACACAGAGACTTATCACAGCACAACCACACACAGAGAGACTGTATCACAGTACTACCACACACACACAGATTGTATCACATCACATCCACACACAGAGACTGTTTAACAGCACAACCACACACACAGACTGTATCACCGCACAACCACACACAGAGCGACTGTATCACAGCACAACCACACAGACAGAAAGACTATCATAGCACAACCACACACAAAGAGACTGTATCTCAGCACAACCTCACACAGAGAGACTTATCACAGCACAACCACACACACAGAGACTATCACAGCAAAACCACACACACACACACACACACACACACACACACACACACCACACACAGATTGTCCTACCGAACTTCAATGGCGCAGATTCTCTGTAGTGGTTTCAGTTCGGCATTAAGGCATGTCTATCTATGATTGCCATTGAACCTGATACTCTTACACTTTTAAGTAAAAGAGCTTGTTGCCTTGCCACCACCGACATCTTGAGTAATGATAAATACCACCTCTAATTAAAATATTGCTTGGCTTCAATAGAAGGGAGATGGACTGCAATAAAATTAAGCAGAAATATAACAACTTACCGTCTCAAACGTATCCCCAAAACGAATCGCGCACGAAAAAAAGAAGATGCTACGATAAGACTTAGGAAGAAGGAGGACAGAGGAAATCTCCCTCTTTCTCTTCCTTCATCAGTCTGTGATCATCTGCTTCTGGAGGCTCGCGTGTCAGGGATGCCGGCAGACGGCTGCAAGTCTTCAAGCTGGCACGGAAACAAGCCAATGGAGGGAAGCGCACATTTCTTCTGGAGCTGGCAAATGCGGTCTGAGGAACACAGACGAAGGAGCCGAGGCAGGGTTGGGGTGTAGATGAGCAGTTAAGAGCTGGTAGAACTGCACAGGTTATTATCATAAACGCACGTTGGGTGGGGAGAGGGACGGTGAGGGGTAACCAAAGGGGATCCTCGAGGCACCACAGGTAAACAGACGAGGGTACAGGAAGCCTGTCAGTTTGAGGGGTTCAGAAATGTACGTGGGCTGTGTGGATCCGGGCGCAAAGTTGTTAGTTTTAAAGTGATTAGGAATGGGAGTGTGTCTTTACGCACTTTAGTTTGTGGTGCTTTGCTTTAAATTGGTTAGCACATTAATGTTCCACACAAGAACTATTTTGACAGAACATTCTTCTTCTTCTTCTTCTTCTTCTTCTTCTTCTTCTTCTTCTTCTTCTTCTTCTTCTTCTTCTTCTTCTTCTTCTTCTTCTTCTTCTTGATGTTCTCCTTCCGCCTTCTCTTCCTTCTTCTCTTCCCTTATACCTCCTCATCCACTTCCTCCTCCACCTTCGTGCTCTTCATTTTGCTCTTATCTGGAAGTCTAGATGTCTTTTAAGATTGTGACGGTCACTGGTTTAACAGGCGGGTTTAAACCCCCACCTTTTATGCAATGTACTGGCTCTTCCATGCTCATTGATCAGTAGAAGGTAGTCCTGCAGTGATTACGCTCTGAAGTGTTGTGGCTTGATATGCTCTTCTTGTTGCATGTCCTCTTGCACTCCGGGATCATGTCGCCACTGGTCGCGTTGCATGGAGGGCAAAGATCAGAAATAGAATAAAGAAACCCGGGAAGGTTAACCCGGTCAACAAATGCCCGCAGATGTCGGATGTGTCGGCCTAACGGCGCAAGAACGCAGCTCTGCTGTAAACAGACACAACGCAATCACGTCCGGAAAAAAAAACTCCGGATGAACGCAGAAGAAGAAGAAGAAGAAGAAGAAGAAGAAGAAGAAGAAGAAGAAGAAGAAGAAGAAGAAGAAGAAGAAGAAGAAGAAGAAGAAGAAGAAGAAGAAGAAGAAGAAGAAGACAAGAAGAAGAAGAAGAAGAAGAAGAAGAAGAAGAAGAAGAAGAAGAAGAAGAAGAAGAAGAAGAAGAAGAAGAAGAAGAAGAAGAAGAAGAAGAAGAAGAAGAAGAAGAAGAAGAAGAAGAAGAAGAAGAAGAAGAAGAAGAAGAAGAAGAAGAAGAAGAAGAAGAAGAAGAAGAAGAAGAAGAAGAAGAAGAAGAAGAAGAAACAAAGGAGAAAATTAATGCAGATAGGACACCCACTGAGCGTTTGAGACGTAATATGGTGCATGATGGTGACAATGACCATGTATTCACAGGCATCCATTGTGTACGAACATTTACCGCGCGAATTGGCCTTATCAGTCACATTCTCAGCCGCCATGGGTTATAGTTATTATGCCTTATTTGAAGCACAATGTAACAAACTATGGTCTGTCAAGACGGCACGTGACAGTAATTTGTCATTATTTTCTGAACCAGAAGTCAACGTTGACGTCCAACTGAATGCCATTGTGGAGGAAAAACCACCAACCTCGCCATCAGCCAGCCGGAGGTTGAAGAGCGAACCCTGAGCCCTGGAATAAAGCTGTGGGGAGACCAGTGCCTCTCTTCTCCACCTTTCCTTGGTAGAAATGTATGAAAAATATAAATCACCCATTGTGTCAGGCTGGTTAAAGCCCTGAGCCACTCGACGGGAACACAACAGTGATGCCACTAGTAAGGGCTGGAGAACCTTTCTAATGCCTAAGGCACATTTGGATATTTATAACATCATTAGTGGGTCGTACATTTGGATATTTATAACATCATTCATGGGCCGTATATTTGGATGTGGACATTTATAACATCATTCATGGGCCGTAAATTTGGATGTGGACATTTATAACATCATTCGTGGGAAGTACATTTGAATATTTATAACATCATTCGTGGACCGTGCATTTGGAGATTTATAACATCATTCGTGGACCGTACATCTGGATATTTATAACAGCATTCGTGCGCAATACAAAACTATCAACTTAACAATTAGCCCGCCTATATGGTCAAACATTTCATTAACTCACTCGCAATGTAAGCACAGACGCCACAAACAGTATGTTGCAAGATCCTAGGGCCTGACATATTTCGCTGTATCTCGTCAGGCGTATATATATAATGATTGAATACATGAATTATACTTTGGCTGAAACAATTAAAACACATAGTCACAAATATTGTTAGAATGTGGAGCACGTGTTATCCGCATGATAATTTCAAATTTAACACGAATTATGTCTGCTTGCATAACACGGTTGGAACAGCCGAATTGTTAACGCCTCAATATATATGAGCTATCATTTATTGTACAGTATATGCTTGCTTGCTTGCTTGTGTTCGCTGGCTGTGAACTCCAGCGCGGAGTCCTGTATGCCGGATGAAAACATCCTGTTGTCCAACATCAGTTGATGTCATACAAGACCTGAGGTTTGCGTGAGATTCGTTGTCCCATGGTTCCTCGTCGTGCAGGCAAACACTCTCTGACTTCGGAGGAAATTGTACAGTATATGAAACGCTTATTCTTTGGTCATGTTACAGCCATAGTGTATGAGATGTTGAGAAATAGACAAGGAGGTCGTTTTATAGCCTTTCTCCAAAATGTGATGGCTGGAACCGCTTCTCTATTTTGAGGCGTTTGATGTTGGCTAGTATTGATGTACAATTTCCTCCACATTTGTTGGTGATTGTTTATTAAGCTCCTACATTTCTAGAATTTCGTGTTCCGTCTGCTCTTGCTTTGGCAGGGCCAGAACGAATGATTTCGCAGGCATTATACGGCCCGTGGGCTGGACGTTCCCCGCTCTTACACTATCGGATACACGGGGAGGTAGAGGTGTTTCCAAGGCACCAGGACCAGGTTCTATATTGGCCAAGATCTACTATCACGTCCTAGTCGTGCGTCCTGGGCAACAGGTCCCTTCGGGGTCCTGGCTAACGTAGTAGGATCGCTGATTCTTCCGAAGTCGGAGAGTATCTGCCTGCACGGCGAGGAGCCACCAGTCTTCACACCAATAAGCCAGACATGAGACAACGGATACTTACGCAAACCTCAGTCCCGTATAACATCACACTGATGTTGGAGAACTAGATATCTTCATCCGACATACAGGACTTTACACTGGAGTTCGCAGCCAGCCAACGCAAGCAAGCAAGCAAGCACACTAACGGATTAACTCCAAACCACTGTATTTGTAAGCTAATGCGCAAACCATTCAGCCAGCGCGGCTCTAATTACCTAGTATGCCATTTAGTTATTTCAGTCGCTATATTGTATAAGTGCCAGTCATTACCTCTATATGTATATTTTTGCTGAAAACTAATAATTACGTAGGTTTCCACTTCTATCTTAACAACTCTTGTCGCAAGTAACACACAACGGGTGACTGTATATTCTTCAACTGCTCCAATCAACGAGACATGTGTGAATGTATTCCATAAGTTTGGCCAGAGGACACCAGAGACATCTGGCCACTTATTTTTTTCTAAAGGTGTGCATTTCTCGGTGGAAGTAATACTGTCGTGAATGTGTTGTTGTTGTTGTTGTTGTTGTTGTTGTTGTTGTTGTTGTTGTTGTTGTTGTTCTTCTTCTTCTTCTTCTTCTTCTTCTTCTTCTTCTTCTTCTTCTTCTTCTTCTTCTTCTTCTTATTGTTGTTGTTGTTGTTGTTGTTGTTGTTGTTGTTGTTTTTGTTGTTGTTGTTATCCCGATTGGGTTTTCAGGTCGGATAGAGTTTGTGTCTCAATTGGATCACTTAATGCCAGTTAACTCCCTGTCTATTGGATTCATCATTAGCATCATTGCCCTGCCAACGGCCGTACATGTTCATGGCTCTCCACAAATCTCGGTCATTGTTGTTCTGGATCAACTCCGCTAATGATAATCCTCCATGCCACCGTCTCAATCCACCCAGCATCGTTTCTCTCGTTCAGTCCCTGTCGCCTCTCGCACTGATTTTTGCAGTTGTTAGCATGTTTTTGAATTCCTCCTTTCGCATTTTATGACCAAAGAACGCTCTCTCTCTCTCTCTCTCTCTCTCTCTCTCTCTCTCTCTCTCTCTCTCTCTCTCTCTCTCTCTCTCTCTCTCTCTCTCTGATAGTTGTATATCACACCTTTCAGTTTCTGAAATGCAGCTTTTGTTTGACCAATTCCGCTCTTAGTCTCTGTCTTGCATCTTCCATCTGATCAATGATTGCCCCTAGGTTTAAAAATTATCAACTTGGTTAAGCATGTTCCCTTCTATCTTGTTATCTCACATTTTGGTGCTACCTTTTTCTGTGATAATACCATGATTTCTTTTTTCTTGATATTTATGGAAATAACTCATGTGCATCCTCGATTACTACAAAAAGAGTTGGTTAGTAGCATCAGAGGACAACAGTCCACATTCTTTGGGCATGTTATGAGAAGATGACAGCTGGAGTATGTCGTCACAGCGGGACGGCTGGAGGGGAAGAGAGACATGGGGAGACGGAGCGAGGAGATGCCGGATGTCCTACCAAGCATGTATGAAAGTATCAGAAATGATTGGAAGCACGAAATACAGAAAGCCATTGGCAGATATGATCACCAACGGCTCACTGTATGGACTATAAGATGGTTATCAGAATGTCCAACAGCTGTAGATGTTTTCCGTGTTCAGTCATCAACACTGCATCATCAGTATAGCGTAGACTGTTTACAGTATAACCTGCAACTCGTCTTCCTGACCTATAAAATGCATGTCCTTTGTAGGATGTTGCGCTCGACCCCAACGACATGTTTATGTTCTACAAATGAAAGGTAACAGTTGATCCATGGGACACACTACCGTTGAGGTGTGATGTGTCATGCTTTGACATATTCTAGTTCACGGTGTTAGAGAACCGGAAGACTGGTTCCTTTCCTCTCCACCTATTTTTCCCAAATAACTCCCAGAAGATCTGACAGGTCTTCTAATTCCCATTGTATGTCTGGGTCAATTCCCAATGTATGTCTGGGTCAATTCCAACATAAATGATGTTAGAACATAAATAGTCCCACCAATTCCAACAGAAGTGATGTTAGAACATAAATAGGCCCACCAGTTCCAACAGAAGTGCTGTTAGAACATAAATAGTCCCACCAATTCCAACAGAAGTGCTGTTAGAACATAAATAGTCCCACCAATTCCAAGAGAAGTGATGTTAGAACATAAATAGTCCCACCAATTCCAACAGAAGTGCTGTTAGAACATGCATAGTCCCACCAATTACAACAGAAGTGCTGTTAGAACATAAATAGGCCCACCAATTCCAACAGAAGTGCTGTTAGAACATAAATAGGCCCACCAATTCCAACAGGAGTGCTGTTAGAACATAAATAGGCCCACCAATTCCTGAGATTGAACCTACACCACTGATTCGTCAAGTAAGTACATGAAGCACTATGCCAGCTGGGCATCTGTGTTTCTGAAACAAGCACTTTTAAATCATTCGTTCTTTTTTTCCGCTCTATTTTTGGAAGACTTGCAGACGTCAAATGTGATATCCTCTTCAACAAAAGAAAACACATAAACAATGTTCAGACATGAACACATGTGTAAACACACACTTAGGCTCCAGGTCTAGCCTACAAGAAGGAGGAGGGGGAGGGGGACTAGGAATAATGGAAGAAGAATGAAAAAAACAATTGGTTGAAAAAGATTTGAAGGAAAAGAACGAACGAACGAAAGTCTTTATTTTCAAAGGGTTAAGAATTGGGCACGCAGACCCGCCTGACATTCTGCCATTCTTCTCTATTTCCTCTCATACATTCTTTCATTTAACATCACTTATGAAGCAAATTTTGACAACAAAAGAACAATAGCATTAAAACGCATGAAAAATAATCAATAACAGATGACTCACAGAGGCAGTGTTTAACATGGGCATTATAAAGGAGGGTGTAACGTGCCATACATATGGGAATGTTTTTTGGCTAGTTGACGTTTGAGATAAGTTACCACTATTATTGTCTTTTTATGATTTTGTTTATGGGGGAATGTAGTCTGTACTGAGGTAGTGTTCAAACAGGTTGTGAATGTATGTATAATGATTGGTGGTGTCTTTGATTTCTTGTGGAAGATTGTTCCACAACTGAGTGGCAGAGTATGCTAAGCTTGTTTTATATAAGTCTATCCTAGGTTTAGGGACATGAAGTATATTTAGTCGTTCGCTATGTCTAGCGTTATATTTAAACAATGGCCAAAGGTAGCTTGGAGCATTTTGAATAGGATATTGTTAATTAGTTTGACCTTATTAAAAAGTAGGCGTTTGTGGAGTGGCAGTAACCGAAGACGTTTATACAGGTTAGAATTGTTGGTAAGCTTTTCACCATTAATTAAACGCACTGTCCTTTTCTGAAGTTAATATAGGCGTTTTGTTATTGATTTGGAGCATCCATCCCAGATTGTGGAGCAGTAATCAATATGTATTTGTATATGGGAAGTATAGAATATCTTTCTTGTGTTTTCGTCAAGGAAATTTTTAATTTTGGCAAATTGGTTTACTCTTTTGGCTATTTGTTTAACGAGAGCATGAACATGTGAGTTAAAGGTTAGATTTTGATCTATGATAAGACCCAGTGCCTTGTGCTCGGTTACACTTTCTATAGGCATGCTACCAATGTGCAGGTGTAGAGTTCTCTGCGAGTTTAGCGTGTGAAGTCTTTGCCTGGTTCCTATTAACATAGACTTTGTTTTAGAAATGTTAATTTGCATTCGGTATGCATGACTCCAGTTAACTACACTATTTATTTCCTGTTGCAAGGATATTTCTAGCACATTACGATCAATAGAGGGAAGAAGATGATTATAAGGAATTAGAAAGAATAGAAGAAGCAGCAGCAGCAGCTGCAGCAGCAGTAGCAGAAGAAGAAGAAGAAGAAGAAGAAGAAGAAGAAGAAGAAGAAGAAGAAGAAGAAGAAGAAGAAGAAGAAGAAGAAGAAGAAGAAGAAGAAGAAGAAGAAGAAGAATGAGGAGGAGGAGGAAGAGGAGGAGGAGGAGGGAGAGGTGGACTAGGAATAATGGAAGAAGAATGAAAAAAATTTGTTTAAGAGGATTTGAAGGAAAAGAGGGAAGAAGAGGATTATAAGGAATTAGAAAGAATAGAAGAAGAAGAAGAAGAAGAAGAAGAAGAAGAAGAAGAAGAAGAAGAAGAAGAAGAAGAAGAAGAAGAAGAAAATTAGGGGGAGGAGGAGAAGAGGAGTAGGAGGGAAGGAGAATGGGAGAAGAAAGTGGAGGAGGAAGAAAAAGAAGCGCCAGCAGAATACGGGAATGAGAAGGAGGAAGAGGAGGAGGCGGAGGAGGAGTTGAGGAAGAAGACGAAGAAGAAGAAATCAGACAGACAGACAGACAGACAGACAGACAGACAGACAGACAGACAGACAGACAGAAAACAACGGGGAAAAGAAACATCTAACCGCTGCCTTGGCCTTCCACCACTGAAGCAAACTCTGGGCTGATTGATGCTGGCAGGGCGGCACTGACGAAAGAAAGATAATATCAGAAGCAACGAGTCCCGGCGTGTAGATAAGCACAGAACTGGGGCTAGCCACACACTCCAGGCCTGCGTTTCAGCGCCTGGTTGCTATGGTAACGATGTTCGGTTTTTTTTTTTCTGAGCCTACTCTGTGAGTGCACCGTGTAGGGGAAAAAAAAGTCATAGCTCAATAAGTTAAATAAAGACACAAGTATTCGCTCTGTGAGCTCAGCTTCTCAGTTTACACCCATTACTAGTGTAGTAATTACTGGCGGGCATTACCATGGGCGACTCTGTACTATAGATGTTGTTATGGGAAGTTGGCCCTGGGTGCCAAGGACTAATAGCAGAATCCGAAGCAGAATTACAAGTCCACATAAATAGTCTAAACGAAATGTGTTAGGAACATAACATGAAAATTAGCATTAGTAGAACGGGGGTAATGATTATAACCACAGAAGAATAAATAACAAAGATTCATCTATACGAATAACCCCTAACACAAGTAAAGATCTTCAAGTATTTAGGAAGTATAATTTCATCAAATGGTCAATCAGAAGACGAGATCGAAAATAGATGCAATAAGGCAAACCAACTCATTGGACAAATGGCACCAATACTAAAGAACAAACACGTATCAATAGATACTACGAAAGCACTCTACAACATAATTTTTCCTACCAACTATATGGTATCAATGCCAAATCTGGACATTGACAGAAAAACAAAACATAAAAATTGCAATAGAAATGAGTGTTACGGAATTACTGGAGACGACGACCAGAATGATGGATTGCCAGAGACAACCGTCTCTAGGCCGCCGCAACGCTTTGTTGTTGGGAAAGGTTTTCCCAGATCAAAAGCCGACCATAATTCTTTGAGTGCAGGGGACGGATTTCCCTGATCAAAGGGGGACCCGTCGGTATATTGTTTACCCGATCCGAGAATGAGAAAAAGGGGGCCTATCGACACCTGGTTTCTGGCTAAGTCAGTGACGTCATTCAGACACAGTTCTCGGCAGTCGGGATAACAAGTTTGCAATCAGTGGGCTGGATGGATTGAAACGAAATGGAGTGTTGTTCTGTTCCGATTCTAATTGGGAAAAGAAACTACTGTGTCCCAAGCTGATTAAAGTCGACGGACATTTGTCCATAATGTCAATTTGTGGTTTCAATTCTAGAAAGGAATAGATTACATAAGGTATTAAATAGAGATTATGTATAAGTAATTAAAGGCAGTGCTTCACAAATTGTCGGCAACGCGCGCCGGAATGATATCACAGGGAAAGGGAAACCAATTGTAGTATTCACTAATACTAGGCAGGTAATTGACTATGCACAATTGGGAGATACTTGGAATTGAGCGTAGTGATGGGGCGTTGTGGGAATCCCATTATAAGAGCGTCGACAGCAGCAGGCTGATGCGTTGCCTAAACTGGGTTGAGTGGTTTATCGTTTAACTCAGCGGGTTAAGACTAATGTCGTGGGATGATATTCAGTGAGATTGAAGGTGATTGGGGGAATAAAGGAAATGTTAATGGTAGGATCTTCCGGTAGGGTGTCTACTGCGGTTTCTTCGCTTTTCTTTAGTCTTTCCTTTTTTTTTTACCCTGTCTCAGGCCAATGTGATGAACTCCTCTGCCTTATGCCAGAGTTTAGTTCTATGTTGATCAGGATATAAATATCTGAGTACGGCCTTCGGCCTACACTCACATATGGTAGGTCTGAATCGGGTTTCTCTCACCGGGTGTTCTCTCTTCGACAGGTTCTACGGCATCTTAGAACTTAAGGACAACTCAGAGAGGTGGACAATGGCAGCAACACCGAGTGCAGTTTTGCTAAATGGCCTCTGCAATTGGACACCGTTCCACAAATCATGGTCTCGTCTGAGCCAGGAGTGTTTATCATGCAAAGGCTGAGTGTCAGTGATTGAGTTCCCAAAACAGCTGATTTTAATGAACTCTAAAGACCTCACTTGACAATAATGTAGTAGGTAGAGAGGTTTTAATAGTGAAGAGAATCATACAGTAACATGGTCCAACGAGACAGAAGGTTTTGAGATCTTGTGAGATAGGTAAAAGTGTTCCTAGGTTACGGGATTTCTATGGACATATCAGGTACATCGTGTGTTCCGAACTCTTGGACATTATTCTACCATATTCAACATTAGTAACCAGGTACCCAGACTATCCACGATCAACTGGAAGAAGTCGACCCCTGGCCGGAGAGAAGCTTCATTTGGTGAGGTCCCTCTGAACTTGCTGTGTTGTGTTGTGGTATGACGGGACATTATGATGAAAGATCCTGAACTGACTGGTCTCATCTCGCATACATAATAGACTATACTACAGAAGTTCTATACACATACATTGCACACACGTGACACTTTTCTTTATTACATTATTTTATCATTTGTTAGAAGCCAGAGTTGTGTGGGTATGATCTGGAGGAATATGAAGAGGGGTATTTTCCCGTGGTAAGAAGAGAGAGAGAGAGAGAGAGAGAGAGAGAGAGAGAGAGAGAGAGAGAGAGAGAGAGAGAGATTGTGATCCAGAGACTGGAGGGGTTGTGTAGACAAAGATCAATTAGATTCCAAGGCTGATAATATAGAATTAAAAGAGTGTGCTTGTTGATTCCACTCAACCCAGGGACAACAGTGACAATGAGATTCCTGAGAAAAATACTCAATGTATCAAGAAGAGAGGAAATCAGACATGAAGAAATCAGGACTAAAGTATGCGTTAGAGCAGCGCTAGATTTCATCAGAAAACAGCAATTGGAATTGTTTGGCCACATAACTTGGTGTCAACAACTCAAATTGCATCCAGGCACTCTCGCCACTTCATTCCCACCTCAACGAAACTTCATGTGTGAATGGACATTATCTATTTTATTTCAGGCGAACCTGCTATATTTACATACACAAGATCAGGCGGTAATTGCCTGCCTAAATATACATGTCGCCTTTCCTCACAATAACCCGTACATACTCAAATACAATCTCACACTCGCGAACTGTAACATGCGCTCTTGTAAACTACACATTGGCTTTCGAAAAACAATCACACGTCCTGTCTGGAAGACTGTCGGGTCCTGTCTGAGTAACCTCAGTCCACTCGCTGCCCTTGTCGTTCTAAATTCCGTGCGGTCAGCAAACCCTCGTGCTGTCCCACTCGTCACGTCGTACAGTAGTCCTGTCCGTGTCAACCTTGGGTTGTCCTACTGCTAACTCTGTTTACGGGTGTTGTCCCGTGAACTAGCATCCCCCGCCCCATCCTCGGGGTTAGACCCGCTAATGTCCTAGATATGACACGTCCGTGTCCTCATCTAAGTCCTGTCTTATAACTGTCCTAAGTTATCCCATGCGGTCTGTCTCAATTCTATCTACTCCCTAGTAGAGGTCCTTATCTACGTCCTATCTGTCCTTACTCCTTATTCTGTCTCCTGTCCTATCTATGTCCTATCTAACACGTTGACATACTCCCGTGGGTCCCCATATTGCGTCACCAAATTTAAACTAGTAGGTGTGACGCAATGTCGTCGAAGCATATAAAAAATTAGCTGGGTCTAATTTGTCAAGGTGTTTGTAGGAATTCACTACTCATGTCCTTAGGTACCACTTCTGACTTATACCAGTCTGCTACCCAGTTACTATCAGTTTATAATCAGTGTCCCACACCTGTACTGTTGATAAGAGTCACTGCCCTTCCACATTACACTCTTGGAAGCTGTATCGACCCAAGGCCAATTTGTTTTTAATACACTGCTTATCTAAATATCGAAACCCGATATCTCGAACAGATTGTTCCTGTTATGGGAACAATACATGAATATAAAATTCATGGCTCCCATGCATTGTACCTCAACATCTCTAACAAGTTGTGTGTTTACTGAAGTTCCCCCTCTCTGACTTCCACTTGCGGATAAATACTCAACTGTGTCCTCAAACTTTTTATAAGTTTATAGTGTCCCCTGTGCATGTGTACTGTCCCTTTGGAAATCCTGCTGTTTGCATCTTTATCTGTTTGTATTCCTGTTTGTATGCGTGTTAATTTATACTTTACGTATGTTTAAATTAGAAACATATGTGTATGTTAATTATTCATGTGATTAAAGCTTTCAAGTGTCGCAGGTAGGTTTGTGCAACTCACAAATGAATGCCTATGATTGATTTGTGAGGTGCGTGCCCGAACTGAGACGCTGGAAAACATTCCTATAGCTGTAATGCAATAGTGGCTACAACACATATAAAATTACACGCTCACATGTGTTACACAGAAGACGAAGACAATTTATAAAAAACTCAATTGTGCGAAAAAAATGCACCATTGAACATTCATAATATAGTTAATCCTTTCACTCTTCCTCTCACTCATCTTTTGTTCACAGACTCAAAGTTTGTAAGTTTAAAAATGTTTTTCTGATTAAAATAAAAATGGGCTCGTTTTAAACAATTATCGAGCCAATATTAGTACCTTTTTATAGTACTTTTACTAAAGTATATACATTGTTGTTGGATTGCGTAGGGCAATGCTAAGGAACGAACTATTCTAGCTAACTTATGGTTTATATAATGTGCTCTAATGGGTGTTACTAACTAAGGAAAGGTAATTTACCTAACTAAACAAAATTTAGGAGAAATGTGTTGACTCCCTTAAAATACAATGTTGTAAATGAGCCTAATAAATTCTAACTACATTTACCTGCGAACTAATCTAAACTATAATTAAATTAAGTTATTCTAGTTAACGACTTTCAATAACTTTTAGGACAGTCGTCTCCTGAGAGACTTGTTTGTTCTATTTATACTAATGTAACGGTATTACTGTTTTAACTATTGTCTGTATTTATGTATACTAACTGACTTTAACTAACACTAAACTAATTTAAATGCGATTACTGTCGAATTTCTTTAAGTGTATTTTAAACGTAAAGAAAATTTATTTAAACAAGCATCTTAACTAAAAAATCATGTTATGCATTATACATTAATACATTAATATATTAATATTATATCAACACAATATCTAACTAACTTAGTGGTCGCTCCAGGTGCAGGTGATGATGTCGCGACCTCCTCTGTGCTAACTTACTATCACAGTTTATCTACACTGGTTAATTTCTATCGTAGCTGCAGATGTCTGTGACGATGTAACGACGCTCTTCTGTATTACTCTTATTAACACAGTTCT
This sequence comes from Cepaea hortensis, assembly GCA_963921405.1. NCBI lineage: Eukaryota > Metazoa > Mollusca > Gastropoda > Stylommatophora > Helicidae > Cepaea > Cepaea hortensis. The sequence goes on from OY992876.1 coordinate 81,455,937, forward strand.
ATATACAATGGATAGTCTATAGTTTCTGCAGATACCGGTGACGATGTAACGTCGCCCTTCTGTCTTAACCTTATTAACACAGAACTATATACACTGGATAGTCTATAGTTTCTGCAGATGCCGGTGACGATGTAACGTCGTCCTTATGTCTTAATATTACTATCACAGTTCTATATACAATAGCTAATCTGTTGCAACTGCAGATGCTGGTGACGATGTAACGTCGTGGTTCTTCTGACACAATTCAAAGTTTGAGGGTCTGGTTATCAAGTCTGCTAACGTATTGTTGCTTCCCTTAATGTGTCTTACAGAAAAAGAATAGTTCTGCAGTATCAGGGACCAACGGTAAATCCTGTTATTCTTTGGCATCCCTGTTTCTATAGCTAATAATGGGGAATTGTCAGTTTCCACGACAAAGTGTGTTCCTGCAAAAACTCTATGCAATTTACTCACACAATATACAATCGCCAGTGCTTCCAACTGAGAAACATCGTATTTGGATACTGTTGGGGTGAGCTTGCGACTTACATACAATACTGGATGAAGGATTCCATCATACTCCTGAAGGAGCACGCCAGAGATGGTAGTAGTGTTCGCGTTAGTCCTGAGAATATATTGTAATTCTGGGTTAGGTAATTTAAAGCTAGGGATATTGCTGAAATGATATTTCAGTTTTGACATTGCACCGATTAAAGTAGCATCTTGTACATGTATTTTTGAATTCAATTTCAATAAATCAGAAAATACACTAGTAATCTGAGCCAAATTAAGAATAAATGTGTTGTTGTAATTAACTAAACCAAGCAAACTTCACACTTGCTTCTTGGTGGTCGGCATAGTGAGGTTTACAATTTTGGTTACAATTTTGTCGTCACTTTTCAAGTGGCCCTTTGATATAGTATGGCCTAAGACATCTATCTCCTCCAGTGCCAACTCCACTTTGGTTGGTTTGAATGTAAATCCAAACAACTTAATTCTTTCGAAGACCCGTCTTAAGGTTTGTATGTGTGTAGTCCAGTCTGTTGTATGTATACAAATGTCGTCTATATACGTTTGGGTGCTTGTTAATCTATGAAAAAGATCCCTGGTAGGATGGACAAAAGTTGCAGGCGCATTGCGAAGGCCGAAAGGAAGAAAACGCCACTCGTAAAGATCTAAAAGTGTTGCAAAGGCAGTAAGATGGATGGAATCTTTATGCATAGGAATTTGCCAATAGCCTTTGGTTAGGTCAAGTTTTGAAAATATGGTAGAAGTTGACATGTTTAAGATCAGATCGTCACAGGAAGGTGTTGGTTCTGCGTCTGTCTTTGTTACTGAATTAAGTTTTCTGTAGTCGACGCAGAGTCTGATAGTAGAATCCTTCTTTTTCACCAAGACAATGGGAAAGGAATATTCTGATTGGGATTTCTGAATTATCCCAGAAGATTCAAGACTAAGAATTTCCTTGTCAAGATTATCCCTATAGTTTACAGGGATGGAATATGGTCGACATTTAATCGGAGTATAGTCAGAGAGAATGATGGAGTGTTGTATCCTATGTGTTCTACCTAAACTGTCTGAAAAAATTTGTTTGTATTCTGTCAGTAATGCTACTGTCTTTTGTTTTTGTTCGTCTGTCATTTTCGGTCCTAGATGGATGCTGTTAATCGTCGTTGTAGTGTCCACTGTCGGTACCGTTAGTTCAATGTCATCATCCTCTATCTGGTTGATCATTGTGGTTGCACCGTGTTCGCCTTCTGTCTGGTTGGTTGCTGTAGTTGCACTGTGTTCGTCTTCTGTCTGTTCTTCTTGTCTAGAGTAGTATGGTTTGAGCATGTTGGTATGGATTTATCTTGAGTTTGTTGTTCAGTGATATTTCATAGTCAACATTAGATACTTTTCTCACTACTTTGAATGACCCTTGCCATGATGTTAATAATAAGTCACTCTTATCAGGTAAAAGTAATAAAACCTCCTGTTCAGGTTCAATGTGTAAGGTTTTTGCACCTTTATTGGCATATTGGCGGTACATCTGTCCTTTGTGTTCCAAAGATGTTTTCGCTAATGCACACGCCTTCATGATCTTAACGCGTGTGTCTGTAACTACCTCATATGGTGATACTAGTTATGGGGTATCTGAGGTGTTGGTTATCAGCTGATGGTAGATGTTAAAGGGTCCTCGTGGGTTTGCCCCGTACACTAGCTCAAATGGTGAGAAGCCCGTGCTTGCTTGCGGGACTTCTCTGTAGGCGAACAGCACTGTTGGTAACAGTGTATCCCAATCAGATGGGTTTTCTGCTGTCACCTTCGCCAGCATATGTTTATGATCCGCGTTAATCTTCTTCACAATTCCATTCGCAGCCGGGCAATACGGGCTAGTGAAACACTGTTTGATGCCTAACAATTTTGTAAAAGCTTGCGTTACAGCTGATATGAATTGTGTCCGTCTGTCGGATACGATGGTTTGGGGAAATACGAACCGTGAAAATAGATGTAGAAAAACGTTGACTACATCTTTGGAACTGATGTATTTTAATGTCATCGCTTCTGGCCAGCGTGAACAGAAATCCACGAGAGTTAGAATATAACGATTTCCTCTGTTAGACACATGATTTAATGGTCCAACTATGTCCACGGCGACACACTCAAAAGGTCTAGAGGCTAGTGTTGTTGGTTGGACCTCTGCTGTGACATGTTTACCCTTTTTAACTAAATGTTGACAAATAGTACATAAACGACAGTAATGTTTTATATCTGTACCAGTAGAAATGAGCTAAAATTCTGGTTCTCGTTTTATCATAACCATATGGCCAGCAAACGGCGAATTGTGTGCGATTCGTAAGACTGTTTGTCGATGTTGGAATGGTAGAACCATTTGCTGGATTTCGTGGTTTTCTCTCTTGCATGTTCTGGTGAGAATACCATCTTTCAATCTAAATTACCACGAAGCATTTTTCGTTAATGTGGGTTTTTCACCTACAATTCTAAAGTAGGGTGACACTGTTGGATCGGCGCGTTGCGCCTTTATAAACTCTTCTGTGGTGGTTTTGTCTACTGTATCACTAGGTGAAATTAGATGGAGCATTTCTTTATGTAGGTTGTCTTGTTGTCTGTTTGTTTCAGACCTAGTTACAACGTTAGCCTTATTGGAATAGGTTTCTCTCCAGTCTTTTATTTTGTTAGTGGTACATTTCTTCACTTCTGGCAGACACCCGATTATCAGATCTGTCAGGGTCTTGTATGGAAGTAATAGTGTAATTGCCGGTATGTAAGCGAGAGTCAGTGTAAGCAATAGCTGAGGTCAAGGACAGTAGGAGACACCACGGCTTGGCTGACGGAAGGTCAGACAAGAAGTCCGTGGACAGACCCACGTGATGTGGGAAGGTCAAGGAGGAGAGAGTCAGTGTGTGTGAGACAGCGGATAGAGACAGACGTGTGAAGAATAGCGAGAGAGCGAACGATCAAACGATAGTGTTGTGACGGATAGATGAGATGAACGTTGTGTATTGATATTCGAGGAATGTACTAACTGTGATGTGTGCGAGATGATGTGAGACTGTGATTGCGAATGGTCATACGGGCGACAGTGTAAATATCGCCCATGTGGACGTGAGCGAGCGTTTGGCTGCCTGTGTAGAATGACTGCTTGATCGTACGCGAGGTGACGGTGGAGTGAGCACATAATGTTATACTGTAATATACTGTAATAAAAGGTTGTTCAGGAGACAGCTCCTGCGAGTTTCCGATTGCAGTTATGTGTTATTAGTATATGTGTCGTGGACGTTGTAATTTGCCTGTCCAAGTCCAGTGAGCTAGACGGAGAAGTTAGTTAGGACTCTGACAGGTATAATGGTGTCAGAAGTACACACGAACCACATACCCAAGTAAAATGCATAAAAGAACGCTATTTATTTAAAGAAGAAGATCGATTGCATAAGATCTATAAGAAATTGTAAATCAGATATTTGTTAATAAAATCAAAACGAAAATAACGTGTCGACTGGGTATTAGGTTCGTTGTATGGACATCTCGACAAAAGGTCTGCAAGACAGTTTTGTGAACCTTTTATGTGGTTAACCTCATAGCTATAGTCCTGCAGAAGAAGGGACCATATTGCCACCCTGCTGTTACTAGGCGTTCCTCTGGTAACAATTGTCAGCGGAGTATTATCTGTTTCAATAATGAAATGTTTTCCTAACAAAAATCTAGAAAGTTTACGTACCGAAAATGCCATGGCAAGAGCCTCGAGTTCCGGTGTACTGTAATTTCGTTCGCTGGTGTTCAGTTTTCGAGAGACGTAGTATACTGGGTACAAGATTTGGTCGTGTTCTTGGAGAAGCACACCTCCAATGGCTACGGAGCTCGCATCACATCTTAATCTAAAAGTAATATTCAAATTTGGCAATTTCAGAATAGGTGATTTAGAAAAATATGAAAGAATTTTCGTAAATGCTGGCCTTAAACATTCACTGTTTACAATCACATTGGGGTGTTTATTTGTTAGTAGATCAGTGAAACATTTGGTCAATTCAGCAAAATGAGGAATAAACTGTCTATAATAGTTTAACAGACCTAACACACTTCGCAACTATTTCTTAGTTGTCGGAAGCGACAATTTCAAAATTCTGGACATGATGTTATTGTCAGTTGATATAAAGCCATTTGAGATCTTATAGCCCAAAAATGAAATTTCCTGAAAGGCTATATCCACTTTGGAAGGTTTTACAGTCAGTCCATGAAGTCTAATTCTGTCAAATGTCTGCTGTAGTGCTGTTATGTGCTCTGTCATGTCCTTTGTGTGTATGCAAATGTCGTCCATGTACCAAATGATGTTAGCAATGTCTGTCAAAAGATTTCTTGTCATTCTGACGAAGGTAGCTGGTGCATTGACTAATCCGAAAGGTAGTTTACACCATTCGTATAAACCCCAAGGTGTGGCAAATGCAGTCAGATGTATACTATCAGGATGTACAGCTATCTGCCAGTAGCCTTTTGTCATGTCAAGTTTAGTAAAATAACGTGAGTCAGATAGTTCAGTCAAGATGTCTTCACAGTTGCTCATTGGTTCTAAATCCAACTGTGTAATGCTGTTGAGCTTACGATAGTCCACACAGAGTCTAATAGTGTTGTCCTTTTTGCGTACCAAAACTATTGGTGAACAGAAATGAGATTGTGAACGTCGAATGATATGATTTGTTTCTAAATCAATGATTTCTTGATGAAGTTTTTCTTTATAGTGTATAGGGATGGAATATGGCCTACACTTAATAGGAACGTCAGATGTTAAGATGATTTGGTGTTGCACTAAATTTGTCTGTCCTGGGCTGTCAGAAAAGATAGTCATGTAGTCTTGTATCAGTTGTCTGCAACTGTTAGTCTGTGTCTGTGTCAGGGTAGGATTTACCTTAATGTCTTGTAAGTTGGTCGTCGTGTCAAGACCTGGTGTTGGTATCTCGTCAGTGTCGTTGTCGTCCGTCTGGTCCACTATGGAGGTGCTTGCTGCAGTCTCTACTTGTTCGTCTTGCCTGTGGTGATAAGGTTTGAGCATGTTAATATGAAAAATCTTATGTTTGTCCCTAACTTAGTTCTAATATGGGAACAGACTTCCCTGATGTCTTTGGAAGTTATGGTTTTAGAAGGACTCGCTTCTGGCGAAATTTAGTACCTCTTGATATTATGTGGTCAAGAGGATCAATTCTGTCGACAGAAATATTTTTGAAAGGTCTGCTTGTTGACTCTGTTAATTGCAGTTCAGCTTGCGAGTGTTTCTTCTGTTTCACAAGCTTATGGCAGATGTCACAACTTCTGCAATACCGTTTGGTATCACTGCGAAACTTAGGCCAATAGAATTGAGTAAGTAATCTTGCTCTTGTTTTAGCATCAGCTATATGCCCTGCGAAGGGTATGTCATGTGCTAGCTTTAATGCTTGATTGCGGTTTTCTGCAGGTAGCACCGTTTGTTCTGTAGTGCTAGAACCTTTGGTATAGTACCGTGTCAGAATTCCGTTTTTCAGAGCAAAATACCATTTAGCATTCTTTGCTACTCGTGGCTTTTGGCCTATAAGTTTAAAATACTTCTGCAAAGATCGATCAGCTTTCTGGGCTGTTATAAACTTCTCCCTGGTTGTTTCAGGAGATGTCACAACTGGACTTATTTGTTGTAAAGCCTCTGTTTGATCGATTCGATCTTGCATTTGGGCAGTAGATCTGCTTACTGCATTTGTAATATCGCAACGATCATTCTCATCACACATTGATGTTACATTCACACAATTACATGTATGTTCTGGCATAGCCAGGTTGGTATTTGTACATTCATTTACAGGTGGTAATACATCATGAATGGTGATTGGTGATGAAGGTGAAGTGGTAGTATCAATATTACAACTGACAGATGATGTATTGATGTCATGTCGTATGTCATTCACTTCAGGAAGGTTTCCAATAATAATATCACAGCAAGGATTGGTTAATGCTGCGCATTTCACCTTTCCTGTAAGGAATGGTGTAGTTATATATGCTCATGCAAGTGGATATTTCTCTATGTTCCCTGAGAATGTCCTGCATGTGACATATTTACCACTATATTGTGTTGGTAAAATATAATCTCTCTTTACACCAATGACAGTACTTCCGCTATCACGTAAAACTGTGGCAGGTTTACCATTAACATACCCCTGGTGGATGTTCAGTCTACCTTTGAAGTTTACTACAGAATTGGCCTCCTCACTGGTAATAGGTATAGAATGGCCGCATGTTAACACGCCATCCTCATGAAATTGATCACAAATGGTACATTTTTCCTGATGGAATACCTCAATGGAATGTGCTGAGTTTACTGGGTGATCTTGTACACTTTCATCTTCTGACGAAGAAATGTCAAACATGGCCGCATTAGCCTTTTTGGTCATTGACTTGGCTTTACAATCCTTACGCCAGTGACCAAAAGCCTTACAAAGGTAACATTTTGTAAGTTTTTTGTAGTTCTTCCTCTCTTCCTCTTGCTTAGAAATGTAATTATGCAAGTAAGCAGTGTACCCAGGATGTTGGTCGCACATATCATGCTCATTGTGTGCATAGTTACAATATTTACACTGATATAATTTCTCTGCAGTTTGCCTATAAGGTCTTTGTTTGCTATTTGACCCTGCCTGATATTTGCCATATGTAGCTGCTGCTACAAAGTCTGTGCTGGTCAGACCACTAGAGAAACAATGCTTATTGGCTGCAAAATAACCAGAGCCACGACTTTCAATCTGTTGAACACTTTCACACTGACATTCCAACAAAAATTTAGAAAAGGGGGCTGGGAGAGATGCAATAATCTTATCTCTCAACATAAGGTCAACCAATTTGTCATAACTTCCATTTACTTTGGCTGCTGACAGCCATTTAGAAAAAATATTTTGAATTTCTGAGATGTAATCAGAGAACGTGTGTGTTGGCTTAGGAGACAACTTCCTAAACTGTTCTCTATAACCTGATTCGTCTAGCAAAAAATGTGACATAATTTTTGCTTTTATGTAAAGATAATCTTCTTTCAGGTCATTTGGGATCGACTCTATGACTTTAAGAGGTTCCCCAGAAAGACTTCTTACATATACTATCCCTCATTCAGGTTTTGGGATTTTGTAATGATCCATAACAAATTCAAAATTTTGAGTGAATGCTGCTATGCAATCACCTGTGTTGTAACTTCTGATCAGACCTTGGTACTTCTTATGAGGTTGATCTTTGTCTGTTTCTCTATTCACTTTCTCTTTAGAACATTCAGCTTTAAGTTGTTCAATTTTCATTTGTGTTTCTTGCTCTTCTTTCTTACTTTGTGCTAAGATCTCAGCTTGCCTCACTGCAGCTTCTGACTGTTTTAACGCAGCTTCTGATTGTGCTTGTTGAAGCTTTAGAGCAGCATCTGATTGTGCTTGTTGAAGCTTCAAAGCAGCTTCTGATTGTGCTTGTTGAAGCTTTAAAGCAGCTTCTGAGTATGCCTCTTTACTTTTCAGAGCAACTTCTGATTCCTTTAATGCCCTTTCGGCCGCTCTCTCATCCCTCTCACTAATTTGCTCTTGTTTCAAAAGATATTCTGCATATTTATTTTCACTCCAGGCTCTCAATTCCTCACCAGACATATTCAATTTTAAACCCATTTCAATGCACTCGTTCAAAGAAGACATGATGAACAATAGGTATGATGGAATAAATATAAACAAAATTACTTATGATGTTAGTAAGTTACAAATATTTATAGCACAGTTAATGTCCAAAGCCAGACTAACGAAAGTATAAAGAAAGCTGGGAAAAAAATTTTATACTCAAGTAATCCTTGGGTACTGTGCTGTTCAGTGGTGCTCGAAATCACACTGGAACGTCTTTCGGGTTGACGCACAAACAATTTTTGAAGTTCACCAGACTCAGGTAAAGTTGTCACAAAAACCCTGTACTTTTTAAACTAAACGAAATTAGAACGTTTGTAAATGTATGGTGTGTGTAATGTCACTGAAGTCTGTAAAGGTTTGTATGCTGTCAAGTATTATTGTTAGTCGTTACCACAATCAACAACTTTCACGCTCACACTGACTCTATTCAATGACATTCAAGGGCACGGCCGCCATTTTGGATTTTAGGTACAAAATTTGTTGAATTTAGTGATAAGTCTGAAGACGCCTCGGTTGGCTTCAAATAATATCTTCACACTTATAATTTAATTAAATCAACTCTATTAATTCGTTACTTTACCTTAATTCATGACTTGCGCACTTCTATCGGCATGTTCACATACGCTTCAAACTCGGACAAAAAAAATTTACACGTTTGCATTTGATTCAAAACCCGGACGAAAGCCACCACATTCGCACTTGTCAGAGTCTTGCATAACACAAGACAAGTTGCTCGTTTTCTGGCAAGTGTGAAGTAATATCAAACTATCAAATCACACGAAGTGAATATCCGAAAGTATTATTCACACGCTTTATTGACGCGTTGCATTAATTATCGTACAAACATCGCGCACTGACAATCTAATGCAATCATTTCAACATGAACAAGATCACTACAATACATAATAATACATGCAAGCAATAAACATCTCACTTACAGTTAAACTATACAAGCATTCGGCTCAGTCTCCCACTGTCGTACAGGCTAGCTCTCAAGGCAGATTCAAACTCAACTCGCATTCCCTTGCGACCTGTCCCTTCAACGATCTCAGCCCGTCTGCCAGTTCTGGCGTCCTACACGCTTACACGCACACGTCAGCTGGTGTCCCCTGCACGGTTCACGGGGTGAACTCAATTGCTGTGCGTGGCTACCTATCCGGGCGTCGGTAACGACGCCGCGTTCTCTCTGCCGTGTCTAACATTACTCAGGGTTGCGTGTTGTTATGTTGTCTGGCGTTGGTACAGACAACGCGTCGCAACCTCGGATGTGAGACCTTGACACACAGCAGGTTTCAATTCTACAAAGCGACCGACGTAACCAGAATAGGTCAACTGTAACCAGCACGAGAATCACGTTCCTGTACATCAAGCGTTCGAGTAAACAGCAGATAAAGATAAGTTGATTAATTTTGATTGCTAATTACCCAAATCTGCATTCTTTGATTTCCTTGTATAGATACCATCATTAGTAGATTTGAATATTAAGGAGCATAAAATAATATCAGAATAAGAAACAAGTTATATTTTGCTTTATTGAAACATAAATAGCCTCTATCAATATATTAATTAAATACTTAGAAATTAAACCAGGTCCAAAATGACGTCATGTGACGACCTCAAAGAACTAGCCTTAAAATATGCAAGAACCCCGGACCAAGTAAGATACTGGTGCACAGAACATTACAAAACATTGAAGGGCTATTTAAACGATACAAAGTCTCAACTCAAGGAAGACTTGAAACTAGTTGAAAACAGAAATAGGAAAAATAACTTAATCCACGAGTTGACACAGGAATTCGAAAAGAAAATGCAAGACTACAAAATTCCAAAAACTAGATGGTATACATGGTATAGGGAATCCTTACCAATACGAAACAGACATCTGCAAGAGATCATACCAGATATGTCAAGGGAAGACTATGATTATTACAAAACAAACATATTATCAAACTACTTAAACGACCTCGACACCCTAATATTAGTGTTACAAGACCTTAAACCAGTCCCAGACATGTCGTTTACCCATTATATAGAGGAAATAAAAGGCAGGTACATGAGGCTAATGGCTGAAATTAGAGACACAAACAATGATCAGGCAGCATTAGATTTCTTCCTAATAGAAAAAATTAAAGCATCACTCCCAGCCGAATGCGCAAAATATTTAGAAGAACACAACGCAGAGCCTATCAAAAATTTACTTGAAAAATGCCGCGAATATTACAACCAATTTATGAACCTGGTTAAGAACACTCAACAGAAGAGTACTGTGAAGGCAACGGCATCTTCAGCCACAGATTGCCAAAACAAACCACATAAAGCAAAACCAGTACTGTGCAAACATTGTAGCACTCCGCATACAGAAAATGGAATATGCGATAAGAATCGCACTTATCAAGAATACCTGAACACTGTTATAGCACAGAAACTGGGAAAGGTAAACCAGAGGAAATATAGAACCAAATGTCATTTTTGTTTAGCGTATGGCCACAGACGTTTCGAATGTGAAGGAGTAAAAAGAATACAGAAAGCAAAAGCAAATGCAGCCACAAACATTACAACAGACAGTTCAGCAAAGAACCTAGAAAAAGTAAACATCACAGATACTAAAACAAGTAGAACAAACACTGCAAATACAGATCAGACTGAGTTTTACCCAGCAGACTTCGTACCATATTTTAATAATGTTGTTAACATCAGTCAGCCTCACTCCTTATTAAAAGAGGGTAATACTCAACAAGAAAGGGAGGAAATGAACAAAACCTCCAGACTATCGTTAGGAAAACTAACATTCCATGAGGGATACATTAATGACACAGTATGCACATGTGTACGCGACACAGGGTCCTGTCTTATCGGTCTTCGGAAGACCCTAGCTGATCCTAAAGACTACCTAGATGAGTACATCTATTGCAGAACTGTTTCAGGGACAGTAGAGAAATATCCTATGGCATGGGCCAATATAAAATCACCTTTCCTGTCAGGCAGAGTAACTTGCGCATTATTAGACAATCCATGCTGCGATTTATTAATTGGAAATGTATTAAATGTAATAGACCACACAGAGTCCAAAACCCAGACATGGCAGAAAGTTAACACCCCAACAAACACTGCCTTAACCACACCACTCATCATACAACATCATGATAAACAGACCAAAGTACCACACCAGACCAACTTAACTACCATCTCACAACAAGAAAAAACAGAAACTGGTGTTTATCCACAAAGAAAAGAAGGTACAGATAACAAGCATTTCACAAGTGGGGGAAAAGATCACTGGTCATCATGGTACAAGCTATACCTCCTGTTAACTACACACATGCCCAAGTGCACACAATGGATAATTCTACTCGCACTACTCATAGTAATACAGATGACATTATTCATGACAAACCATCTAACCTCAATACTTACATCATTACTGGTGAACCAAAGTTTGTTGTTACCATGGATAAGCACTATGTCAAATCAACTCATACACATACTTATGCTGAACAAAGGAAAACATCAGTCGGTGGAATTACTGACAAAAATCAGCAACAAAGTATCCTACACATTTTGGAATATATACACAAATTTCATAGCAGTGTACACACATGCACGATTACATGTCAAAACTATACATGGTGTATTACTAATATTATTATTTGAACTATTGTATGTATACACACATGTACGAGTGCAGGTTTGGAGATAGCACTCAAAATGATCTCAACATGAAATTTGAAAATCCCCACCCGTCGGAAAATTAATTTTAACCGTACCCCCACTTTATATTCTTAGATCGAGGAACTCCAGAGTTGCCTTGTCTGCTGTACGACTCCAGCGCTATGATACTAGCACACTCCATTGTATAGACCAACATAAAAGGTCCTTCAACGTGAAAAGTTTCATCGGCAGAACAGTAAGACTCAACGTTAGATTTCAAGTATCTAACAATAAGCTATACCCATATTGACCTCGTTTCCAACGAGTATCTACAGAGTCCACATTTTGAAATCGACTAACAACGACAAGAACTTCGCAAGTACAGACATTCATTTCCAGTGATCAGTTTAAGAAACCAGATGCCAACCTACAAACTATGGCAAAGACAGTCACAGACAGACGCACCATGGCCACACTCCTAAGTAAGGCCACCGAACTTAAAACATTAATACATATTTTACAGGTGTGAACTCCAATAATTTTACAGAACGGACTTACAAATTGTCCAAACGTGGTGCAAATTCGTAACACTATACAGAGTGAAGGACAATATCAGTATATACAGAATACGTCAAGAATCGGTTGAGAAAGAAGAAATGCCAAACATTCCAGCACCACAATGAACATTGAACACCAGTATTTTAATTACGTGTGCATAATTTTCACAGGACAAGAACATTATCCTATAAGGGCATAAAGGCAGTGACGATGAACATTTTATTGTAAATTTATTAATCGTATGACATCCAATGTTTAATTTTATTAGTATAGTAGTTTGTATTGTTAGAATGTGATATGTACATATAAGCGTAAGTACAGCTGCGAAAAGTAGAAGTTGTAATGCTGAGAATCAACGCCTGGCAATCCCAATACGCGATTGTTACCAAACTTGCCTTCGCGTGTGGTGGATGGCCCGACGAATGATGCTTAGCAATAGTGTTACAAAACTAATACCATATTGTTGTAACAACAGGGATATACCAACAAAAGAGATTAATAATAACTCTCCAAAACAGTAAAGGAGGTGTGCCCAAAAAGGGAAACAACTCACGGTCTGACATAAGATGAGGTAAGGGGGACTATGACATACATGAAGTATATTCAAACCATGACCACAACAGTGACATAGCGTGCTCATAAAGAATCGATTAGGGTGCATTAAATAGAGACGAGGGGGACCACGTCTGAATAGAGAGAAAATTTAAGAATGCTGTAAGCGGAAGTTGTAGCCTTATTCCAGGCGTGAATCAATGGAGAATCGTTAACCCAGCATAGCCACAATAACTATGAGATGATAATACACAGCGAATCGATTGGGAAACAGGAAGAGAATGTAATGTCACGGAGTGGGGATTGAAGAATATAACGAGGTATGACAAGTAGACCCAACCAGAACATTTGCCAGACCACGACAAAACCTTGAGAGAAACCTCAGTACTGAAAAAGAGAGAACAATAGTTATAGTTGATCTCGAAAAAGACCAGAGTAAGAAGATACGCACGCGTATACGGATGGTCATACAATCCCCTGACAAGATTAAAAAGATGTATCAAGAACAACAACAGAATGTGTCACATTTCTAAAAGAAAGTGCCACATTGTTTGTGTGGGGGGAGAGTGTCAGGGTCTTGTATGGAAGTAATAGTGTAATTGCCGTATGTAAGCGAGAGTCAGTGTAAGCAATAGCTGAGGTCAAGGACAGTAGGAGACACCACGGCTTGGCTGACGGAAGGTCAGGCAAGAAGTCCGTGGACAGACCCACGTGATGTGGGAAGGTCAAGGAGGAGAGAGTCAGTGTGTGTGAGACAGCGGATAGAGACGGACGTGTGAAGAATAGCGAGAGAGCGAACGATCGAACGATAGTGTTGTGACGGATAGATGAGATGAACGTTGTGTATTGATATTCGAGGAATGTACTAACTGTGATATGTGCGAGATGATGTGAGACTGTGATTGCGAATGGTCATACGGGCGACAGTGTAAATATCGCCCATGTGGACGTGAGCGAGCGTTTGGCTGCCTGTGTAGAATGACTGCTTGATCGTACTCGAGGTGACGGTGGAGTGAGCACATAATGTTATACTGTAATATACTGTAATAAAAGGTTGTTCAGGAGACAGCTCCCGCGAGTTTCCGATTGCAGTTATGTGTTATTAGTATATGTGTCGTGGACGTTGTAATTTGCCTGTCCAAGTCCAGTGAGCTAGACGGAGAAGATAGTTAGGACTCTGACACGGGTTATGCAAGATCGCGCACGTAAATGTGCCGGATAAGAAAGGAGTATTTATACGAGCTGTGGCGAAAGGGTACTTTTCTATATTGCCCAAAAAAGTTCGGCAATTCACGAACTCGCCAGTGTAGTCTTCTGGCTTAGGCAGTTCCTTTCTTAGACCGATCAAGGTACTACCGCTATCAATCAAGAGCTAGCACGGCTTATCATTCACCATTCCATAGTGGAACTCTAGTTTGCCTCTGGAGGCAACTGCTGCGTTTGCGTTTTCACTTGAAAACGGCACGCTGTGCCCGCATTTTAGTTCTCCGTCTTCATGAAACTGATGACACGTTGCACATCTATCGCAATTAAGTACATCAATAGCTGCTACCATATTTTCTTAAAACTCTCGCATTTCTCCTTGCTCACTTTCACTCTATGAGTCAACAAGCACAGCATTTACTGCTCTCAATCTCTGTCGTCCCTTACAACGTGAACTATAGTGCCCGAAAGAATGGCAAAAGTAGCATTTGACAGCACGTCTGTAGGTTTCTATCTTATTCTGCTGTTTCTTTATCATCGTCTGAGATGGATAATTCGGGTTACGGTCACACATTCCGAACTGAGGGTGAGAAAATCCACAGTATGGACACTGTGGTAGATTGGGTTTTTGTTTCTCCCTAATTTTGAATGGTTTTTGGGGTTTACTGTTGGCAACTGCCACTATCTCACTCTCTTCAATGTTAGCCTTAAATATGTCCCTGTTAGAAGAAAAATAAGCTGACCCCCGTTTCTCTAACTGCTCTAAAGAATCTACATCAGCTTTCTGAAAGAATTTAGCAAAGGGACTTGGGATGGTCGAAATAATTTTGTCCATAATCATTAAATCCCTAAGTTTTTCGTTGTTCTTATTGATCTTTGCAGCGTTCAGCCACTTATTGTATACGTCTTGGACGTGAGAGGCGTAGTCAATGAAGGTTTCATTGCTTCTAGGTTTCAACTTTGAAAACTGAACTTGATACCCTGGGGCATCTAAAAGAAAATGCTGCATAATACGCTGGTGAATATAATCATAGTCATTCCTTAGTTCTTGGGGAATAGACTCTATTACCTTTAAGGGCTCCCCTGACAAGTTCTTCATGTATATCCTGGCCCAGTGCTCCCTTGGTATTTCTTGGAACTTTAACTGAAACTCTACATTTTCGGTCCAAGCAGAAATTGAATACCCTTGGCAGAAGGGTTTTATTACGCCTTTGTATTTGCTATACTTATTTTCCTCTTCCCCACTTTTCAACTTAGTAGCTGCAATGTGCACATGGGACTCTACATCCAGTTCCTTCATTTTTAACTGTGTCTTTGCCTCAATCTCTACTTGTTTTAACTTGTTAGCTTCCGCCAACTCTAGTTGTTTTAACTTGTTAGCTTCCGCCAACTCTGCTAGCTCTTTTTTGTGAGCTCGTTCCTGTACCCTTTCCTCTTTCTCTGCAGCTGCTTTACTATATGTATGTTCCTTGTACTCATTCTTTGCCCACTGTTCTAATTTGTCGCCACTAAACACTAGATCTGTTCCAGCTTCTATACATTCTTTTAATGTTGACATTGTTAACAGTTATCTTACACACGAGTAACTTTTACACTGTTCAATAAAAATACAGATGACAATTCATAAAGTTGGACAATAATACAGTAGGCAATTTACAGCATTCAGAAAAATCAAAAAAAAAAAAAAGATGCTGCCTTAACCTGCAAAGTCAAAAAAATAGGGTACTTATCTGATGTTTTTGAAACTTTCAGCTTTTCATGCAGCTCTTCGGAGTTATCTATTGGATCTTCTTTGTCACACACACGGGATGTTAGGAACACTTTGAATCTGCTCTCTGGTGTTGTCGTGTCCTCCTTTACAGTGTCGTCCCTGGAGTGAAGAGAGCCGACACCCACATTATAATATTTTTTCCCTCTCAATATTCTGGAGAATCCACCAGCTTCCGTCCAACACACTCCATCAGCCTATGGACACCTTTTCCTATCACTCTCTCACTGTCGTACTATGCCCCCTTCTCATACTTCCCCAACGCAACATACTCAACAACTCTTGCTTCTAAAAATTAATAAAGATTAATTTATTAAAAGAAAAGTGTAACGTATATGAGACGTGTATGTGAAGAAAATGTGTGACGTGTTCTATAAAGTGTGTAGAATCGGACTCTCAGACAACAACCCAGTCAGCTGATCCCAGCAAGGATAGACCACAGCACGTTACGTCAGAACATGTACTTCTCACCCAGCGCCGAAACCATCTTGCCGGATACTGCTTTGCCTCTGTAGACCTCTGGTAATCCAATTTCATGAACATCCGAAATAGACACCGGTGGTATTAACAGTTAATCATGGACCGGTTGCACCCTACACAATGTCCGTTCCTATCGTTCATAAAAAAATGCACAAGTCCTTTGTAGTGTGTACACAGATTAATGTTAATTCTTACTGTACTGGATCCTCCCTCGTGTCTATCTAGCCTCAAGTATCAAGTCTTGTGTTCTATTACACGAGATTATATCACACTATGTAATTATTAGACTTAATGTTTTCAGTTCGTTACTACTGCCTGATGCTGTGTGGTGCATCAGTACGCATCACTCTCTTTGGTGAATCAACTTCCTTCTAGCTTTAGTTACGTTCTGTATGCAACTTTATTGATTGTTGAACTGGTGTTCTTCCGAATGGGATTTGTATCTTTCCCAAAAACTTGTTGAGTTTCCTTGGATCTGGTAGGGAACCTTAAATGGCACTACTGCAGTCCTATCAATCATATCTACATCTGCCATTATAGGCACGTGTAAAATTAAGTCACTAATTAACACACGGTAGATATTATTTCCACTAAGCACTGCAGTGCCTTTTCACTCCGACTAGAGCCACATTTTCAAGTCCCCCTAGTTGGCCCCAACTCGGGTTTATATGGCAAACTACCAAAGTTGGCCACGTGACGTTATCCTTTATGCCCCCACACAGGTGGCACATTGGCAGATCATCCCCTGTCAGGGATCCATCCCCCCTCTGGCTCCCTCAATGTTAGATTTGTCATCACTGGTTCTGACATCCAAAACAATCTAGAGAGTTACTGTACAGTTCCAACAAAGAGTTTTTCCCAACACGCTGTCAATCTTCTCGATGTTCCGGAAACAAGACTTGACAGATGTACTGTTTCCTGTCTCTCGCTGCCAATTCCGGTTTGTCTCTGACTGTTGACAAACTGTCAAGCGATGCCGGGACCTGTCTTCATCACCACCGAATGTTCCCAATCCGTTAGAGATGTACACGTGCAACTACAAATATTGTCCTGGGATTTTGACATCCGATTTGTTTTTACTGTTAGTAAAATAGTTGTCGCTGGCAGATAGTCCGTTTAATCAGAAAATCCTCTATAATAATCAACCGGTTAAACACACGGTTTTATTTTGTGACATAGGCCCCCTCCTAAGAGAGTAGTCCATCTCACTCTTCTCCACCGTGAGTTTAATCCAGATGATTCATTCTTCTTCTTCAGGAGCTGGGTGTCTTGACAAGAAATCCGCTCCAACATTTTCCTTCCCAGGAATGTACTCTACTGTGAAATTATACGGTTGAAGTAACAACGACCACCGCATCAAACGGGCGTTGGGCTTCTGAGAAGTAGCCAAGAACATCAGGGGCTGATGATCCGACTGGACCCGAAACTTAACTCCATACAAATAGGGCTGAAATTTTTGCACTGCCCATACAAGGGACAAGCACTCTCTCTCTCGACGGTTGAATAATTCCTCTCCGCCTGTAGAAGTTTCTTACTTGCATATGCTACAGGTTTCAAAACCGAAGCATCGTCTTTTCCTTCCTGTAACAAAGCGGCTCCAATTCCAATCGCACTCGCATCTGTTCTCAACACAAATTGTTTGGAAAGGTCAGGAAGCTGTAATACAGGTTTGCTGACCAAGGCCTCCTTTAACTGACTATAGGCCTTCTCACATTCTGGTGTCCAAATGATTTGTTCCGGGAATCCCTTTTTCAAGGTTTCCGTCAACGGAGCTCCCAGTTCAGTGAAATGTGGGATAAATTTGTGGTAGAACCCACACAACGAGAGAAAAGATCGCACATCCTTCTTCGTTTTTGGCCTTGGTGCATTTCTGATTTTCTCCAGGTTCTTCTCTTCTGGAACAATGTGTCCTGGAGTGATGGTGTGACCTAGAAATTCCAGAGTTTGGTAACCAATCATGCACTTGGTTGGACGAGCAGTAGGCCCTGCTTCCTTGAGTCTATTAAACACTCTCTCCAAGGATAGTAAGTGGTCATCCAAGCTGTCACTGGAAATCAGAATATCATCCATGAATGAGATGATGGATGGATCCTGTAACGGATCTAGTAAAGTCCTCATCATGCGTGTAAACACACTGGGTGCATTGCTGAGTCCAAAGGGCATGACCTTAAATTCGTAGTGTCCACTGGGTGTACTGAAAGCTAACAGTGGTCGAATCTCCGGTTTGACTGGTATCTGATAGTACCCCCGACTCAGATCCACTTTTGAAAAGTACCGAGCCTTATGGAGCCTAGCGAATAACTGAGTTGGATTCGGCAAAGGTTCCACCTGAAACTGTGTATGACTGTTCAGAAGTCGGTAATCTATACACAACCTGTGTTCTCCACTTGGTTTGCGTAACAAAACCACCCCCGCATTGTATGGGGATGTGGATGGTGCGATCACGTAACCCTCCAGCAGTTTTTGTATTTCCTCCTCCAGGGCCTTTTCTTTAGAGAATGGCACTGGGTAAACCTTTTGGTGAACAGGCTCCTGTGTGGTCAAAGTCATCTCGAACTCAACCAACCTCGTTCGTCCTGGTTTATCAGTCAGTATCTCCTTATGAGACTTGAGAACCTGGGTTATCCTTTCCCTCTCCTGGGAGGTCAGATCAGGGTTCACGTGCACATCCCTATAGGTTTCCTGGTGTTCCAAGGGATATTCCCTGCCCTCGCTGGTTCTCACTTCTGTCTCCACTGCAACTGCCATTGCCATGAGGTGCGCTGCCTTGTCTCCGGGTCTCTCTTCGTATTTCCGCAAGAGATTGATATGGAATATCTTCGACTTTCCCCGGATCCGGATCTGATAGTTGGTTCTGGATATCACCCTTTCCACGGGAAATGGTCCTTGCCAACCTATCTCCAGTTTGTTGTTTCCCGTTGGGAGTAGCAACAAGACTTTATCTCCCACCTCTAGAGATCTTTCTTTAGACCTACGGTTGTAGTAAGCCGCATGTCTTTTCCTGGCCTTTTCCAAGTTTTGATTTGTCAGAGTCCATCCCTTGTGGAGTTTTTCTTTCAGTTCCTCCACGTATTTGTAGGATGAGATCACTTCTTCTGACGTCCCCTCTTCAGTCCAACTCCTCAACATGGCTTCCAACGGTCCTTTGATTGGACGACCAAACAGCAACGTAGCGGGTGGTAGTCCTATTGAGCCATGAGGAACTTCCCGATAGGCAAAGAGTGCTACTGGGATATATTCATCCCACCTATCAGGTTTTTCCTGCGCTAGTTTCCTGAGCATTGTCATCAACGTGCCGTTGAAACGCTCTACTTGTCCATTGGCTTGAGGGTGGTAAGGGCTGGTATGTATGTGGTTAGAGTGAAACACCCTAAATACCTCCTCCATGAGTTTTCCACAACACTGAGATCCATTGTCCGTCAGAATTTGATCCGGAAAGCCTAATCTGGTAAAGGCCTCCATCAGTGCGTCCGCCACTCTTTTCGAGTCAATCGTGGTCAACGGTATAGCCTCACCCCACATTGTACAGCAATCCACCATTGTGAGTATATACATGTTCCTCTTCCTAGTCCTGGGAAGTGGACCCACGATATCGATGGCTACCCTCTCGAAATGAGAGTTCATGATGGGCATCTCACCCAACACCACCGGTGCTGTCCAGTGTTTCGGTGCCACCCTCTGGCACTCAGGGCATGACTTCACATACCGACGCACATCATCTGTCATTCCCGGCCAATAGTAATGGCAGGAAATCCGCTGCATGGTGGCGGCAATACCCATGTGTCCACTAAAGGAGATGGTATGCCCCATATGAAGAATCTGGGACCGGTGAGTTTTCGGGACGACCAACTGACCGTATAGGTTGTCTCCCCTTCCTGCTCTCCTGTAGAGTATCCTATTCTTCATGTAGTACTGCCCCCGTCCTGGTGGATCAGCACTTTTCTGCAGCTTTTTGTAGCAAGGACGTAAAGTATCATCCTCACTCTGGGCAGTTCGTAGCTCCCCCGGCATTGGGTTAGTCACAATTGCGTCTGCCTCTTCCGTTTTCGTCTGAGAGCGAGTCTGCATTGCTCCCATATGGATTGGCTCCCTGGGCATTCCCAGAAAGACATACCGGCAACCTAGGATGACTGGGAAAATGGGATCGGTCAATACAGCGGCCTTGATGGTGCCGGTGACGTACCTTGACCGAATCTCCACATTAGCAATAGGCAACTTCATGGTTACAGCACTCTTCTGTGCAGGCTGTATATCCAATGTCTCACCTGTGAATTGTTCTGGATGTACCAGATCCGCAGAAATCACGGCCTCCCCGTCCAGTCCTGTGTCGTATAAACACTCCACTTGACGACCGTTAACCTCTACCAATTCCACTACAGGTGGTTTTTCCTGGTCTGGAGTCTCTTCCTCGGCCTCAACCTGTTCGGTGGGCTCCACCTTAGGTTTCCCGGGGCACACGACGAATTGAGTGTCTCCTGACTTTCCTCTGCAGTCAATAGCATTGTGCGTATTCGACTGGCATTGGTTGCACCATTTCCCTGTCCTAGATTTTCTATTGCCAGACTTGAGTGAGCTCTCCTGGTGGCGAGCTTCCTTGTTGACCTTGGCATTTTCCGTGACAACCTCCTTGGAAGTCACTTGACATGCTGCGAAGTGAGGGTTCTTAGCCTTCGATTTGCAGTCCCTCGTATTGTGAGAGGGTGACTTACAAATTGAACACCACTTCTCCGACCACGGTCGTTTAGGTGTAGAGCTTGAAGTGCTCTTGCTTCCCTCCTTCTTCTTCTCTGAACTATCCTCTGATTTTTGCACATAAGGTTCCCACTTTTTGGTTCCTGAGTTTTTGGCTTTCTTCTTGTCATGTTTCTCTTGACTTTTGGTGTTGGTGGAAAGGTTTTCCCCTGCCTCCCCATGTACCTCGACGAACCGTTCTGCTAATTTAGTCACGAGGTCAATACGTTCCGCTCCTTGTTCTCCCAGGAACGTCCTGAGAGGTTTAGACATTTGCTTCTTCAGCTGGTCGACCACCATGAGCTCTTCCAGACTCTCATAGTCATGTGCGAACCCAGCCAAATCCATCCACTTATGGAGATAAGATTTTAGACGCAAACTGTAGGCGGCAAACAACTCCCCCGGTTCTCGTTTCGCTGCTCGAAATTTTTTCCGGTAGGTATGTGACGTAACCTCGAATCGTTTCAGCAGAGCCGTCTTTAACTCGTCATAATTGTTCTCATGTCCTGGTGGCAGGCGAGAATAAACCTCGTATCCGGTCCCGCGTAAACCCTGGGATAGCTTAAGATTCCATTTGTTACGCTCCAGACCCATGGCAACTGACATAGCCTCGAAGCGTTGAAGGTACTGGTCAATCTTCTCTTTGTCCTCCTCGTAGACCGCTAAAGGAAACTTCATAGCATGGTACCCATGTCCACCTACTGGTGTTGATCCTGGGATGGAGGAACCTCCAACTGCTCCCTCAGTTTCTCCATTAGATTGACTCTTGAGCTCGAGTTCCCGCATCCGGTACTCGTGCTCCCTTTTCTGTGCTTCCTTTTCCGCTTCTAATTTCCTAGCTGCTTGCTCAGCTTCAAATTTCCTAGCTGCTTGCTCAGCTTCCAATTTCTTAGCTGCTTGCTCAGCTTCCAATTTCTTAGCTGCTTGTTCCAACTCCATCCTTCTCAATTCCAGCTCGACCTTTCGATCTTCCCGTTCTGCTTGACGATACTCTCTCTCCACTTCCTGTATGTAATCCGTTAGAGCAGACCCCGACAGTCCCATGTCTTCCCCCTTTGCCCTTAATTCTAACGTGGTAAGTTTAGGGGTGGCCATTATACAGAGAGGTAAGCTAGCAGGTCGAGTACAATATAACTGCAAAATACTATACAGATATATGAACAAGTACTATAAATCTAGATATTACCACACACAGCACATTCACTCAGTGACAAGAGTAGAATCAGGACCACAGACCTATGCAGACGTGTGAAGTGTGAACAGGTAAGATATTAATTAGTCCTAACCCCTATCCACATTCACTCTAGCTGGATTCTCCAAAATGATATCTCCCTCTTATAACTAAGGATCCCGTGTCAAAAGACCCCGTTGTCAGAGGATCCCACTGTCAAAGGTTCCTGCTTGCAGGAGATCTCGCTGTCCAAGGATTCCGTTTATTAGAGATCCCGCTGTCCAAAGATCCCATTTACGAGAGATCCCGCTGTCCTAAGCTCCCGTTATCGAGCCCCCAATAATGTCGTGTCCTCCTTTACAGTGTCGTCCCTGGAGTGAAGAGAGCCGACACCCACATTATAATATTTTTTCCCTCTCAATATTCTGGAGAATCCACCAGCTTCCGTCCAACACACTCCATCAGCCTATGGACACCTTTTCCTATCACTCTCTCACTGTCGTACTATGCCCCCTTCTCATACTTCCCCAACGCAACATACTCAACAACTCTTGCTTCTAAAAATTAATAAAGATTAATTTATTAAAAGAAAAGTGTAACGTATATGAGACGTGTATGTGAAGAAAATGTGTGACGTGTTCTATAAAGTGTGTAGAATCGGACTCTCAGACAACAACCCAGTCAGCTGATCCCAGCAAGGATAGACCACAGCACGTTACGTCAGAACATGTACTTCTCACCCAGCGCCGAAACCATCTTGCCGGATACTGCTTTGCCTCTGTAGACCTCTGGTAATCCAATTTCATGAACATCCGAAATAGACACCGGTGGTATTAACAGTTAATCATGGACCGGTTGCACCCTACACAATGTCCGTTCCTATCGTTCATAAAAAATGCACAAGTCCTCTGTAGTGCGTACACAGATTAATGTTAATTGTTACTGTACTGGATCCTCCCTCGTGTCTATCTAGCCTCAAGTATCAAGTCTTGTGTTCTATTACACGAGATTATATCACACTATGTAATTATTAAACTTAATGTTTTCAGTTCGTTACTACTGCCTGATGCTGTGTGGTGCATCAGTACGCATCACTCTCTTTGGTGAATCAACCTCCTTCTAGCTTTAGTTACGTTCTGTATGCAACTTTATTGATTGTTGAACTGGTGTTCTTCCGAATGGGATTTGTATCTTTCCCAAAAACTTGTTGAGTTTCCTTGGATCTGGTAGGGAACCTTAAATGGCACTACTGCAGTCCTATCAATCATATCTACATCTGCCATTATAGGCACGTGTAAAATTAAGTCACTAATTAACACACGGTAGATATTATTTCCACTAAGCACTGCAGTGCCTTTTCACTCCAACTAGAGCCACATTTTCAAGTCCCCCTAGTTGGCCCCAACTCGGGTTTATATGGCAAACTACCAAAGTTGGCCACGTGACGTTATCCTTTATGCCCCCACACAGGTGGCACATTGGCAGATCATCCCCTGTCAGGGATCCATCCCCCCTCTGGCTCCCTCAATGTTAGATTTGTCATCACTGGTTCTGACATCCAAAACAATCTAGAGAGTTACTGTACAGTTCCAACAAAGAGTTTTTCCCAACACGCTGTCAATCTTCTCGATGTTCCGGAAACAAGACTTGACAGATGTACTGTTTCCTGTCTCTCGCTGCCAATTCCGGTTTGTCTCTGACTGTTGACAAACTGTCAAGCGATGCCGGGACCTGTCTTCATCACCACCGAATGTTCCCAATCCGTTAGAGATGTACACGTGCAACTACAAATATTGTCCTGGGATTTTGACATCCCGATTTGTTTTTACTGTTAGTAAAATAGTTGTCGCTGGCAGATAGTCCGTTTAATCAGAAAATCCTCTATAATAATCAACCGGTTAAACACACGGTTTTATTTTGTGACAGGTGTGTAGAGCAAAAACAATTAATACTCAACTAAGATATTGATAATACAATGTACAATTTGTCTGTCTAGTTATCTCTTCCGACAGGAACCTGAATTACGAAATATTGTTATATGTGTCTGTCGTCGTGTCTGTTGTCGTATTGTCTGTGTCGTGTAGTCTTCACTGGCTTGGGCATCAACTGAAACGTATCTGTGCACATAATTTACATAATATAATGATCACAATTTCATGCGTTTTAACACTTTGCGCACACTCTTAATCTTTCTTTCAATTATGCGATCTATACACTCACGTACAACTTGCTATTTCGCTCTTACTTTCTGATCTGAAACATTCATCATAATTATATTTAAACATTCTTGTTTGGTCATTCATGCAAGCTGTGAATTCATTCGAACTTCTGACACCATGTTGGGCTGCCTGTCAACAACTCAAATTGCATCCAGGCACTCGCGCCACTTCATTCATACCTCAACGAAACTTCATGTGTGAATGGACATTATCTATTTTATTTCAGGTGAACCTGCTATATTTACATACACAAGATCAGGCGGTAATTGCCTGCCTAAATATACATGTCGCCTTTCCTCACAACAACCCGTACATACTCAAATACAATCTCACACTCGCGAACTATAACATACGCTCTTGTAAACCACACATTGGCTTTCGGAAAACAATCACACGTCCTGTCTGGAAGACTGTCGGGTCCTGTCTGAGTAACCTCAGTCCACTCGCTGCCCTTGTCGTTCTAAATTCCGTGCGGTCAGCAAAACCTCGTGCTGTCCCACTCGTCACGTCGTACAGTAGTCCTGTCTGTGTCAACCTTGGGTTGTCCTACTGCTAACTCTGTTTACTGGTGTTGTCCCGTGAACTAGCATCCCCCGCCCCATCCTCGGGGTTAGACCCGCTAATGTCCTAGATATGACACGTCCGTGTCCTCATCTAAGTCCTGTCTTATAACTGTCCTAAGTTATCCCATGCGGTCTGTCTCTATTCTATCTACTCCCTAGTAGAGGTCCTTATCTACGTCCTATCTGTCCTTACTCCTTATTCTGTCTCCTGTCCTAGCTATGTCCTATCTAACACGTTGACACTTGGCTACCAACCAATATTATACAACAAGAAATGCTGTACAGACCAAGTGGAAGCAGAAGAAGCGGCTGTCATGTAACCGATGGACAGAGAGAATAACAGTCCATGAAAATCTCAACATATGAAGTCGATAAACGGGCACTATCTCGCTGTTTATGCTTCAACTCGACACCGCAAGGTACAAGAGGAACATGATGAGATGAGACGGGATGAGATGAATGAGATGAGATGAGATAAAATGAAATGAGATGAGACGAGATTAAATGAAATTAGATGTGATGAGATGAGATCAGATGAGATTAAATGAAATGAGATGTGATGAGATGAGATTACATGAATTGAGATGTGATGTGATGAGATGAGATTAAATGAAATGAGATGTGATGTGATGAGATGTGATGTGATGAGATGAGATTAAATGAAATGAGATGAGATGAGATGTGATGTGGTCTTAGGTGCTTAACTATTCCAGGGTGTAGTCTCTAGGTGTCCACTTTCGGGTCAGTAGTCGACGGAGTCAAAAGGATAATAGCACTCTAGCCCTCAAACTTCCGGTGCGCTACTGTCAGGAACAGGGGTTCATCTCCTGCAGCGGTCAGTTGGACGTTGCCGTTGACTTCTTGTTCAGAAAATAATGACAAACTACTGCATGTAAAATTGTCTGATCACAGTTTTCGTGTGTGTGCATGCATGCGTGCGTGCGTGGTGCGTGCGTGGTGCGTGGTGCGTGCGTGCGTGCGTGTGTCGAAAAAAAGGGGCGAGGGGAGAGAAAGAGCTGTTGAATGTGTTTGTATGATTAGTTTAAATTAATACGAACTAACGAATTTCATTGTCAAAGGTTTATGAATTGGGAACGCAGACCAATCTGACTTTCTGTCCTTCTTATCTCTCTGCTCGCATACATCAATATATTCATAAATCACTTATGAAGCTAATCTTAGACAACAATCACGATCACAGAAACAATATGCATTAAAACGCATGGAATTTGTGCAATAATCAATAATACATGACTCACTGTAAGTAATTGTTGACATGGCAATTATAATTATCTAAGGCAGATGTATGGTACCACAGCTAGGAGAATCTTTATTATATCAGATCATTATTATGGATTTGTTGTTAATGGGCATGTCTAGACAAGATGGTGACGTACCTCTACATTCCAGGGTAGAAGAGGAGATTCTAGACAAGGCTACAAGCTACATCTACTTGTCAGGAAAGAAGATGAAACTATAAAAGCTTGCTGCGTGTCATTTACAGTACACGGGCGGGAACAAGAGAGACTAGGACAGAGATCAGCACCGGTATGTTGGACCTGCATATGAGATAATCAACAGGAATGGGTTGACAACGGCTTGGACAAACGAACCAGGGACAGGACTTGGGAGGAAAAAAAAAAAAACGGACTTGCCGGACAACCAGACCTCCCACCCAACGTCACAGACATTGTATGCGCACAATATAAGTCAGATTTTACTGGCAAAAAAATATAGTAATAATTGTTTGCACACAACATAAGTCAGATTTTACTGGCACATAAATATAGTAATAATCTACGCACCATGAACCACCGCTATTATAACCGATGCCACACGGGCTGGTTGAAACAAGGTAGAAAGTTTTTTGTTTTTTTTCAAATTGGACAGGACAGGATTTACAGTAATTACGGTCAACCCCAGCATTTATTCGCTGGTTGCGATTTACTAAGCAATGTTAATTCATTTTACAAATACAATCTGTAGGGCCGACGCCTCACACCATCTAAATCATGCACAAAGTTCTGCTTTGAAATCGACAACTGCTGATTGCTGGTTTCCTAATCGTCAGCTCGGTGTGTCGGGAAATTATGAGACTGCGCCTCTGACTATCCCCAAGCAACAACTATAATATCGACAAGTCACATACCTTAGGCTACATCTAGTTTGCTCTCCTTTATCACAAGCAGATAGTTGACTCAACTGTACCTACAACTTTGAGTCTCTCACATTTCTCACATTTATATGGCGAGAAATCGCGGCTGTTCGCGAGTCGATCCACTGACATTTAACACAACAAATGCAGCTTCCAGACACAAGATTCGACCCACAGCCCCCCCCCCCCATGAGAAAAGACAACAAGACACGCGGGAGCGGACACACCGACTATCAGCTGTAACAACAATCATGGAGAAACACACAAACCCGAGGAGAGCTGCCTCAGAAAGAATAAACCAAATAAACAGATAGACATGATTACAACTCTGGCTGGGGGACTATGGGACGAGCCGAGTCTTACGTACAACAAAACTTGTGTATCCTGCATCATCAGTTTTCTAACGATATGGTTGCTACACTTACTTTTCAATTTGTACAATAGGGTTTCAAATGAAGCCCATAAATGTTCTTTTTTGGTCAATATATTCTGAAAATGTAAAAAACAAATGTATCATATTTCGATGTAGTCACCACTGCGTTCAAAGCAAGTCCTCCAGGTCCGATAACGTGCTTGCATTCCTGTTGACAAACTTCTCCTGGTCGCGTGTGTAACCTGTAACGACTCTGGGGTCACTACTCGGTGTGCCTGAACCGGTCGTGAACAGTCTGTCACAGAAGGCACGCCGTTTTGAAACTTCCTACTCCACTCATACACTTGCTGGACTGACATGCATGTATCACCATACTGGACCTTCTTTCACAAAGGAATTTATATAGGTTTCACCCCTTCACCGATACGGATAACAGACCACTACTCCTCATTGATGCGATAGATATCAAAAGTGGGGAGGCCATCTTTAAACTGTCCTTATGGCGTCACCGTGTTCGTTTGCACTGTCTTGTAACGTGCTTAACCCTCTTGAAATCCTAAACAACAATATTTACAGGTTACGAGACACCGAAAAGATGTGGATTTGTATCTTAAATCTGGGCCCCCAGATAGACCCAGCTTTAAATGGGCACCAGCGAGTGTCTTGGGAAATAACGGCGGCCGGTGTGAGACTGACAACATCACCCACCAAGTACTGACAACTTCACCCACCAAGTACTGACAACTTCACCAACCAAGTACCGACAACATCACCCACCAAGTACCGACAACATCACCCACCAAGTACCGACAACATCACCCACCAAGTAATGACAACATCACCCACCAAGTACTGACAACTTCACCCACCAAGTACCGACAACATCACCCACCAAGTACCGACAACATCACCCACCAAGTACTGACGACATCACCCAACAAGTACCGACAACATCACCCACCAAGTACTGATGACATCACCCAAGTACCGACAACAATACCCACCAACTACTGGCGACATCACCCATCAAGTATTGACAACATCACCCACCAAGTACCGACAACATCACCCACTAAGTACTGAGAGCATCACCGACAAAGTACCGACAACATCACCCACCAAGTACCGACAACATCACCCACCAAGTACTGACGACATCACCCACCAAGTACCGACAACATCACCCACTAAGTACTGACAGCATTACCGACCAAGTACCGACAACATCAGCCACCAAGTACTGACATCACCCACCAAGTACTAATAACATCACCCAACAAGTACTAACAACATCACCCACCAAGTACTAACAACATCACCCACTAAGTACTGACAGCATCACCGACCAAGTACCGACAACATCACGCACCAAGTACTGACGACATCACCCACCAAGTACCGACAACATCACTCACCATGTACTAACAACATCACCCACCAAGTACTGACAACATCACCCACCAAGTACTGACAACATCACCCACTAAGTACTGACAACATCACCCACCAAGTACCGACAACATCACCCACCAAGTACTGACAACATCACCCACCAACTACTGACGACATGACCCACCAAGTACTGACAACATCACCCACCAAGTACCGACAACATCACCCACTAAGTACTGACAGCATCACCGACCAAGTACCGACAACATCACCCACCAACTACTGACGACATCACCCACCAAGTACTGACGACATCACCCACCAAGTACCGACAACATCACCCACCAAGTACTGACAACATCACCCACCAAGTACCGACAGCATCACCGTCCAAGTACCGACAGCATCACCCACCAAGTACCGACAACATCACCCACCAAGTACAGACAACATCACCCACCAAGTACCGACAGCATCACCGACCAAGTACCGACAGCATCACCACCAAGTACCGACAACATCACCCAACAAGTACCGACAACATCTCCCACCAAGTACCAATAGAATCACCGACCAAGTACCGACAACATCACCCACCAAGTACCGACTAAATCACCCACAAAGTACTGACAACATCACCCAACAATTACCGACAACATCACCCACCAAGTACTGACAATATCACCTACCAATTACTGACAACATCACCCACCAAGTACCGACAATATCACCCACCATGTACCGACAACACCACCCACCAAGTACTGACTGGGTCTAGCACCATACATCCGCCACACTCCCTGGCCGAGGGGTTAGCAGCTTTCTCCGTAACCCCGAATACTCTCGTGGTTGACGTTAGCGCACGAGAATTGGAAGCAGTTCGAGTCGCGCCAGTGACTTATGAGAGTATGGAGCCGGTCGCTCAGAAAGCAATGGCAAACTACTGAGCGTAATCTTGCCAAGAAATCTACAATCAGCTGAAAGATGCTGATGTTGACAGCGATGTCCTGTAAAGGATATGCCCCCCCCCCTCCCCCCCCAAAAAAAAAAAATACATCCATTGCGTCTGAAGACGTGTAACAGTGATCCTTCCTGACTTGACCTACTTGTGCCACCCCTGGTGTCTACTTCTTTCCTTCACTCGCTACAACTGTCAAGCAATGGCAAATGATGAACATAACATTGTCTAGAAAATCAAGCTGTGGTTGATTGCCCGGCCCTGCAGAGAACATGGAACAGTTAGACAAGCTTGAGGGGCGAACCCACTGCCACGCCGTCATAAGAGAAAATTTGAGCACGTTAAACTCGTACAGTGTTAAATCAAATGTTAAGCACGTTAATCTCGTAGTGTTAAAAAAAATGTTAAACACGTTAATCTCGTAGTGTTAAAACAAATGTTAAGCACGTTGACCTCGCATAGTGTTAAAACAAATGTTAAGCACGTTAAACTCGTATAGTGTTAAAACAAAGTTAGTTGCATATCCTGTACAAGACGTTGCAGTCAACACCAGCATTTTTAGCTGTTGTGATTTCTTGGCAGGAATGTGTAATGTCTCCAGATCTTTTTTTCCCTATACAGTGAAAATATTTTCAGAAATGCAGAAGATATAAATGGAATCAGCATTGGAGGACGAAACATCAATAACATTAGATATGCAGATGATACAGTATTGATTGCAGACAATGAGCAGGATCTGCAACAATTAGCAGATGCGGTTATTGTACACAGTGAGCAACTGGGGTTAGAATTAAATTGTAAAAAGACACAGGTTATGGTAGTCACTAGGAAGAACGAAATACAACAATGTAATATACAAGTAAATGGGACTATTTTTCAACAAGTGAATCGGTAAAATTATCTCAGAACAGTCATAACATCTGATGGGAGATGCCTTGAAGAGATTAGAACAAGAATTGCCATGGCGAAAGTAGCCTTTAGCAAGATGAAAAACATTCTGACCAATATAAAAGATGTCAATTGAAACGAGAAAAAGGGTGTTGAGGGGTTACATAGAGCCGGTTCTTTTGTATGGATGTGAAACTTGAACAATGAGCAGTCAAACTGAAAAACATCTAATGGCTGCAGAAATGTGGTTTCTGAGGAAAATGCAAAGAATACCATGGACAGACAGAAAAACCAATGACCAGGTACTACAGGAGACAAATGACAATCGTAAATTGATTACAGAAATTAGACGTAGACAGTCAACATTTTTTGGACATGTTATGAGAAGAAATAGATTGGGGAACTTAGTGACAACTGGCAAGATCAAAGGGAACAGACCAAGAGGAAGACCGAGAGGAAAATAGCTGGATGGCTTGGCCAGATGGCAAGGACGAGACAGGAACACTGAGCTGATCCACGACACTGGTGATCGAGTGAAATGGCGAGTCATGACCGCCCACGCTTTCCAGCATGGCACATGATTTATTGGTTGATCTCTTGGCAATGTTACGTTCAGTAGGTTGCCATTGCTTTCTGGACGATCGGCACCCCATACCACTTCGTAAAAGAACCAACGCAACGGGGTCTGCTGCCAAAAGTCGGGGGTAAACAGACGGCAACCCACGCACAGGTAAGTTGTTGGGAAAAGTTTACCTTGCAGGTAACACATTTTAAGTAGGTCAGCCTGCACTTCTGTCTTGCACATGTCTGAGTCTCTGGATATACGGTGAAGTGATTTTTTGTACAGAAATAACAGGTGATTTTATTGTTTCCTTTAGTCTCACAATCTATAGCATGGTCTTTGTTTTAAATCTTTAGTCTTACGATCCTCAGCGTCTATTTCTTCTTCTCTCCATTTCCTTCAGTGAAGTGTTGAGGTGAGATGTAAGGTTCTTTTATGTGTGTGTGTGTGTATGTGTGTGTGTGTGTATGTGTGTGTGTGCGTGCGTGCGTGCGTGCTTGCGTGCGTGCGCTGCGTGCGTGCGTGTGTGTGTGTTTTTTTTTCCCAAATGCATTTTATAGGTTGGTCTTAATTTCTCTAATGTTGTTCTTGATACCCTCACTCCATCTTTTATGTGGTCTTGCCCATGCTCTCTATCCATTATATTTCTTTAATGTGGCTCTGTATGGCAGATGGTACCAGGGCATTCTTGTGAGGTGACCAAACCGTTTCAACGTCAGCGTGTTATTTGTTATCTTGACAAGACAAGACAGTTCACAAAACGCTTCATATAATGTCTTCGACTATGAATGATTGATCGAATGAATGAATGAATAAATGAATGAATCTTATCTTATCTTATCTATCTATCTATCTATCTATCTATCTATCTATCTATCTATCTATCTATCTATCTATCTATCTATCTGTCTGTCTGTCTGTCTGTCTGTCTGTTTATCTATCCATTCGTTCGTCCGTCCTCCGGCCGGCCGTCCGTCCGTCCGTCTGTCTGTCTGTCTGTCTAAGAGAGAAAGAGACAAAGAAAGAGAGAGAGAGAGAGATGGAGAGAGAGAGAGAGAGTGAGAGAGAGAGAGAGAGAGAGAAAGTATTATGTATGTATAAGTAAACTTTTGTTAGTGAGTTTGTGCGTATGTGTGTGTTACTGAGTTCTTAGAGTTTGTGTTAATGATGTAAGTATGTATACTGGTATGTACGTATGTGTTTATGCAGGTGTGTGTGTATGTGTGTGTGTGTATACGTGTGTCTGCCTGCCTGTCTCATAACATGGTTATATGCATTGTTTATGTTCACAGCTTTT
This sequence comes from Cepaea hortensis, assembly GCA_963921405.1. Taxonomy (NCBI): domain Eukaryota; kingdom Metazoa; phylum Mollusca; class Gastropoda; order Stylommatophora; family Helicidae; genus Cepaea; species Cepaea hortensis. The sequence goes on from OY992876.1 coordinate 81,488,590, forward strand.
ATTTGATAATGTTTTATCCGTATGTGAATGTAACATGCAAAATAGTTAATTGATGAGCGAGTGATTGGAAGGACCCAATGTAAAACGGGACTGCATGGCCAGTTTGTGACACTTTTAAAATAAAGTCCGTTTGTTCGTTCGTTCTGTCTCTCTGTCTGTTTGCCTGTCTGCGTATCTATCTTTCTATTTTTCTTTCTGTCTGCCTGTCGGGCTGCCTAACTGTCTATCTTTCAAAATTGTGATTATCTATAGGTAATTTCTCTAATATTGTTATGGTTTACTACATTTTCTAACGTATTGTCCAAGTCTTGTATCTGTCTGTCCATGATATTCGGTGTATTTTCCAAGACGCACCATGTCTTCTGCCTTCAGATGTCTCAAGGCTTCTCTGTTAATTGTCCATATTTCACACTCATATTATAGTATAGGCTCTATAGAACACTTCAGGAACTAAATCTCTGACGTTCAGTTGACTGCTGTACAGATTTTACAGTACTGGTTTGCGTTATTATTAAATGCTAATCAAATTTCAAAATATTGGTTGTCCTAATAAACATGTGCTAGCCATATTTCACATTGATGTTTATCCTAATCCCGGTGTTCTAACCATATTTCACATTAATGTATATCCTAATCTCTATGTGCTTGCCAGATTTCACATTGATGTGTATCCTAATCTATTTGTGCTAGCCATATTTCTCATTGATGTATATCCTAATATCTATGTGCTTGCCAGATTTCACACTGATGTTTATCCTAATCTTTATGTGCTTGCCAGATTTCACATTGAAGTATATCCTAATCATTTTGTGCTTGCCAGATTTCACATTACCGCTTATACGGACTGACATGGCTCTCCCTGTAAAGCTCTCATATGTACATGTTTATATTCGTTGTGCTATTGTTTGTGCTATTGTTCTTCTTGCTCTTGGTCGTGTTGTTGACGTTTGTGAATCCTCGTGCGGACTGCGAGTTTTAACTCTTAAGTGCAATCCAATAGAGTTTATGTCGCCCCTGGCCCTCAAAGACGCTTGCATCTATGGGAACGAGGCTTATCTAAAGACTTTCTGACAGACCCGGTATGAAACTACAATATCTACAGCGATTGTGTTACACAGCTCTCCTCTCCCTCTCCAGTCTCATAAACTGGCGGGGAGTGCACGAGCAGTACTAGAACTTCACATTAAAAGAAGTAATAGTGAGGGGAAATAATCGCATTTATAGAACGAGGCTTGGAAAACTGCAAGAGTTGTCTGTCTGGTTTCTTGACACGGCGGTAGTGGCAAGATGAAGGAGTTATACGTTCATGGACGACTCCACATGAATTCCATATTGGCTTATAGGATATGTGTTACATGATTCGCTAAGAAGTCATAATGGCAGATCAAGATGAGACGTTAGTAATCGGTTCTTTGTATAGTCCATGCGGCCTGTGCTTGTCTGTTAGCCTAGGGATCGCGCGTCGTCTCTAAGAGTTTGAATAACGAAGACACAAACAATAGATTGCATGATTTATTGCCTGGCATATTTCGCTGCATCTCGTCAGGTACATACTGCAGAATTCACACAACTTACGTAAATTAACTAGAAAAATCCTTCAAGTTGAAATATACACATATTCGCACAGTAATGTCACTTATCTACCACGGTAATTTTAAGCTGTGGGTCAACAAGATACAACACACAGGAGATGCTAGCCTCGTGGGGCCGACACACCGGAAGCTCCCGGCGTCTTCAATCGGGAGGCACATTGTCGAAAGTGGCCATGTGGTTGACAGAGACACTGCCTTTCGTGTGTTGTTTAACACACAAAATACTCGCTTGTTAAAATTTGCAGAAGCAATTATGATCAATCAACGCAAGCCAGAATTGTGTAAACAGAAAGACATGTTAGTCAGCTTAAAATTACCGTGGTAGATAATTGACATTACCGTGCGAATATGTGTATATTTCAACTTGAAGGATTTATCTAGTTAATTCACGTAAGTTGTGTGATTTCTGCAGTATGTACCTGACGAGATGCAGCGAAATATGCCAGGCAATAAATCGTGCAATCTATTGTTTGCGTCTTCGTTATTCAAAGTCTCTAAGAGTGTTGATGTACTCAGTACATTGAATGTGCTACCTAAGGACTCTTCTACCGTCTCTTAGAGTGTTGATTTACTCAGTACATCGAATGTGTTGTCCCAGGGCTCTCCTGTCGTCTCCATCTTGCAGTTTCTGCAACTAGGTTTCTACTTTCAGGAAATATCACTTCAAATTCAATGCATCCGGCTGTAGAATAACTTTTAATCTACGCGACCACATATCTCATAGACCACACATCCCATAGACCACACATCCCATAGACCACACATCCTATAGACCACACATCCCATAGACCACACATCCCATAGACCACACATCCCATAGACCACACATCCCATAGACCACACATCCCATAGACCACACATCCTATTTAAAAAACGCATCAACTGGACCACGAATCTCATGGACCAAACATCATGGATCACACATTCCAAGGATCACACATCCCATACACCACGTATCCCATAGACCAGTGCTTCCTAAACTTTTCACTTTCGGGGACCGACATAAAATTTTCCTTTTGCACCAAGGACCGGTACCGTTTAAAAAAAAAAAAAAAAAAATTCTCCTTGTAATCTGGAATTTTATATGACCTCAATATACATTGCAATATAAATATATGTTTTAACATTATTGTGGGTGTTGTCCTGGTGAGATAAATGTTGCTCCATAATATAATTGGATGTCGGTGATTTATTTAATGGTGGTCCCATTTTTATGAGTAAAAATTTTATTGTAGTGATTTACAAATAAAAAAAAAATTTCAAATGTCAAAACTAGATTTAGGCCTTCTTGTAAAGGTGTATATACTCGTATACATCGACAGTAATAAACACCAATATAAAATAAAAAATAAAATATATCTTGGGAAACGATACCAAATCAGATTTTAAACAAGCTGACTAAATTACAGTATGTTGTGATAAAAATGATTTAATGAACAGCTGCTAACAGTAACTATTTAATGCGAGGGGTGGGCCTGTTTATTATTTACAAGCTTATTAAATCGTGGCTCGATTGTAGACAGCGCTACCCGCAAAGGAGAACAAATTTCCATACTGTTTCTGTATTTTGTCTTAATATTGCTCATTGGCGAAGAAGAAATACTCTTCTTTCAAGTTGTCTTTGTATCAATATCTCACATACACCATCAGAATCGCTAAGTTGGCAACGTCCGTGCTTTCGTCCAGCTGTAATCAAAAATACTTTGCAGATGTATCTAACACCTTCACTAGCTCAGACGATGGCAAAAAGCATCATAATCGTTCAACGAAAATCACGTATGTTCTGCATCTTATGACAATCAGCAAATTATAATGTGCATCTGTCTAACTTATCGTCACATAGGAAACAAAAGAAACGCACGTCGTCAACGAACAAATGTCGACCGGGCCGGCTTTTAGTATCGGTCTCAGCTGGTTACAATTTTTAACTTTCTAATTGAACTAATGATTCGCTTCTCCTTAAAAATAAATACTCATCTGGCTATACGGCTGCAGGTCTCAATTTATTCTAAAAATAAATCACCATAGAAACGGTGCGGATATCATGTTTTGAGAAAAGGACAATCTTGTTTTTAAAAAGTTCTAAACAATCCTCAAAGGAGAAAATATTTAACTTTTTTCTTACTTTTTTTCAACTTACGTTGTGGACCGGCAGAGAATGGCTCGCGGACCGGCACTGGTCCTCGGAACACCACTTTAGGAAGCACTGCCATAGACCACACATCCCAAAGATCGCATCCCATGGACCACACATCCCATAAATCACACATCCTATGGACCACGAATCCCATGGACCACACATCCCATAGACCATACATTCTATAGACAACACATCCCACAGGCCACACATCCCATACACCACACCCCCAATGAACCACACATCCTATGGACCACGAATCCCATGGAATACACACATCCCAAAAACCACACACCCCATAGAGCACACACCACATAGATCACACATGATTTATACCACACATCCCACAGACCACCCATCCCATAAACCACACATTCGATGGACCGCATGTACCATATACCACAATCCCCATGTACCACATATTCCATAGATCACACATCCCATAGATCACACACTCCATAGACCACACATACCATAGATCACACATCTAATAGACCACACATCCCATGGATCACATATCCCATGGAACACACATCACATAGACCACTCATGCCACAGACCACACATCCTATGGAACACATATCCTATGGATCAGACGTCGATTAGGCCACACACTCCATGGAACACACATCCAATGGATTATTCAACCCATAGATCACACATTCTATGCATCACACATCCCATGGATCAGACATCCTACAGACCACACATCCCACAGACCACGCATTCCATGGGCCACACATCCCATAGATTACGTATCCCATTGATCACACATCACTTAGACCACACATCCCACAGATCACACATCACAAAGACCACACATCCCATAGACCACACATCTCATAGACCACACATCCCATAGACCACACATCCCGTAGACCACACATCCCATAGACCACACATCCCATAGACCACACATCCCATAGACCACACATCTAACAGACCACACATCCCATAGATCACGCATTCAATGGGCCACACATCCCATAGATCACGTATCCCATTGATCACACATAACATAGACCACACATCACATAGACCACACATCCCATAGACCACACATCCCATAGATCACACATTCCATAGATCACACATCCCATTGACGACACATCCCATATACCACACATTCAATGGACCACACATCACATAGACCACACAACAGATCATCATCATCATCATCATCATCATCAAGTGCCCTGCCAGCTGGCGTATGCGTTCATGGCTCTCCAAAGATCTCGGTCTTTGGTTTTCTGGATCAACTCTTCTGCTGATATTCCTCCATGCCACCGTCTCAATCCATCCAGCATCATTTCTCTTGGTCTGCCTCTGCCTCTCATCCCCTCGATCTTTCCTATTGTCACGATGTTCTCCAATGCCTCTCTTTTCAACACATGACCGAAGAAAGATGTTTGTCTCTTTCTTATTGTTGAGACAAACATCCCATAGGCCACACATCTCATGGATCTCAAATTCCATAGACCATACATCATATGGACTCACATCCAACTGATCACAAATCCCATAGACCACTCATCCTATAGATCACATATCCCATGAATCACACATTTCATGGATCAGAAATAGCATAGATCATACATCCCATGGACCACAAATCACACTGACCACACATCACATAGTTCACACATCCCATGCATCACGCATGCCATAGACCACACATCCCATGGGCCACACATCACATGGGCCACACATCCCATGGGTTACACATCCCATGGGCCACAAATCACATTGAGCACACTTCACATAGTTCACACAGCCCATGCATCACACATCCCATGGGCCACACATCCCATGGGCCACACATCCCATGGGCCACACATCACTTGGGCCACACATCCCATGGGTCACACATTCCATGGACCACAGATCACATTGACCACACTTCACATAGTTCACACATCCCATGCATCACACATCCCATAGACCACACATCCCATGGGCCACAAATCACATTGACCACACATCACATAGTTCACACATCCCATGCATCACGCATGCCATAGACCACACATCCCATGGGCCACACATCCCATGGGCCACAAATCACATTGACCACACATCACATAGTTCACACATCCCATGCATCACACATGCCATAGACCACACATCCCATGGACCACACATCTGATGGGCCACAAATCACATTGACCACACATCACATAGTTCACACATCCCATGGGCCACAAATCACATTGACCAAACATCACATAGTTCACACATCCCATGCATCACACATCCCATGGGCCACACATCTGATGGGTCACAAATCACATTGACCACACATCACATAGTTCACACATCCCATGGGCCACAAATCACATTGACCACACATCACATAGTTCACACATCCCATGTATCACACATCCCATAGACCACACATCTGATGGGCCACAAATCACTTTGACCACACATCACATAGTTCACACATCCCATGCATCACACATCCCATGGGCCACACATCCCATGGGCCACAAATCACATTGACCACACATCACATAGTTCACACTTCCCATGCATCACACATGCCGTAGATCACATATCCCATGGGCCACAAATCACATTGACCACACATCACATAGTTCACACATCCCATGCATCACACATCCCATGGGCCACACATCCCATGGGCCACAAATCACATTGATCACACATCACATAGTTCACACATCCCATGCATCACACATCCCATGGGCCACACATCCCATGAGCCACAAATCACATTGACCACACATCACATAGTTCACACTTCCCATACATCACACATCCCATGGGCCACACATTCCATGGGCCACAAATCACATTGACCACACATCACATAGTTCACACTTCCCATGCATCACACATCCCATGGGCCACACATCCCATGGGCCACAAATCACATTGACCACACATCACATAGTTCACACATCCCATGCATCACACATCCCATGGGCCACACATCCCATGGGCCACAAATCACATTGACCACACATCACATAGTTCACACTTCCCATGCATCACACATCCCATGGGCCACACATCCCATGGGCCACAAATCACATTGACCACACATCACATAGTTCACACTTCCCATGCATCACACATCCCATGGGCCACACATCCCATGGGCCACACATCCCATGGGCCACACATCCCATGGGCCACACATCCCATGGGCCACAAATCACATTGACCACACATCACATAGTTCACACTTCCCATGCATCACACATGCCGTAAACCACATATCCCATGGGCCACACTTCCCATAGAATACACATCCCATAGATGACAGATTCAATGGAACTGTTTCTGAAATCTATGGTCCATCACCCTAAGTTATGAATGTGTCTGGGTTCTCTCCGTCTCGGCATTCACGATAGGAGCAAGCACTCTTACCTTCTGGCCTGATGACCTTGGGTTCGGATCCGCATAGAGACGGATTTTAACAATTGCCTTGAGCTTCCAGGTCGACGCAGCCTCACCAGGAAATGTCTCGGACAAGTAGAGGCAGTCAGTGTGCTATTGGCCGCGTCACCCCTCAAGTGCCGATTAGTCGATAAAAATAGGAGGCTACCACCATAGCCCATACGCCCCATACGTTTCGAGGCGTGTAACAAGGGCTCTTTAAGTTGTTAATAAAAGTCCCCGATAGTCCGTCACAGAGCTGGGTTTAAGTCCAATCGTGATGCAAATTAACTTATTGTCACACATTGTCAGTCCATGATGTCTCCCTAATCATTCAGCACGTCTCTGTTACGAGCAATCAATTCTCGACCCTTTCCAGCGCATACACTGCGGTTACTCAGGCGCAGTCTCAAATGGAGTGAACTTCTGATAATACCGGTTACATAATAAGAGGAACAAAATGTAGACACTGCTTTCGTATCTACTAATACGTTCATAACATTCCACATTCGTTTCTGCACAATTTAAACACACATCAACATTCCTAGAAAGCCAAGAGACAAACGTCTTCCATCTTTGTGTTGTTTCACTATGACCCCATGCATCGTTCACTGGGTTCAGCAGAGCACGTGGTCAAGAGAGCACCGTTTAGCCTGTGCTCTCAGAGTCCCGTGGAAGAATTGCAGGATCAAATATCTTAACTCTTGTGTCAAAAATTGAATACAGTTTAACTCTCGTAGTTAAGTTTTGTAATGACAATCATACATATTATTTATGAAATAAGACAAACAATGTGATCAAGAATGTGACAAAGACTGTGATATAAAATGTGACATAGACTGTGATCAAGAATGTTACAAAAAATGTGGCATAGAATGTGACATATGTTGTGATATAGAATGTGACAAAGATTGTGATAAAGAACGTTACATAGACTGTGATATAGAATGTGATATAGACTGTGATATAGAATTTGACATAGACTATTATATAGAATGTAACAGTCTATGATATTGAATGTCACATAGACTGTGATATAGAATGTGACAGGATATGATAGGGAATGTTACATAAACTGTGATCTAGGATGTGACATAAATTGTGCTATAGAATATGACAAATACTGCCATAAATAATGTGACATAGACTGTCATATAGAATGTGACATATTCAGTTATATAGAATTATACATATACTGTTATATAAAATATGATATATACTGTTATATAGAATATGACGTAGACTGTGATATAGACTGTGATATAGAATGTGACATAGACTTTGATATATATATATATATATATATATATATATATATATATATATATATATATATATATATATATATAAAATGTGATATAGAAAGTGACATAGACTGTGATATGGAATGTTATATAGAATGTGACATGGAATGTGAAAGAGGGTTTCAGTTGATGAATGTGCTATACTATAATTAGAGATACAGTGAAAAAACAAGAACAAGAATTACAAGATGACCAAAAACAAAAGACAAAGAACAAGAACAAAGAGGACAAGAAACATGCGAATATGAAAAACAAGAACAGACAGAAAGAGCTGAACAAGAACAATATAAAAAGGATAAACAAACACTAGAAGCGCAAGACATAGATGGAAGATACGAACAAACCCAAGAAGAACAGGAAAAGAAACAAGAACAATAAGAATATCATCAACAAGAACACTGAGAACAATCTGTATAAGCAGAACAAAAACAAGAAGATAAACAGGTAGACGGAGAAATGAAAGGTGTGAAACAATTGGCGGGTGCAGATGGATGACAAAAGCTGCAGGATCCACTCAACACCAACCAGTCTTCCTGGCTACAAACCAGGTCCGCACTCCAACAGCAGCTCTTTCTAATCTGTTACCTGCATTGATATTGCACTCGAGTTGCGCCAGGTAAAACAGGTATCAGCTGACAAAAGCCAGATCCAGCACAAATGTCTGTCTACCTGGCCCCAGGTATTGCCGGATGCAACCACGGACGGGAGAGTAGGTGACCTTGGGTACGCGCCAGATGCCGGCATTGATTCCGTCCTACCTCTAAACTTGTATATGAAGTTTTACTGTAGTAGTAGAGATTTCGTCTTACCTCTAAACTTGTATATGAAGTTTTACTGTAGTAGTAGAGATTTCGTCTTACCTCTAAACTTGTATATGAAGTTTTACTGTAGTAGTAGAGATTTCGTCTTACCTCTAAACTTGTATATGAAGTTTTACTGTAGTAGCAGAGATTTCGTCTTACCTCTAAACTTGTATATGAAGTTTTATTGTAGTAGCAGAGATTTCGTCTTACCTCTAAACTTGTATATGAAGTTTTACTATAGTAGTAGAGATTCCATCCTACCTCTAAACTTGTATATGAAGTTTTATTGTAGTAGTAGAGATTTCGTCTTACCTCTAAACTTGTATATGAAGTTTTACTGTAGTAGCAGAGATTTCGTCTTACCTCTAAACTTGTATATGAAGTTTTACTGTAGTAGCAGAGATTTCGTCTTACCTCTAAACTTGTATATGAAGTTTTACTGTAGTAGCAGAGATTTCGTCTTACCTCTAAACTTGTATATGAAGTTTTACTGTAGTAGTAGAGATTTCGTCTTACCTCTAAACTAGTCTAAACTTGTGTGAAATTTTACTTTAGTAGAAGAGATTTCACACTACCTCTAAACTTGTGTGTGAAGTATCGAAACTTTCATTTACTGCCAATACAAACCTTGCGGTGTATGGCAGAGGGGTCTTTGAGTCTGAGGAATTAAGGCCGCCTGGCTAGTGCAGTCGCCGCGAACTGTGCAGGTTAGGATTTTCTTTTTGACCCCGACAGAAAAAAAATCCCACACCTTACCGAGGGATCGAACCCGGGTCTCCAGAAGGAGAGTCCGGCGTTCTAGCCACTCAGCCAGCCGCTCCTTAGTAGAAATCTCGTCCTACCTCTAAAATCGTGTATGAAGTTGTACTGCAGTAGTAGAGATTTCATCCTACTTCTAAACTTGTGTGTTTCCCGGGCTTCTTGGTAATGTGATATGCCAGGCTGTATGTTTAGGTACGTGCACGTAAGTGCACAAAGATGGCATCAAACTGGGGATGTACTATACAGATGAAGATATGAGAGATAAGTGTGGAACATGCATTACAGAGACAAAGATGGGAGATGTACCACAGAAGTAAAGATGGGAGGTGTATCGCAAGGACAAAGGTGGGTGATGTATCATAGAGATAACAATGGGAGATGTATCACAGAGATGAGAATTTGAAATGTATCATAGAGAAAAGATGGGAGATGTATCACAGAGATAGAGATGAGAGATGTATCACAGAGATAAGACAGGAGATGTTTTACGTAGTGAATCACATACACTCACACACGCAGTCACACACTCACGCACACACACATACAACCGGAACCCAACCACACACACATACACACACACACACATACATTTACATACACACACATACACACACAACTAAAACCTACATACCAGAACCCACACACACTCACACAACGTGTTATCTTCTTCCCGTGTCCAGTTCTCATGAAACCAGAACCCACACACACTCACACCCAGTTCTAATGAAACCAGAACCCACACGAAGTCAACACCCAGTTCTATTGAAACCAGAACCTTACACACTCACATCCAGTTCTAATGAAACCAGAACATACACACACACACACACACACACACACACACACAGTTCTAATGGAAAAAGAACCCACACACACACCCAGTTCTAGTGGAAACAGAACACACACACACACACACACCCAGTTCTAATGAAATCAGAACCCACACACACAGACACACACACACACACCCAGTTCTAATGGAAACAGAACACACACACACACACACACACACACCCAGTTCTAATGAAAGCAGAACCCACACATACACACACACACACACCCAGTTCTAATGTAACACCTCAACTTCCCACTACATTGCCTGGTAACCAGTTTTACACTAGGTCGCCCGGCGTACCTGTGCCGATTATTAAAATCCGAGGCTCATGATTAGAATTGAACCCATGAAAACTTTGCCGGTAGGTGAGCGTCTACCCGCTACGTGACCGCGGCTCCCACCGCTCTAAAACACTGACGTCATTCACATATGCAAGTATTTCGAATTAAAAGACTCGGAGTTTTATCTGTTCAGTCCTGTTCGTTCATGCAGATGTGTTTACCTGTCTCTTACTTTCTGTTCGTTTCGTCCAGTTGATCTTTAATGTCCCGCCTGAAGCCATAGCCAGGAATCTTTGATGACTCCCCGCTACTTTTGCCCTCCCAATGACGTCCAGGCTGTTATCTTTGATCGTGACCTCTTTCCTCTCTTCTCTACACCCGCTTCCTCTTCTACCTGAGGTGATCTTGGGGCGAGCCAGGGGCGAGAACTACCTCAACTTTCCTGGTAGGGGGAGAGTTACCCAGCCTGTTGCTGGGGGAACTCAGAGGCGGAGACTAGAGTAGGGACATGGTTGTGTCTGCATACAGGTTTACTGGTATCTCATACTAGATGATAATAGAATAGTGTGAAATAAATAGACAGGTATATCAGATCCCGTGAAGATATCAGATTAGGTAAACAGTTCATTTTCTAAAGAATTCTTCTTCTTCTTCTTCTTCTTCTTCTTCTTCTTCTTCTTCTTCTTCTTCTTCTTCTTCTTCTTCTTCTTCTTCTTCTTCTTCTTCTTCTTCTAGTAGTAGTAGTAGTAGTAGTAGTAGTAGTAGTAGTAGTAGTAGTAGTAGTAGTAGTAGTAGTAGTAGTAGTAGCAGTAGTAGTAGTAGTAGTAGTAGTAGTAGAAGAAGAAGAAGAAGAAGAAGAAGGGGGAAGACGAGGCGAGGAGGAAGACGGGAGGAGGAGGATGATCAGGCGATAAAAGAAGTATATGAAATAGTCCATACTAAAGACTCACTCTCTTTCCTTGGTTGTGTTAAATAAGAAGCACGCCCATGTAACCTCAGCCCAGCTACGCCCATGAATGTACAGGTAAAGAAGAGAACAGACATGGCCAGGAAAAACACACATCCCAGGGAAACGGCTGGTTCTTGGTTTGGTGGACGAGAGATGGCAACGCTGGCTTTAGCCAGGCACGTGCGCGGGTGAGTTGGTCTGTGTGCCAGTCGGGAGATACTGTAGCAGGAGCTACCAAGGAGAGATGGCGTGAATGAGGAGTTGGGCGACCTCGAGGCAGACAACAGAAGGACCAACAAGCATGCCTGGCTCACGACTAAACGTCCACTTGTTCCGAGACTCTTTCAATACTCCATGGGGATTTCGGCTCCAAGGAGGGAAGGATCTGCACCAGCCACTGATCGTACAAAGGGTAAGTTCCACAGTCTTGCATGCTCGCGCTGTCTGCCCTTGTGTAGAGAGTGTTCCTGGAGTCGGGAGAGTGTGTCCCCGTGTAGAGAGTGTCCTCGTGTAGAGAGTGTCCTCGTGTAGAGAGTTTCCTCGTGTAGAGAGTTTCCTCGTGTAGAGAGTGTTCTCGTGTAGAGAGTGTCCCCGTGTAGAGAGTATCTTCGTGTAGAGAGTGCTCTAGAAGACAGGAGAGTGTATCCTCGTGTAGAGGGTGTTCTAGAAGACAGGAGAGTGTGTCCTCGTGTAGAGGTGTCCTCGTGTAGAGGTGTCCTCGTGTAGAGAGTGTCCTCGTGTAGAGAGTATCTTCGTGTAGAGAGTGCTCCTGGAGTCGGGAGAGGGTGAACTCGTGTAGAGAGTGTCCTCGTGTAGAGAGTGTCCCCGTGTAGAGAGTGTCTTCGTGTAGAGAGTGTCTTCGTGTAGAGAGTGCTCTAGAAGACAGGAGAGTGTATCCTCCTGCAGAGAGTGTCCTCGTGTAGAGGTGTCCTCGTGTAGAGAGTGTCTTCGTGTAGAGGGTGTCCTCGTGTAGAGAGTGTCTTCGTGTAGAGAGTGCTCTAGAAGACAGGAGAGTGTATCCTCGTGTAGAGGGTGTTCTAGAAAACAGGAGAGTGTGTCATTGTGTGTATAGTGCTCCTGAAGTCGGGAGAGTGTGTCTTAGTGTCCTCCTAAAGACAGGAGAGTATGTCCATGTGGATCTTTTCACATCAATGTGTTTAATCTCTTGGGGTACAATAGATAAACAAGCGTGTATAGCTATTTCAAATGCCTCTCTTCTTTCGACGTTTTTCTCCCATTGCGGCCAGCCCCGTGAATCAACTCATTCCTTGCCGTCCTATCCCTAGCTACAATGTGCAGCTCCGTCAATATCCTCCAATTATTCATGTACTTCTTATTCCATTTTGTTTTGGGTCGTCTTATTTATTTATTTATGTTTCTTAATTTTCTATTGTGCATTGTGGATTCCAGAAACCCTGAACAATGTATAATTAGAAAGTGTCTAGTTATACTATGTTCCAGTTTTCTCAGTGTATGGCATGTCCAGCGTCTTTTCTTCACCCATGGTTCACTGGTATTTGTCTAGTCGTTTCCATGAGCCTCACGTTGGTGATTCAGTCATATTATTTTATTCCATCTATTTTGTGCAGGCGCCAATTAAGGAATGTTTGCGGCTTATTTGTAATTGTTTTACTCAAATTCTGTATTTCTGATCCATAAAGCAGTACAGATTTACTGTTACTAAGGAGGCTTGATGGTTCCGTCGCCCTGCTACTGAGTGAGTGCGTGGCGCGACACTGTGAGCTGTGAGTTTCGTGTGAAATGCTTTTGAATCTGCCCGAGGTTTTTTGGAACGTGACTGCATGTTCGGAGCGATCGCAGATGGCTATGTCCCAGAGTTGACCGGTTTTTGCCTTATGCAGAAATGCGTGGCTGCTGGGCTTCTGGTTGACTGCCACTACCATCGACAATGAACTGTATTTTGTGGACTGTGTGAGTGAACATCTAGGAAACATACAGATAGGAAAATGACTGCTGATTCCATCAGAGATGAACTCTGGGTTTCGTGGGGGACTATTGTGTTGACATTCTGGTGGCGGCATTATGCACAGTGTATCTGTGCGGACTGTTGTTTGTCGAGACTCCTGTCTTTTCCACTTTTCACCTTGGGCAGTGGGGAGCGTTTTGTGTGATATTCACTGGCACAGGAACGGAGCATAATGGGGACAACCCGTTGCTGTGAAGTTGGAACTACGACTAACTAACTAACTAACTAAGATTTACTTTTTCTTTTTTTTTCCCCCGCGTTTCCATCCTGTTTTAGGATATTGCAGTCAACACCAGCATCTTTCAGCTGTATGTTGATTCCTAGGCTAGATTACGCTCATCAGCACGCCACGACTTTCTGAGCGACCGGCTCCATACTCTCATAAGTCACTTTTGCGATTCGAACCACTGATAATTCTCGTCGCGTCACATGACGAGAGTATTCGGGGTTAGCGGAGAAAGCTGCTAACTCTCGGCCACGAAGCCGGTAACTAAGATTTACTGTTAGAATTAAATATGCTAAGCTTGGAGCTACATGTAATCTCCTTTGTCTTCCACATAATCCCTAGTGCTATAAAAGCTCATGTTTTAATCGCTCTCATCTGAGCTAAAGCCAATCCGGCGGCGTACACTAAAGTATTCAGTTAGTTTACTAATTCGTAAGTGAAAAAAAACAATAAAGGCCAACATTGACGAACTGGCTTAATATCTGCCACTCTCATATTGGCAGACAGCCAAGTGGCGATTACCCGTGACAAGAAAGCAACAATTCTCAAAGCAGTTGATGTATCCGTTGAGCCCCACTGGCCAGGTTTGTTTGCCAAAGCTTTAGAGGGCTTACACGTGAAAGAGTTGATTAGTAACGTGGACAGTTCTGCTGGATCCGGACCTGTTGCGGTGTCTGGTGCTCCTGTCTCAGGTGTTGGTGATGGAAAACCTGCAGCAGCTGAAGCAAAGAAATCAGACAAGGGGGGAGAGTCTGTCTGAGTCAGGCGTGGATATGGGCTTTGGACTGGTGGACTGATCTTCGTGTACAGATAACAGATGGGTTTTTTTTTAATTTACTGTTAATAAATATTAATAGTGTTAAAAGTGGAAAAATAAAACGCTCATTTTGCCGTTTGCATTCTAAGTTTGATATCTGTATCTGTTCGTCCATCCGTGTCTATATTGCTACATAGATAGGTGTATGATTCCGTCTCTGTGATCTGCACGTCCAGGTTGTTACAAACTCTCCATAAAAGGGGAAAGAACAGGAAGTAGAATAAATAATGACCACTTCCAGGACGGTTTAAGTTCGAATCCCATTATGACTATATGAGCTGTTTACAGTCCGGGAAATGGCGGCAGACTTTAATGGGCGCCATTATTGGGGGTTGTTGCTTCCATATTTAAGTTTGAACTAATATTGTGTGTGAGTGTGTGTGTGTGTGTGTGTTATAGTAGTGAGTTACACAGGGCGCTGCGAGCGTAATGTGTGTGTGTATTTAACTGGCATGGAGGAATATCAACAGCGGAATTGATCCAGAAAACCAAAGACCGAGATCTGTAGAGAGCCATGAAGCCTACGCCAGCCGGCAAGGCACTTGATGATGATGATAACTGTTTTCATAGATTGACATATCCCAGTGTTTTAAACTGCAGTTTTATTGACTTTTTCGTTATTGATTAGTCATTTGGTTGGTTGGTCTTTAGGTTGGTTGGTTAGTTGGTTGGTTGGTTGATTGTTGGTTGGTTGGTTAGTTGGTTGGTTGGATGGGTGGGTGGTTAATTGGTTGGCTGGCTGGTTAGTTAGTTGGCTGGTTGGTTGGTAGGTTTGCTGGTTGGTTGGATGGGTGGTTGGTTGGTTGGCTGGTTAGTTGGTTGGCTGGATGGTTGGTTGGCTTGTTGGTTGACTGGTTGGCTGGCTGTCTCGTGGGTTGATTGACTGATTGTTTAGTTGGCTGGCTAGCAGGCTCGTAGGTTGACTAGCTAGCTGGCTGGTTAGTTGATTGGTTGGTTGGTTGGTTGGCTGGTTGGTAGATTGCTTGGTTGGTTGGATGGGTGGTTGGCTGGTTGGTATGGTAAATGGTGTGTTGGTATGGTAGATGGTTGGTTGGTATGGTGGATGGTTAGTTGATTGGTTTATTGGTTACCTGGTTGGTGGGTGGTGGGTGTTTTAGTTGATTGGTTGGTTGGCAGGTTGGTTGGTTGGTTTGTAAGTTCGTGGGTGGATCATTAGTTATTGATTTATTGGTTGGTTGATTGACTGGTAGGTTGGTGACTGTTTTGATTGTTGGTTACTTGCTCTGTTGGTTGAGTAAATGGCTGGATTGATGGCTGGGTGATTAATTGGTTGGCTGGTTAGTTATGTAGTTGATTGGACTGGTTGCTTGGTTGTTAATTAGAAAACCTCTGGAGGACTCAGTTCAGACATTTGAATCCGATGTAATGAAAGTAAATGTCTTTGCCCTGGAAAGAGTTAAAATATGTCCAGACCAGACTTCTTCTTCTTCTTCTTCTTCTTCTTCTTCTTCTTCTTCTTCTTCTTCTTCTTCTTCTTCTTCTTTTTCTCCTACTTCTTCTTCTTCCTCTTCTTCTTCTTCGTCCGGGATGTTGTCTTAGACGTAATTGTGTGGTGTCTGTTTACAGCAGAGCTGCGGTAGTTGCACCTTTCGGCCGACATATTCGACTGCTTCAGGCATTTGTTGAGCGGGTTAACTTTCCGGGTGTCGTCGGAAGTTTGACTCTCATTGTTGTGGTGTTATCTCCATCCCAGCTGTTCCATTTAGAACAGCTAAAGACACTCCGGTCAGCCTTCAATGGAAGACAGGGGCAGACCTTGGGCATTCCCCGCCATCGAAGGAGTCTTTCATAATTGCAGAGCAGACACTCTGGAACTGGGCTCACCCACGGAATCGTCACATCCTGCGCATGGCTGCTTATCGCCTTACGCCTAACTTCCGTATATTGGGCCTTCCCTTCACCAAAGGCTGTTCTTCAAAACGGACCAAGTCGACCCACCCTAAAACTGGTGCCAAGAAATGACTTGGGAGGTGAAAGCGGTCGGTGTGTGACTGAGCACGTCACCCACAGTCTCGATTGGTCTATACAAGTATGAGTCTAGCACCATATACCCAGTACGCCAAGGGGTGTCAATGGCTCGTTGACATTGTGATGTGAAGGCCACACAGATCTTTAGCCTCGTGACATCGCCAGAACACAGCTGCCACAGAAATATGTGACAGGCGCAAGAAGGCAAGCCGAACCCAGCCTAGTGGAGAGCAAGCTGACGCCTGGATACAGTACGTAGTTCAGACATTTGTATTACAACATAGAATAGATCAGACATTCGTGTTACAACAATAGAGTAGATCAGACATTTGTGTTACAACAATAGAGTAGATCAGACATTCGTGTTACAACATTAGAGTAGATCAGACATTCGTGTTACAGCGTAGAGTAGATTAAACATTTGTGTCACAACATAGAGTAGATCAGACATTTGTGTTACTACATAGAGTAGATCCGATATTTGTGTTACAACATAGAGTAGATAAGATATTTGTGTTACAACATAGAGTAGATAAGATATTTGTGTTACAACATAGAGTAGATAAGATATTTGTGTTACAACATAGAGTAGATAAGTATTTGTGTTACAACATAGAGTAAATCAAACATTTGTGTTACAACGTAGAGTAGATCACATATTTGTGTTACAATATAATGTAGGGTTCGACCCCCGCTGGTGACTTGCGGGATACTGAGCCGGCCGCTCAGAAAGCAATGGCAAACTACTGAGCGTAATCTTGCCAAGAAATCAACAGACAGCTGAAAGATGCTGCTGTTGACAGCGATGTCCTGTAAAGGATATGCAATAAAAGGAACAAACAATATAATGTAGATCAGACATTTGCGTTACAACACAGAGTATACGAGACACAGAAGGCGGTGGACAAACATGATCACTAATACCACACTTCATGGACTGTAAGAAGAAAACAGTGGGCACTCATATTCTCACACACCCGAACAAACACATGTATCAAAGAATACCCACCTTGCATACAAATATATAAACACGTGTTAATGAGCAATAATTGTGTCAACATACACGCACACACACACACATACAAACACTCCTGCAGACACACAAACAGAGAAGCAAACGCACACGTGAGCACACAACCTGAGCACAAATAGATCATGCACCGCTCACCAACAGCCAAGATTTTGTGCTGACAGGGGAGGTAATCAGTTAAGTTATTTCCGGATGTGGATCCAGAAATATACCCCGTTCAGTTATATTTAGAAATGAACAAAATTGAAAATGAACCTTTTCGAGGTGGTGGCTGTTTGGTGCGGATATAGAATAGATTACATTTATTATAAAGTGAAGCAGACGTGTGCTAAACTGGGCTGTATAGTTGATCGTGTCATCTGGTTTTGTGTTTTTGAGAAGTCCAACCAATGGTATAACTGAAGCCTCGTCACTGCATACCAGGTACTCAACAAATAACTGACCAGCAAATGCACTCTTCTGTAAAACTACATCGCCGAAAGTCACGTGTTTATGCTTGCTTGCTTGTGTTCATTGGCTTGAGCTCCAACGCGAAGTCATGTACGTCGGATGAAGGCATCCTGTTGTCCAACATCAGTGTGATGTCATACAGGACCTGAGTTTTTATAATAACTAACCTTCTGTATGATCAAATTCATCCTGCATTTGACCAGCTGTCTGATTAAGTGTTTTCGTTACACCGTGTTTCGCGCGTCGAAGACCTGAATATACGAATTTAGATTGCGTTTGTCTGAATGTCTGATTTCTAAGCTTTTATACGTTAAATGATGGATTTTTTTTCTTTGCGGTGGCTCGCTTTGAACTTAAGCGTAGTCCATACAAACTTCTAGAAGCATTGAACTGAATTTTACGTGTGGATTAACATTCCCTATGACCAGTATCCCTCGCCATCAGACGAACCCACTCCGATTTCAGAGGTCAGAGGTACTTGTACTACGTCCCCAAGTGAAAAGAAGTCAAAAGAACGAGAAGTCAAAATGGTAGTCAGCTGACCGGTGTAGGGATTGAACCCCCTACCTTAGCATCAGCACACCGGATGTTTAAGAACCAGCGTTCTTATCCTTTCGGCCACGCTGATCTCCAAGCTGGATTATTGAAAGGGCATCATTTTCTCCCTCACCAACCTCTGTTTGCTGTGAAGGCAGCCTATGATGGTTGGAGAACAGCACGGCCTGGCATGTTATGTTTGTAAAGGACTCACAGAGTGTGGTCAGGAAAGTGGAGCTGGCATGGTCCGGGTTGAGTGGCTAGCATCGCTCGATAGGAAGGAGATGGGAGCATTTGATGGGTTTTCCGCCCAGGACATGCGGGTGTTGAGGCGGTGTTTGGTATAACGGTTAGGAAGTTACTCTGACACTGTCTCACGCGCCTTCGGTTGAGAGTTTGATGCCAGAGCTCGATGTTTGCTAAAGGAGAGAAAGACTAGCCACCTATTCCTTCGTCCTGCTAAGGCCTACAAAGTGTGATGGTACTAACACTTCACGTACCCACAGTGGATTCCCTCTATGGAACTGTTGCATGCAGGTGTGCGGGGCAATGAACAGGCTGATAGACAGGCTGCACTGTGTCACCTTGTTGGGGTTTCAGACACCAGGGTTATGATAGGGGTCAAATGATAAATGTTGAGCAGTTTGTTTCTACCATCACTTTGCTTTCAATGTCAGGCTTGATCCTTGTCTACATCCCACATGAGAAAACAGCCCACGTGTGAGACGAAATGCTAGAGAACGTCTGCTCGCGTTTGCAGAAGAGAATGTGACACGACTACGTCAGAATTATGGCAGGCATAAACACCTTGCATGAGATGGAATGTGACATGACTACATCAGAAATCAATCAATCATGTGCCATGCCTGAAAGCGTGGGCGGTCATGACTCGCCATTTCACTCGATCACCAGCGTCGTGGATCAGCTCAGTGTTCCTGTCTCGTCCATGCCACGTGGCCAAGCCATCCATGTATTTTCCTCTCGGTCTTCCTCTTGGTCTGTTCCCCTCGATCTTGCCAGTTGTCAATAAGTTCTCCAATCCATTCCTTCTCATAACATGTCCAAAACATTTTGACTGTCTACGTCTAATTGTTCTAATCAATTTACGATTTGCATTTGTCTCCTGTAGTACTTGGTCATTAGTTTTTCTGTTTGTCCATGGTATTCTTTGCATTTTCCTCAGAAACCACATTTCTGCAGCCGTCAGATGTTTTTCAGCTTGACTGCACATTGTCCAAGTTTCACATCCGTACAAAAGAACAGGCTCAATGTATCCCCTCAACACTCTTTTTCTCGTTTCAATTGACATCTTTTTATTGGTCAGAATGTTTTTCATCTTGCTAAAGGCTACTTTCGCCATGGCGATTCTTGTTCTAATCTCTTCAAGGCATCTCACATCAGATGTTATGACTGTTCCGAGATAATTGTACCGATTTACTTGTTGAAGAATAATCCCATTTACTTGTATATGACAGGCATAAACATCTTGTAAGAGATAGAATGTGACACGACCACATCAGAAATATAATAGAAATAAACATAATGATAGGCATGCATGTCATCAAAAATTTAAGTTCAAATTAAACATCCCTCTACCCGTCTTGGGCATACGGTGCTAAACCCATATTTGTATATACCATTCGGCACTTGGTGAGTGACGTGGTCATTATCACGTCTGTTGTTTTTACCTTCCACGACATTTCCTGGTAGTTATTTTAGGCTGGGTTGAATGGAACCTAAGACCACGGTAAGGCCAGCCACTATCTCTCCCGTTACTTCCATCAACAGTTAGTTGCGTATCCTTTACAGGACGTAGCAGTCAGCCCCAGCATTTTGGTGCTGTTTGAGATTTCATGGCAAGTTTACTTTCAGTATTTTGCCATTGCTTTCTGAACAGCCGGCACTTATACCTTTATTTGAATATCAACTCAATGCGGTCTAATCAAAAGACAATAAATACATTGACTTCGAAACATGAGAAACAGAGCAACTACCAATAAGAGCCTAATGTCAAAGAAAGCCTTATATATAGTTAGGGATGGGCGAAGAAAAAGAAAAACACAACCTCAAACACAAAGGCATACTAGACAAATACTGACAACCGTCACTTAACGGCAAATGTGGAGTTAAGTAAAGTTACAACATTCACCCGGGTCTAGAAAATATATATTAACAAGTTCATGAAATGCTTAAAACACATCAAGTTACACGAGAGTCAAGAACACGCCGATTTGTTCTCTCTAACTCAACATCACTCGAGAGCTGATGTGCTCGGCGTACGCTCGGCCGTCTCAACTTTCTGAGAACTCGTCTGCCCGTGATATAACCTCCAAACCTGTAGAGGTCGAGACAGAGGTGCCCTAACTGATCGAGAAATTATCACATACCACGTTTTCTGTAGTGGAGTCGGCAAACTATTCAGCTACTTTTTTTTGTTGGGGGGGGGGGCATATCCTATTTACAGGACATCGCTGTCAATACCAGCATTTTACTGCTGTTATGATCTCTTGGCAAGTTTACGTTCAGTAGTTTGCCATTGCTTTCTGAACGACCGGCTCCCATATCAATTCGTTAAAACCCAGCGCAATGCGGTCTACTGCCAAATCGCGCGCAGCTGTCTTTTGAACGCGGGTAAACATGATATCGAACCACGTCCGTAACGGCTTCGCCGCGGAGTAACTACTGGAGCTTATTATCAGTGGAAGCGCTTTCGTTAATTGCTTGATTAAATTATTGGGTGATGGCTTGTAGGTTTTAATGATTGACTGATAAATTAATTAATTACCTGGTTGAGTGATTAATACATATTAGGCCTTATAATCATATACCAGGGCTTAGAATATATGCGGGCTTAGCACTTCACAAAATGTCGACGTGGTCGAAAGGATAAGGGCACTCGCTCTGTAACTTCAGGTGAGCTGATGGCGAGGTAGGCCGTTCAACTCCTACACCAGCCTTAATTTGGATTTAAAATTTGACATCTCAGACAGCAATGCCAAGCTACTGAACGTACAATTGCCTAAAGAATAAACCTGGGGTAGATCGCAACGTCCTGCACTTCAACCCCCGAGGCGGTATCGTCTATGGGATTAACTTTACCCTCAGAAGTCTACAGCCAAGTAAACAGACAGCCCCGCTGAGCGTCGAATGCTGTCCTACAGATAAATATAGATAGTTCTAGGCAGCAGACAGTTGAATGTTGTCCAACAGGTCAGTATAGATAGTTCTAGGCAGCAGACAGTTAAATGCCGTCCTACAGGTCAGTATAGATAGTTCTAGGCAGCAGACAGTTGAATGCTGTCCTACAGGTCAGTATAGACAGCTCTGGGCAGCAGACTTCATCAAATGGTAGTTAGGGTTAGATGCCACGGTCGATAGGCGCATAAAACACGGTGCAACGCACACACTTAACTAAACCATCTACAACATCGACGAAACCAACTTCACACCACCAACTTCACACCACCAACTTCACACCACCAACTTCACAGCACCAGTTACTCCCGGGGCAGGCATGGGCGTGAAGTTAACTACCGCCTTTATTAGAGACATTAACCTAGAGATCTTCGCTCGAGCGAGGGTGAAGAAGAAGTAGCAGTTCTCAGGACGTTATCGCCACATGTGGTCAATAGATAGCTATGGACTAGCCACTAGGTGTGACGTGGACGGTTTGGGTTGAACTCTCTGTGTTAGGTAGCTGTTGCCTGTTGTCTGTCGTTTTCCAGCAGTTGCTACTTAACTCATAAATATGTGGATGTCAAAGAGTTGAAAGAAAGGCGATGTGTGATATAGTGTGGTAAGGGAGTCATTGGCGCAAAAAGGGTTAATGTAGTGTCAGGGTGCGACGAAAAGGGGTTAAAGAAATGATATTACTCAGCGAGTAACCATTGGAGGTTCTATAAGTTCTCTGGTACTTCAAGGGTTAATAATTGATCATCCATTCGTAGACTTACGTCTTCTACACTGGAGTGCAAGGGTCTTCGACAGTCATTCTTAGTTTGTTCTCTTCTACCCTAGCATGTAGAAGTACTTTACTGTCTTGTTAGTCTTTCCTCTTCTCCCCTGGGATGTTAGAGTAATTACAGTCTTGTTTAGTCTTTCCTCTTCTACACTGGAGTGCAAATGTTTCCTAGTCATGTTTAGTCTTTCATTTTCTACCCTTGGATGTAGAGGTACCTTACAGTCTTGTTTAGTCTTTCCTCTACTAGCCTGAGGTCTAGAGGTACCTTACAATCTTGTTTAGTATTTCCTCTTATACCCTGATTTGTAGAGACATCTTATAGTCTTGTTTAGTCTTTGCACTTCTACCCTGGGATCTGGAGGTACCTTATACCCTTGTGTTATTCTGTCCTGTTCTACACTAGGATATAGACGTACATTTTAGCCTATCCTCTCCTACCGTTACTTCTCAAGGTGCTTTAAGTAAATATTTAGTCCTCCTCTTTTATTCCTGGCTCTGAAGTCACCTTTGGGCCCTATTTCACCCTTTGACATCCAGCCGTCTACGTAAAACTCCTTGATTTCCTGGCGTTTGACCTATTTACTCGCAGGCTGCCCTAATTTGCTCCACCAGCGAGTCCTAACGCGGAATCAACCCCTCACCCTAAACACCAGTGTAACGCCTACGACTCTAGACGCATCTCTCAACAAATGATGTAAGTAAATACGCCTATTACTGATATCTACTTATCTCTGGCTGCGTGTTTTCGAGAGACTTTCCCAGGGCTACACACACGAGCTGCAGGCATCAGAATGCGAGGTAAATAAGTTTGGTGTGCTGCAGCCGCATCTGTACATACTCCAGCTTGTCCGTGTGCCAAGATCTTCAACTTGCTGTGTGGCTATTTATATACCTTCTTGACATTTTCCATGAGAAGAGGGTGATGTGTGGCATGAGCAGCACATATTTCCAGAAATATCAAAGTTAATATATCATCATCACCACCATCATCATCACCGAGTGGTATCATCGCTGTTAGTGTTGGCACATACAGAGCTTGCCATAGAGACCGTTCTGAGAATCAGTTCTACGTTGTACCATGCTGTATCCTGGCAGCTTCTTGATGTTGTCTATCATATATGTTGACCATATCTTGATGTTGTCTGTCATATATTGTCATATCTTAATGTTATATGTTATATATTGTCATATCTTAATGTTGTATGTCATATATTGTTATATCTTGATGTTGTATGTCATATATTGTCATATCTTAATGTTGTATGTCATATATTGTCATATCTTGATGTTGTATATCACATATTGACCATATCTTGATGTCGACTGTCCATATCTTTTTGTTGTCTGTCCACATCTTGATATTGTCTGTAAATATCCTGGTCATACTTTGATTTTATCTGTCCGTATTCGACCATATCTTGATGTTTCTGTCATATATTATCATATCGTGATGTTGTCTGTCCGTATATTGACCATACCTTGATGTTGTATGTCTCTATCTTGACCATATATTAATGTCGTCTTTCGTCTTGCCAGAAGGAGATGCGTTACATATTGTTGATTGTTCGCTGTGCCATTTTGATAATTTTTGTAGTTTGCGTACCAGCTTCTGTCATTGTCTGAACTAGCAAAGTGTAAATGAATACTTGTTCCAGTTGTTCACACACAGACATGCATGCACACGCACATACACACATATAAACACACATACACACACAAACACACACACACACACACACACACGCGCACGTTTTGTATTCTTCATCAAGTACGAGGACCAAGAAGAAGCATAATACTTACTTTCTCAATCATTCAATCAAGTGCTGCCTGCACAATGCAGGTTGGCTACAATGGATCTTCCCACGTGTATCATTGTCTACCTCTTGCTCCCTTGCCCTCCAGGGTGGATTTTAAAAGAGTGTTATGTCTTTTAACGTGTCATAAATATTTCACTTGCCTTTTTTATTTCTTTTATCGACTCTTTTCATTCCCAGTTTTTCTAAACCTTCTGCATTTGACTGTTTTTGTTTCTACGAAATACGACACATTCTTCTGTATATTCATATCTCCAAGGCATCTATTCGACTTTCTAATAGATTGCTCATTGTCCAGGCTTCTGTGTCATTTTGTAGTGTTGAATATACATACAATTTGGCGATCCTCATATTTAATGCGTTGTTTTCCTCCTACCCCATCTGGCTCCAGCCCTTTTCTTCCTTTTCCTTCCCCCCCCCCTTCTCCCCTGCCTTTTCTCCTCCGCTTCATTTGCTCCCCGCTGGCTGTTGTCAAAGGTATCGAGCACAAAGCACGGACTCCGTTGCTTCGGCGATAATGCTTTGTTATTTTCCATTGTTGGTTTGATTTAAAGGCAGGAACTAGCCGGTCGCCCTAGTAGAGCCTGCCTGCTAGGGAAGGGGCAAGGGATGTCCCTAAAGAGTCCATACGCCTAGCGCCGCCTCTCCTCATACCAAACGTTCGACGTTCAAGACCAGCTCACCCGTGGCCATGCAGTCCTCCGCATGTCGGTCCACCTTAAACTTGGGGGATTATAATCGGAATTTTCCATCTCCTAGATTGGCCGCTGTAATAGCTAAGGGGCCATATCGCATCAGATGAATGTATACGGGGAACAAAAACAATTTCACTCAATATTTATTAAATAGTACATCATACAAAAACATATATAGTTAAAGTCACTACACAACACTATGATAGTGCGTGAAGAAAGCCCAGATGGCAACATCGGTGTCGCTTCTCTCTTCCAGTAGTCACCGCAAACTGTTTCCAAACTACATATCTACCTCCAACGACATACACGGAACACACTTCAGCTGCCAGAGCTCATGTTGAGTAATTGTTCTGTCTTTCTCCTGTTGGTAAAAGCCCATCCTCAAAATTGCTGTAGTCCATCCAATTCTCACCACCGTGTCATGTCAGCGATCTCCTGAGCAGCCGAAGTTAGTCTTCTGAGACGAGTTCAGAAAAAGACGCCTGGAAGTTCTGTGTGACTGTGAGTCACCAGCTGACGCATCAATTTTTGCACTTTGGTTGTCTTCAGTTATATTAACAACTGCACGAGCTCTACCATGGCCGGAAGCTTACCCCCAGCATGAGAATGGAGGTGGACGCAGTAACAGCGGCATTCATATTATGTTGCTTGAACTTTGCAGACGGTGAATACAAAACTTAGACCGGCAATATTTTCAAACACTGCACAGTCATTACAAATACTATACTAAGGTTATGTATAACTTAGTAATGGTTTCTTCATTCTAATTAATGGAATGCCAATACTAAGTAAGGTAAGGGAATGTAATTATACGTAAGGGAATTTCCATACTAAGTAAGGAAATGTAAAAACAAAGTAATTGATACTTTTTTCTAAGCAATGGAATGTGCATGCTAAGTAAGGGAATGTCCATCCTCAGTAAAGTGATATCCATCCCTAGTGGACACACCTTCAACATATTCTCACCACTCTGAATGTTTTTATTCGGACTACGTCTTTGGGATCACAGGTGTCATCTTTATCAGAACTCTGTGGGTCATTGCTGGAGCCAGGTGATGCTTGCTTGCTGAGATGCTTCCGCTGGGCGACTCGCTGATCTGTAGAGACAGCGAAACACACAGAGAGAGAGAGAGAGAGAGAGAGAGAGAGAGAGAGAGAGAGAGGTGGGGGGGGTGAAGAGAGGTTATAGAGAAATTAACAGAGAGAGGGGATATAGGGAGGGGACAGAGAGAGAGACAAAGAGAGACAGAGAGAGACAGAGAGAGACAGAGAGAGAAAGAGACACACAGAGAGCGAGTGAGAGAGACAAAGAAGAGAGGTTGTAGAGAAATAAACAGAGAGAGGGGGCAGAGAGAGAGAGAGAGAGAGATGATATAAAGAGACAGAGGGAGAGAGAGTCAATAGAGAAACGGAGAGAAAGGACAGCGAAAGAGGGGGCAGAGAGAGACACACAAAGAGGGGAGAGGGAGAGAGATAAACTAAGCCGTATGACGTAAAACGCAGTGCAATGAATGGACCCTCCCGCTTTAATCTGTCACTACAAACTAGCAGGCAGTGTCCGTAGGTATGATATCTACGCATAACTGTCCGGGCCTGGCATGCTTCCCTGAAATGTGCTATAGGGTATCGAATATTTAGTCCTCTCAGATAATATCGTAAATCTATGAGGTCCTGTCTGCACATTGATGACATTAACAATCATATGCATCAGTCATACAATGTTAGTTAGTCGACAGATCATCCTCATTGCACATCGAACCATTCAGTCCATAAGTGATCGGATCCCCTCCTCAGCAAATCCTGCAGCGTGTAGTGATTAACGACACCAGTTCTGTGTTTGTTTATCAATCTTCTTTGGCTTCCTGCGTAGTGTTCTTGTTTGGCCACCCCTCTTTTGATTTGCTGTTCTCGCAGTCTGACCATGGTTTTAGATTCACAGTCATCACTTGGTTCTCGCACAAGTCTTACTTCTCATATAGCTTTCAGAATGTCAGCATGGTCCATGGCGCGTCCGCCCTCCACCTTAGCCTTAAATGCGAGCTTGTCAGCCCCCTCATTTCCTAGTACTCCCGTATGCCCTGGCACGAAGATGAAACTAATCTTTGTCAGCCGAGACCGCTCCAGAGACAGCAACCATTCTCTTCGGATCCACCCGATCTCTATCCTCTTGTGCATGCTCATTGCGTCGCTGTGGAAACATGCCCTATTGAATGTCTGTGTCTCGAGCCATGTTATTGCTTTACTTACTGCCATGACTTCCATAGTCAGGCTACTTGTGGTCTCAAGAAAAGCACCAGAGTCCTCCTACACAATTCTCCCTCCGGCCCGCGCCGTGAAGGCCCATGAGCTTCTCACATGTCGGACGACCGACCCATTTGTGTAGATGACAGCATCACCGTCTAACGAATTCTCGAAAATCAACGCTTGTACTTCCGCCTCCACAGCAGCCGGATTTTCTTGTCTGCATTTTCTGTCTAGTTGGATGCAAACTGAAAAGGACGTACAGAAATCTGTTGGCACTTGTACCCACTCCTGGCCAGTTTCTAAGTCCCCCAGTGAACACACCTGTTGAATAATGTCTTCGGCTTGACCCAACCACGACCTTCTTCTTTTTAACCTGCTGCCCTTCACCTTCCTAGTTTCACTATGCAGTGGATGTTGTGTGTTTGCGTTACCTCTGAGGTAGGCACGTGCTCTGCAAATTTGTAGTCTGTCTTCAATGGTTGGAAAATCAAGAAGGTAGCGCATCGCCTTGCATGCTGTATCTCTTGTACATCCAAGAATAATGCGCATAGCTTCGTTTTGTATCCTTTCCATCCTTTCTATCTGCTTGCGGCTGAGAGTCAGGATTGCCATCGCATATTCAAAAACAGACAGGACCAGTCCCTCATATAGGAGGCATAGATGGCGCTGCTCACAGTTTTCTGCCGCCATCATCCGCATCGCAGCCAAACACCGCTTGGCCTTTGTTATCACCTGGTCTATGTGCTCGTTATAAGCAAGGCTTCGATCAAAACGTATCCCCAGGTAATTCATTGCCTGCGTTCTTTCCACAGTCTCTGAACACAGATTAACATTTGGTGTTGGGGTGTTGACAATATGATTATTCAAAGAGAATTATGTCACTGTTGCCTTTGTTGGGTTAACCATTGCCCCAGCTTCAGCACATCAAGTACTTATGCGATTGCGTTCGGTCTGCATTTCCACAGCATCCTGATATCTATCCTTACCTTTACGTCATACAATGAGTCATACAATGTCATACAATGAAATATGCAAACGGAAACGATTGCTTGCGGGGCTAAAATTAAAATTAGAAAACTTCAGAAACTCCCAATGTACTCCTGTAGTAAGTTGAAATACAGAAGCCACAAACAAGAGATTGCCCGGTTTATTGCCTGGCATATCTTTCTGCATCTCATCAGATGTATGCTGTTTAATTATATATCATATGATGAGACTAGATGAATCATATTTGGACTGAAACACAATAATATGTATAGTATTTTATGCTTTTTGAAAGTGGAGCATTGTTATTCCAATTGTACTGGGACAGTCACAAAGAAATCGTTCTGTCTGCATAGCCCCGGTCTTAGATACCTAATTGCTATGGCTTCGATGCATTTTAGTAATGTTTTATTGTTCGTCAACTACAGTATCCGAAACATCTTTCCTTTGTTAACTTTATGGTCGTAGTTTAGCAGATGTTGAGACAAGATTAAGGGTGGACTTTTACAGCCAGTCGAACACAGTGGGTTTCCTGGAGACTGATCAACTCTTTTGTCCACTCACACTGGTATGTGTCCGGTTACTCGATTTGCTAATTGTCTTTCCGTTCTACCTATGTAAGTTGCTTGGCACTCACACTGGAATTTGTATATACAGTTTAAACTGGTGTATGGAGACAATAATTATATCACAGAGAGAGCAGGTTTCGGGGTGGTTTTATATCTGATCATTGGTTCAGCAGCAAAGAATGTTTGGCTTACAGTTGTTTTATATCTGATCATTGGTTCAGCAGCAAAGAATGTTTGGCTTACTGTTGTTTTATATCTGATCATTGGTTCAGCAGCAAAGAATGTTTGGCTTACTGTTGTTTTATATCTGATCATTGGTTCAGCAGCAAAGAATGTTTGGCTTACTGTTGTTTTATATCTGATCATTGGTTCAGCAGCAAAGAATGTTTGGCTTACTGTTGTTTTAAGTCGATCGTGTATTTGTTTCATTTTATCGTCCCCTCTAAAGGTCAGCTGAATAAATGCTTGAAGTTTGGGAACCGATGATGCTGTGGGGGTAGGTTTTGGTGGCTGGCATTGACGCTTGATGACGTGGGCTGGATATCTGTTTGTTTGTTTGTTTAGTCGATGGATCAACATCACGGCAGACGGGTGCAACCCATAAGTGCTCCGTTCTCCTCCTAACTCAAATCTGAGTCTGGAGAAACTCAGCCCAGTGCACGAACTCCGTAGTACCGGCGAGGATGCTGAAATACTTTGGGTAGATTTCTAACTCGAAATTTTGCCCGGGCAGCGCCGTTAGGCTACTCTTTTTTCTATTTCCAACTGCCAAGGGATTTTTTACGTGCGCAACAATACACACGGGCGTCCGATCTCACTACCCAGAGACCAGGGAAATTTATTACTAGAAGTCCACGAGAAAAAATCTCGGCATCACCGGGGCTTGAACCCGGGACCTCCAGCACTCGAGGCGGACACCATACCTCGAGACCACGCAGACAGGATATCTATTAGAATACAGTCTGGTTAAGAGTGTTCAGTTCTTCTGTTAGTTTGTAAGTGAAGCAAATCTTTCTAACTCCATAGAAAATGGTTCGCATCAGGCCACGCTGCGTATTAGCCCATTCAAGCTCCTTTTCTATAGATTGGTCTCTAGATGGCGGCATCCCCTCCATGTCGAATTTATATGTCTGAGAACGATAGGTGTCGTTGTGTTCGTGATCAATGGACAAAGTCATGTGTGTGTTTTTTTTAAATTAAAGATTGACGTAACTTCCACCTACAGGCGGTATAGAACCAGGTCCTAGATATTTGACGTTCGTTTTGTTTTCTATGTGCACCGTAACGATGATCGCTAGAATGGGACCTAGATGACTCCCAATGGTCACTCCGTCAATTTAGGGTAGGATGTTGTAAGAAAATTGAATTTAATAGAGGATGCAGTGGTGGTGGTTTCTCGAGTTTGGATGTCGGGAGGCCTAACTTTAGTTTCTTCACCTTTATGCGATCACAAATGATCTTCATTATTTCTTCCAGGGGAACGTTAGTGAAAAGAGACGCAATGTCCATTGACGCCACTTACCTTTGTTGAAGATCGACGGTGTCCAATAGTTCGACCAGTTCAATTGACTCTTTTAGTATCAGGGGATCAAATGACTGTCGCGCTGGTTTGAGAGCCTTGGAAAGCTATTTCGCCATCCTCCGGTTGACAGAGTTGACCATAGATTGTATAGGTCTTCGTGATGCTCTAGGCTTGTGACCATATTTTGTATATGCCTTAGTGTTTTTCCAGGCTTTTAGTAATTTAGGGAGTACATAAAGTTAGGTTGTTGTTTTTTTTTTTTTTTTTGGGGGGGGGGGGGGGGGGGGGCTGGTTGTGAGTAGCTGTGCAGTAGTCTCATTGATAAATGTACTTTCTATGGCTGACTAAATTTCTTTCCACAATTTTGCATCCAAGTCCCGCGAGTTGTCATCACATGTGTAATGTGTACTTCTCACACACTCGGTGCACTTCCAATGTGTGCTTCTAGCACACTCGGTGTACGTGTAATGTGTACATTTTCTCACACACTTTGTGCACGTAATGTGTACACCTCCTTACACAATCGACACACGTGTAATGTGTACATTTCCTCACACAGTCGACACACGTGTAATGTGTACATTTCCTCACACAGTCGACACATGTGTAATGTGTACTATTTATCACACAGTCGACACACGTGTAATGTGTACATTTCCTCACACAGTCGACACACGTCTAATGTGTACATTTCCTCACATAGTCGACACACGTGTAATGTGTACTATTTCTCATACAGTCGACACACGTGTAATGTGTACTATTTCTCACACAGTCGACACGTGTAACACACTCCGCGCACGTGTAAAGCTCACTAACACATCTATGACGTGTAGACTTCGCTCGACAGCGCTCACGCGACACTATGCCCTCTAGTTTCACCTTGATTACCCTGACATTGGGGATTTGAAGGTCACACAAGTCCAGGACTTACCTGTGATATGCACGTTCTGCCTTCCATTCCCCCCCCCCCAAATCGTGTTCGTTTTTGCGGGTTCCCAAATAAACCGAACGTGAGTGCACATTGATATGATTCAACATGCGTGTGCTTTCAACAGGTGCTCTCCGACAGACGGTAGTTGAGGAAATGAGGACTCATTTCCTATGGGATGTTGTAGAGTCCCGTTCTAATATAAGTCATAACACAGCCATCCTGAGAAATTTATGAGGCCGGAAACAATACTTACATGTGCCTGAATGTATGATATCACTATTCATTCGAGTGGGGTGTTTCAGATTACATTGACTGGTCTTCACAGTGATATATGAATACAATTAGTGGGAATGCGGTAAAGCTGTGGAATGTACATATTATAAAATAGAATGATTTAAAGCAGTTTAGCAGAACACAATTACGGAAAACAAAAGACATTGAGGCGTTTAGCCTTCATCGGCAAACAAATACACAAAACATAACATATAAACACCACAGTGATTACATTCTTAATCAGTGTCCACATGTTACGTTTTGTGTATTTGTTTGCTGATAAGGTTGTCAATGGTGGCAGCGATGCTCTACTTGACGCTTAGTGGTCATCTATGACTTCAATGTCCGGGAATGGTCGTCATTTCTGGAAAGTGTACAACTCCCCGTAATACGAGGGCGAGTCAATAAGTAAGTCACACAGTTCTTTGCGATGGCAGGTAAATGTAGTTGGTGTTTTCTACAGGTGTCATTGGGTGACAGCAACATCGAACTTTATATTCCCGTTCTTCAGGTGTCTCATGGACATGCGCAGCGCATAAACAAAATGGCGACTGTAGTTACGGAGTGTACAACCAAAGAGAAACGTGCTGTTGAGTGTGTTTGTTTGTTTGTTTGTTTGTTTTTTCTGGGCAAAAGGACTGCCTGAAAAAGCCATAAATAAGGAAATGCTTCCTGTTTATGCGGACAAATGTTTGTCTCGTAAGCATAGCTGAGTAGAAAGATTTTCTAAAAGACGCTCTAAAATTATTGATGACATCCTAACTTGTCATCCTGTTGAGATTGCAACAGAAGCATCCGTGCAGCGGGTGGAGGAGATGATTAGAGGTGACAGGCGAGTAACGATATACTCTGTAGCATCTGCAATAGGGTGGTCACATGGTTCAGCATACAGCATAATGCATGATCGATTGAAATTTAAGAAAGTGTGTTCAAGGTGGATACCCAAACAATTGAAGGGGGAACACAAAATGAACCGATTTGGCCTGTCCTTGCATTATCTCTGTCGATACGAAGATGAAGGAGAAGACATGCTGAACAGAGTTGTTACTGGGGACGAATCATTGGGGACGAGGAGATGATTAGAGGTGACAGGCGAGTAACGATATACTCTGTAGCATCTGCAATAGGGTGGTCACATGGTTCAGCATACAGCATAATGCATGATCGATTGAAATTTAAGAAAGTGTGTTCAAGGTGGATACCCAAACAATTGAAGGGGGAACACAAAATGAACCGATTTGGCCTGTCCTTGCATTATCTCTGTCGATACGAAGATGAAGGAGAAGACATGCAGAACAGGGTTGTTACTGGGGACGAATCATGGGTGCATCACTACCAGCCTGAATCAAAGCGTGCTTCAATGCAATGGAAACATTCTTCTTGCCTTGTGTCCAAAAATTCAAGTTACGTCATCAGCAGGGAAGGTTATGCTGACAGTGTTCTGGGATTGTCAAAGAGTGCATTTAACCAATTTCAAGAAGAAAGGTGACAATGTGAATTCTGAATCGTAGTGTGAAGTTCTATCGGTGCTTCATGATGCAATTCGAAGAAAACGTCCAGGACTGCTGACTAGAGGTGTATTGCTTATTCATGACAATGCCAGACCACATACGGCTCGATTAACTCAGGAGAAAAATTAACAAACTAAGGTGGGAAGTTCTGAAATATCCACCTCACAGCCTCGACTTAGCCCCTAGCGATTCCCACCTTTTTGGTCCACTAAAACCCCACCTTGACGAGAGACATTTCGCGAATGAAGACGAAGTTGAATGTTAAGTGAAAACGTGGTTTAAAACACAGAGCGCGCAGTTCTATGCAGCCGGTTTGGGAGGACTGATAAAATGATGCGATAAGTGCATCAATGTTGGTGGAAATTATGTTGAGAAATAAAGGGACAGTGTATGTATAACAATAAACTGATTTTAAGTTGTTATCTTATTTAGTTATTGTTCTACAGCCATTTGTGACTTACTTATTGACTTCCCATACATCATCGTCATCATCATCATCATCATCATCGTGTAGCGGGTAGCAGAACGTCGCTATCTCTCTCTCTCTTCCTCATGTGTGTGTGGACGGATGGTGTGTGTGTGGGTGGATGCGGGAGAGATTGTGTAGGTGGAAGATGTGTGGGTGGGGGAGTGTGTGGGTGGGTGCAGCATGTGTGTGTGGTGGCAATTGTGTGGGTTGTGGGGGATGTGTGTGGGGGTTAATTGTGGTTGGGGAAGTGTGGTTGGGGATGTGGTTGGCTGGGTGGTTGAGGAGTGTGTGGGTGGGTAGGTGGGTATGTGTGGGTTGGGAATGGAGGCGTGTGTGAGTGGGTGGGGGAGGTGTGTGGGGGGTTGCGTGGTGGGTCAGGGATGTGTAGGTGGGTGGGATATGTTAGTATGTTTGTGTATGTGTGTGCGTGTGTGCGTGTGTGTGTGTGTGCAAGAAGGGAGAGGTGAGCGCACGCATGTCATGTAACATGCTATTCCATATTTTTGTGTATTCTCATCTTTCATATTAACATTTTGAATGCCACTTGATTTTATCATCTATAACATGAACACGTATACCTTACTGTAGAGTGAGTGAGTGTGAATGAGAGAGAGAGAGAGAGGGGAGAGAGAGGAGGGGAGAGTGAGGGTGAGTGTGAGAGTGGATGTGTGTGTGTGTGTGTATGTGTGTGTGTGTGTGTGTGTGTGTGTGTGTGTGTGTGTGTGTGTGTGTGTGTGTGTGTGTGTGTGTGTGTGTTGGTGCATCACTATTATTTACGTTACACAATATATGTATACATTTTTTCCCACTTTTTCCATTTTTGTGAGAATGCTCAGGATAATCGTCAGTGTATGTGTGTGTAAAGTATGGGAGTTTGTTCATATTAGTTTCAGTGATTATGTGAGGCATCATGTATGTGTATAGATGTGAGGATGTGTGTGTGGGGGATGCGTGTTTGGGGGATGTGTGTGTGGGGAGATGTGTGTGTGCGGGAGATGTGTATGTGGAGCTATGTATGAGGGGTGTGGGGGATGTGTCTGTGGGTTGAGGGTGTGTGTGTGGGTGGGGGGGGGGTGTTTGTATGGGTTGGGGATGTGTATGTGGTGGGGGTTGTAGGTATGTGGATGGAGGATTCGTGTGTGAGTGGCGGATGCTTGGTGGGTGGGAGATGTGTGGGTGGGTGGGGAATATGTGAGTGGGTTTGAGGGAGTGTGTGTGGGCGTTTGTTTGGGAGATGTGTGTGGTGGGTGGTAGATTTATGTGTTTGTGGGTGGGGTGTATGTGTGCGTCGGGCATGTATGTATGGGTGGTGGGTGTGTGTGGGTTGGAGATGTGTGTGGGTGGATGGGGGATGTGTGGGTATGGAGATGTGTGTATGGGTCGGGAGTGAGTGGGTGGGGGTTGTGTGTGGGGGAAGAGTGTGTGTGAGGTAGTGCGTGTGGGTGGGAATATGCGTGTGTGGTTTGGGATGTGTATGGTGGGGGTGTGTGAGTGGGTTTGTGATGTGTGTGGGAGGGTGGGTGGGATGTGTGGGTTTGTAGGGATGTGTGGGTGTGTGGGTGGGGGATGTGTGAGTGGGTTAGTGTATGTGTGGGTTGGTGGATGGGTGGGTGGGGAGATGTGTGTCGGTGGGGAATGTGTGTGTGTTGATGGGGAATGTGTGTGTGTGTGTGTAGGTGTGTGTGTGTGTGTATGGGTGGGTGGGTGGGGGGAGATTGTTTGAGTTGGTGATGTGTGTGGGGCGATGTGTGGTTGGGTGGGTGCGGGATGTATGTGTGTCGTGGTCGGTTTTGTGGGTTGGTGGGGGGATGTATGGTTGGGGGATGTGTTGTTGGGGGGGGGGGGTTGGCTGGGTGGTTGAGGGGTGTGCGTGCGTGTGTGTGTGGGGGGGAGGTTGTGAGTGTGTGTGTATTGAGGGATGGGTTAGGTGTGTGGGAGGGGGGTTGTGTTGTGGGGGATGTGTTGATTGGGGGGGGGGGGTGTCTCATAACATGGTAATATGCATTGTTTATGTTTACAACATTGATTTGACAATGTTTTGTTATTTTCTATGTGAATGTATAATGCACTATTGATGAACGAAAGATGAGTGAATGGAAGGGCCGAACGTAAGACGTGTCCAATTTGTGACCTTTAAAAATCAAATCAAATCAAATCAAATCAATCTCCATCTCTCGCCCTCTCTCTCCCTCTCTCCTTCTCTGTCCCTCTCTGTCCCTCTCTCTCTCCCTCTCTCTCCCACTTTCTCTTCCTCTCTCTCTCTCTCTTTCTCCCTCCATTTTTCTCTCCCTACCTCTTTCTCTCCCTCCCTCTCTCTCCCCCTCTCTTTCTTCCTCTCTCTCCATCTCTCCCCTCCCTCTTTCTCTCCCCCCTCTCTCCCCCTCTCTTGCCATTTCTCCCGCCTCACACATCCGCATGCCAAAAATGTCTGCAATGTCCTGGTGTTATCATCTCCTAAGGCCCCTATTTGAGCCGATCAGTTGACAATTTTGTTACAATATCCAGTATGACGGTATTATTTCTCAACATATTTATTACGCTAATGATAATCCATTTGTAATTGCTGGAAAATAAATCCCAGAACTGAGATATGCAGAAGACACGGTTTTCCTCTCAAACAGTGCTAAAGTATGAGAAGAGCTGATCCTGTCTGTGAAGAGACACAATGAAAGTCAGAATCTTTGTCTGAATTTAGGGAAAACACAAAAAATAGTATCCACAGACAAAACAACATAACAATCAAATATCAAAATCAACATCGAAGAGATTGAAAATGTCCAGAACTGACAATATCTTGTCTGAACGTTCACCAACACTGGGGAATGTCCAGCAGTCAATATCTTGGTTCCATGATCACCAACACTGGGGGATTCCAACTTTCAATGTCTTGGCATCGCGTTCATCAACACTGGGGAATGTCCAACAGTCAATATCTTGGTTCCATGATCACCAACACTGGGGAATGTCCAACAGTCAATATCTTGGCTCTACGATCACCAACACTGGGGAATGTCCAACAGTCAATATCTTGGCTCTACGATCACCAACACTGGGGAATGTCCAACAGTCAATATCTTGGTTCCATGATCACCAACACTGGGGGATGTCGAACACTCAATATCTTGGCTCCACGAACACTAACACTGGGGGATGTCCAACAGAAATCAGACGCGGACTGAACATGTCACTGCAGAGATGAAACTGTACCAAGAACCTACTGCAGACGACCGGGACACTAGTGACAGTAACATGTCTGAGGACTCGCATCTCTCCCAAGGCCACATCTGGATGTGGGTCGTGGACAGTGTCGCAATCACTACAGATGATAAAACAGAACAATTCTTAGAATATCCTGGACCTAGAAGAAGAGAGAAACTTAAATTCTCCGAGATCTGAGCATGGCAGCAAACTAGCTAATTAGCACCATCATGTCTGGGAAACTGGAATAAGTTGGCTATAATAGATGTCCCAGTGGAGCTATAATAGATGTCCCAGTGGAGCTATAATAGATGTCCCAGTGGCCGGGAGAGAACGGTGATGGGAGGCATGTACATATTGTGACATGAAGGTGATGAGGCGGGAGGAATGGTAAAAGATTTATAGACTTTGCCACGCTTCGTAATGAGTCCGACCTTCTGCTACTTGATGATGATCATCATCAAGTGCCCTGCCAGCTGGCGTAGGCGTTCAAGGCTCTCCACAGATCTCGGTCTTTGGTTTTCTGGATCAACTCTGCTGCTGATATTCCTCCGTGCCACCGTCTCAATCCATCCAGCATCATTTCTCTTGGTCTGCCTCTGCCTCTTTTCCCCTCGATCTTTCCAGTTGTCACGATATTAGGCCGTTTTATTTTTTTTTTTCAAAGGTGATGGAAGTTATATAACTTGAAGCAGCCAGGCCTCATCACATGTCCGTGACTCACATCCCCTTTGTTGTCTCCGTTACGTGTATGCTAAACACAATATTTTCGGCACGTTCTGCGCCTTGGAATGTTAAAGCCTACTGCTGAATGCTTGGCTACGAGGTGATGGAATATTGAGATAACCAATCAAATATCTAGACAGAATCACAAGATAAACAATGAGATTTCTCACAGACTCGGCGAGTTGACAGTCTGGATACTTGTTAGTGTGGCGGTCACGGGCAGGTGTGACGTAACCTGGTTATTTTTGCTGGTTTCGTATATACTTTCTTCTTCTGCTTCTTCTTCTTCTTCTTCTTCTTCTTCTTCTTCTTCTTCTTCTTCTTCATCTTCTGCTGCTGATGCTGCTGCTGCTGCTGCTGTTGTTGAATATTATTACAATTATGACTATTGTCCACGCTTGTCCTTGGGACACATTTTTCATTCCCATCCCATCCCACGGTCATTTTGCCTGTCCCATCCCATGGGATTCCTATGGGATTCCCATGATAATACTAATATGGAATACAGTTCAAATAAAATTATGAAATTTACGAAAGTTTAGGGTTAGTGTCTACTAAAGAAGACTACATGTACAAAGAGACATGTAAAACAACATAATTTATTAATTTTAATATTCAAGAGTATTTTATTAAAACAAAGTTTAATCTAAATATGACAATTCAGTTTCAATCTGACACTCTCATTCTGTTTCAGAGTCACTCTGCTCATTCAGCACATTACCAATTTCCTGCTGATCGACTATTTCTAATAATTCAGTTAATCCAGGTAATTGATTATGTGGTTGTTTCGGGATTTGAAATTAAAATATTGAGCACAACCCACTACTGGCAACGCCGATCGCATTCTGGTATGAAGCTAAGGCCTATCCACGTCAATATGGAAGCACTATACTCGAGTTTCGCCCTCATTTGAGCTCGTCAGTAGTGCACATCCCTGACCCGGACCCGGAAACAGTCCCGGATCACGCGTGTGAAGCGGGTGTGCAACCACGCGGCACACACTGGACACACCAAATTATCACAACAGAACACCACAACGCTACCCATCGTAGGCTATGCTCAAGATTGCCCAAGGAACACCAGGTCTCCTAAATCCAGTGAGCAATAATCAATTGATTATGTGGTTGTTTCGGTTGTTAAAAATATAAAAATAAATTCGGTTGTTAAAAATATTTAAATTTCAAATCCCGAAACAACCACATAATCAATTGATTATTGCTCACTGGATTTAGGAGGCCTGGTGTTCCTTGCCAAGGAGAAGTCCTGATCGTTCGGGTCCCATCGATTGACGGACGTCGGTCGCGGCGATTGGGCAATCTTGAGCATAGCCTACGATGGGTAGCGTTGTGGTGTTCTGTTGTGATAATTTGGTGTGTCCAGTGTGTGCCGCGTGGTTGCACACCCGCTTCACACGCGTGATCCGGGACTGTTTCTGGGTCCGGTCAGGGATGTGCACTACTGACGAGCTCAAATGAGGGCGAAACTCGAGTATAGTGCTTCCATATTGATGTGGATAGGCCTTAGGTTCATACCAGAATGCGATCGGCGTTGCCAGTAGTGGGTTGTGCTCATATTTAAATCCAGGTAATCCCTGAACAATTTCCACAATTTTCATCTTACATGCAAATCTGATATACACAGAATTTATAACGAGAGCTGGTCACATCCGTTTTCGTAACTTACTCAGCAACAATCCAGCTGCACTAAATAAGCGCTCTACTGCCGCTGAGGACACTGGTATGGTCAAGACAATTTTCGCACTTGCTGTTAGCAGTGGAAACCTATGTTCATTTTTCCAATAATTTAATAGTTGTGAAGTTGGTTGCCGTAATTTTTGAAACATGGTGACTTCATCATCAAGGCATTTGTTTCTGGGGTCATCAAACTTAAGTGTTTTGTTTGGTGGAGGATCAAAAAATAAGTCAAAATCCCTTTTTGGCTTTTGTTCTACAACTCCTGCTACTTCACATATAGCAGATGATTCAGAAGAAAGATTTAAATCTTTGATGAATGACATAACAGTTGGAACAACAGACTTAGAAAAAGCGATCCAATCATTGACCCATTTATTGATGTCCACATTCCCTTTCTTCTTAGTAACAAACTGACTTGATCAAGTCTTCTATTTTGGCTTTGATGTCAACTCCAGTAAGGAATGCTGCAGTAACTGCAAAAGAACTGCCGCAATATGGCCAAAGTTTTTCTCCAATAATTTTCTGAAAGTTCTGACAATATTTCTTCATTATGCTGCTGGAAGTTTCTTCGTCAATACCAACAATAACTTTGTACAACTGGTAGTCTAGGAGGAAGTATAACAGCAAAATTAAATGAGATGTAGTACCATCAATTTCTAGTTTGTCAAAAAAAAAATTATTTTCTCATGTATGTACAGCAGTCC
This sequence comes from Cepaea hortensis, assembly GCA_963921405.1. NCBI lineage: Eukaryota > Metazoa > Mollusca > Gastropoda > Stylommatophora > Helicidae > Cepaea > Cepaea hortensis. Next base: position 81,528,992 of record OY992876.1, read on the forward strand.
TTTAATCTGAACAATATTCGGAACTTTCGTTTAAGAATTCTTCATCATCTTCATTAAAGTAATACGAGTAATTTTTTTTTTTTAAATGGGCATTGAAACGTTGGTAAAATGATCGCATGCGCGCATTTATTAATTTATCCGGTATCCCACCACGAGATAAAGAATTGATTGAATCCCATTCCCATGGACAAGCCTGCTATTGTCTGCCTTGCAACGTCATTATACGAACACAGTCATAGAACATGCTGCGAATGTCGTTTGCAGAAGCAATTATGATCTATCAACGCAAGCCAGAATTGTGTAAACAGAAAGACATGTTAGTCAGCTTAAAATTACCGTGGTAGATAATTGACATTACTGTGCGAACATGTGTATATTTCAACTTGAAGGGTTTATCTAGTTAATTTACTTTACGTTGTGTGATTTCTGCAGTTTGTATATTATCGAAAACCTCATTGTTCATAATTGCATGTAATTCCACCCGCTACACCTTTACACACACGCCGCACCATTACGGTGCGCGGTACAGTTTATGAAAACGCTTTTACTGCAGTAGAGTTCTACTCATCCTTTAGTTAGCAGCTTATCTTGTCTGAAACATCTGCTTCTTTAGGATGGGGGGGGGGGGGGGGGAGATAAAATTCAACCACGCCCTTTGTGGCCATGTCTTGTGTTGCGCGATACAAATAGTGCGAGGAAGACAAGAAGGCATGACGTCATACATGGCTGCAAATAGAGAGCACATAAACTCCGGAGTAAAACGATAACCTGGTGTATCTGATCAAGTGAAATGACACATCTGAAAGAGCGCCAGCTGGCTGACGTCAATAGTGACCCACACTATCACCCTGGGGGAGGCATTTTTCCTGATCATATGACTACGGGGTCGACCCAGTTTCATAAAATTGGTACCAGAAAATGTTCAAGGAGGTAAGGTCATCTGCGGGATTTTAAATAACGTAAAGTAGTAAAGGTCAGTTTGACGCGTCTTACGTCGCAATGGGCACATCATCTAGACCAGTATTTTTATGTATGCGTGACAGCACTCACAGTTGTAATTCTGATTAACAAGAAGATATGGATTTTGTAGGAAAAGTAGTAAGTAAAGCAAACAAATCTGAAAGTCTACAAAGCAGTTGTATTATCCACACTGCTATATGCTTGTGAAACCTGGACTGTTTATCAGCGACATGCTAGGAAATTAAACCACTTCCACTCAGTCTGCCTTAGGAAGCCATTGAAGATTAAATGGCAAGACAAGATCCCAGACACTGAAGTCCTAGAAAGAGCGTCCATGCCCAGTATCAACACTCTACTAATGAAGAATAGGATTCGCTGGGCAGGTCACTTGACTCGCCAACCAGATACAGGCTCCCTAGACGATTTTTTTAATTTTTTTTTACGGCGAGCTGCGTTGTGGTTCCCAATGCGATCAGAGGAAATGCTTTAAAGAAACTCTGAAGATCTCAGTGAAAGATTTTTGAATTCATCACGACACTTAGGAGACTGCTACCAAAGACCGAAATTCGTGGCGTACACCATTACACAAGGGTGCAGTCACTTATGAAGCAAACAGAACTACAAGAGCTGTGAATAAAAGGCTGGACAGAAAAACCACTGCAGGAGATCCTCTTCCTGGATCGTCAAGCATTCTTTGCCCACATTTTGAAAGAACATTTCGAGCCACAATAAGCCTTATCAGCCATCTTAGAACTCATGGCTCCAAACTGTCAACCCCACTGGATGAAATGAATGGTCATCATCATTCTTGATGGACAAACACCATAACATAACAATAAGTGAAGGACCCGATCTCATGTCTGTCAGTGTATTGGCAATATGGTGCCAGTCCGAAGTTTGTATAGCCTAATCGCATTCGATCAGTGGTGTAGTCAATATCTCGTCAGCCGCCTTTATTTCCCACGATATTTTCTGGTACCAATGTTAAGTTGGGTCGATCTAAGAAACTAGGTTATTTCTTGTACCAATGTTAGGTTGAGTCGATCTAGGAGACTAGGTTATTTCTTTTAAATTCAGCTGTGTGGTGATGCGAATACATAACGTCAAGGCAGGCAGGCGAGAGTCCTAGCCAGTACGTTAAACACGGCTTCAGTACTGATCACGGTGGGACGCCATTTCTCTCGTCGCTTGCCGAAGTGAGGGAAAGATTGGCCACCTATACCGCCTTACTCTCCGGCCTCTCGCTTAAACCCGCATTCTCCTCATCTTTTGGTTCACATGGATCTGTTTAGTTCAGTCCAAACGTTCTATTTGGATCATTCCGTCACACCATTTTATACTTTTAGCCTGCGCACGAACCAATTAGTACATTTGTATCCCACCCCCAGTAGTAAAAGAATGTGTCCCTCTGTAAGCCAAATTCAGTTGCATTATGCCAATTCATATGCAGGTGCGAGTCAACCTACATCGGCAGAACAGAGCGGCAGTTACAAGGCAGGATTGTTGAACAAATACCCAGCTGGATTGACAAGTTACTACACACAGGCGATGGAATCATGGGAAGGTCGACACACCACAATTACAAATTTCCTGTGTCGTACATTGCACGGCACGGTTTGGAAACCGGTCATGTGATTAATAGAGACAGCGCTTTTCGCGTGTTATTTAATATACAAAATAGTTGCTTGTTAAAGTGTGCAGGATCTTCATGATTAATCTACATAGGTCAGTTTTGTGCAGACTGAAAGACTTGATAGTCAGTTTAAAATTACCGTGGTCGACAACTGACATTATTGTGCGAATATGTGTATATTTCAGCTTGAATGATTTATCTAGTTATTTTACTTTATGCTGTGTGACTTCTGCAGTATGTACCTTGCGAGAATGCCAGGCCATAAATCGTGCAATCTATTGTTTGTGTCTTTGTTATTCAAATTCACTACGAGAAAACATTGTTTTAATAATTGTGTGTAATTACTTCAGTCTTTCTCTATGTTTCTGATCCAAATAACATAGCTGATTTTGACGCTGGAGTTAAATATTCCATGTTTTATAGATTTAATCTGTTTGGACTTCCTCACATTTCCCATTTCTGTGAACGCTTATCTTGGATTTATATTCTTGTTTTGATAGTTCTGTCAGTTCCGACAACTGTGTCTAAACTGCTTTGTAAATATGTGCAGGGTTGCACTTCTTGAATGAAGATTTCATCAAGGGGATTTGGCCGCCATTTTCTGGAATTATTCTCATGCGTTTGCTCGCCTTGAACTCGAGTGTCGTGCACACATGATACTACTACTTGCAGTTGCTGGCGCTAGCGAGTGTACGGACTGGCTTTTGCGTGAAGGTTAGCTGTTTCTGTTACCAGTGTCCCTCGACATATTTGACTTCTGAGGCAATTGGCGTTCCCAAGTCACGGACGAGAAGTCAACATCTAAGTCCAACTGACCTGCGTGTGAAACGAGCCCAATATGCCACGGACAGAAGAGAACGTTTAAGCGCGAGAACCCTCTCAGCCGTGCCGAGCTCTATCAAGTCTCCCCTTCCCTCCTTACTAAGCATTTTTAGATATAATCTGAACAAGCGTGTCTACTTCATGTAGCTTGGGGTTTTGTGTGTGGGACAGAAGGTCAGGGTCGTCAGCGAGATCCGGGTCACGAATTTTCTATCTCAAAGTTCATTGAATATCAGGCCAGTAACAAAAGAAAGACAACAACGAGCACCCCAAGAGATCTTCTGTTCCTATTTCAACCACCCTGTATCTTCTGCCCTGTACCCCCATCGTTCCTATTTCAACCACCCTGTATCTTCTGTTCCTATTTCAACCACCCTGTATCTTCTGTTCCTATTTCAACCACCCTGTATCTTCTGCCCTGTACCCCCATCGTTCCTATTTCAACCACCCTGTATCTTCTGTTCCTATTTCAACCACCCTGTATCTTCTGCCCTGTACCCTTATCGGGACAAAGACCCTAAACCACACCACGCCAAGCCGAATTATATTTTACTATCTCCTTTAGCTCCCTCCATACATTATTCATCTCTGTCTGTAATTCTCTTCTCCGTGTGCTTTGAGGTCGTTTGCTTTCTGGGTTCCAGACAAGAGAGTATCTAGTTATATTGTCCTCAGGTTGTCTCTGTGTGTGTCCTGTCCAGCGTCAGCATCTTTCCGTCGCCTCTTGGTTCACAGGTGTCTGTTCAGTTCTCTCCATGAGCTCTACATTGGTGGTTCTGTCATATCATTTGTTTCCGCTATTCTGCTCAGACAACAATTAGTGAGTTACTTTCAAACATGTGTACTAGTTGTCCCTGATGAAGACTCCATTCTCTCTCTCTCTCTCTCTCTCTCTCTCTCTCTCTCTCTCTCTCTCTCTCTCTCTCTCTCTCTCTCTTCCTCTCTCGCTCTCTCTCTTACTTTCTCTTTTCTCTGTCTGTCTGTCTGTCTGGTTGTCTGTCTGTCTGTCTCTCTCTCTCTCTCTCTCTCTCTCTCTATGACTGGCACCTTGCCGTCTTGACAGACGGTAGTTTGTAAAATGGAGTTATACCTCTCCATAACACTGGACCATAACACTGTTGGGCTGAATTTAGAGACCTCGTGTTGCCCATGCAGCATGATCCCTCTCTCGGCCTGCCTTGTTTACTCCAAAGGAAGGGCAATGCCAAAACTTCTGGAACAAGACAAACTGCAGAAGCTGACGGATCAGTAAAGCAATACTCTAACTATCCGCCTGTCGGAGATTCCATACTAGACCAGTTACCGACCAAGGCCTATATATATATATTAACATATACAAACAACATACATACTATGATACATACAGGTCTATATATATATATATATATATATATATATATATATATATATATATATATATATATATATATATATATATATATATATATATATATATCATCATCATCATCATCTTCCACTTCTGCCGTCAAGCGTCGTGGGGAGGAATAATTTGCGTTCCAGCGTGTGTGTATACCTCGCATGCCAGATCACAAGCTCCCTAAACGAATTTTTTACGGTGGGTTGCGTTGTGGTAAACGCTCCCAAGGCGACCAGAGGAAACGCTTTAAAGACACTGAAAATCTCACTGAATGCTTTTGGAACTCATCGTGACACCTGGGAGCCTGCAACCAGAGACCGAAATTCTTGGCGTGCATCATTACGCAAGGGTGCAGTCAAGTATGGGGCAACCAGGACTGGAAGAGCTGTGGAAAAAAAAGGCAGGACAGAAAAACCACTGCATTCTTTGTCCAGATTTTCAAGGAACATTTCGAGCCAAAATAGGCCTTATCAGCCATCTTAGAACTCACAGCTCCATACTTTCAACCCCAATCTATGAAATGAATGGTCATCATCATTCTTGATGGACAAACAACACACACAAAACATTGTGTGTGTGTGTGTGTGTGTGTGTGTGCGCGCGCGTGTGTGTGTGTGTGTGCTATTAATAGAGATACGCTACGAGCCATATTGGGTACATGGTGGCAGCTCCATATGTTTAGACCAATCGCAGTAGATGCTGTCAATATCATGGCCTCCCCAAGAACGTCACGGGGCAATTCCCGAGACCTATGTTTTATTATGGGTCACCTAGGAGCACGTCAATTTTTAAAACAAAATCCCGACCTGGACTGAGATTCGAACACATAACTTTGGCGACCAGAAACGAATCGAACTAACCACTGCGCCACCGATGCTCACTCATCTCTTCCTAGTTGATTATATGTCCTTCCATCTCATTTCATTTGATTCCATATCCCGTATCACCCGTCAGGTTATCACCCCTGGGTGTTTTCCCTTCCTATCATCCCATGCCGCTCCGTGGCGAAGTATTTACGGACTCTGTTTGTGATTCCGCATACCCGCGATCGAAACACAGACGCGCGCGATTTGGCAGCAGACCGCGTCGCGCTTATATTTTACGAAATGGGTGCCGGTCGTTCAGAAAGCATTGGAAAACTACTGAACATAAACTTGCCAAGACATTAACAACAGCAAACAATGCTGGGGTTGACTGCAAACGTCATGTAAAAGGATAGGCAACTAACTTTAACACATCATACCATGGATGTTTTCGCCTTCCCATCATCCCATGGATGTTTTCCACTTCCCATCAACCCCTGGATGTTTTCCACTTCCCATCACCCTATGGATGTTTTCCACTTCCCATCACCCCATGGATGTTTTCCACTTCCCATCAACCCCTGGATGTTTTCCACTTCCCAACACCCTATGGATGTTTTCCACTTTCCATCACCCCATGGATGTTTTCCACTTCCCATCAACCCCTGGATGTTTTCCACTTTCCCATTATCCCGGGGAAGAAAACAACAGTGCTCGGGATTTTCTCCTTGTCCTCTCCCACAGGCAAACATAATGTGCAGCCATCTATCTCGGGGTCCCAGCCAGCCACGGCACGTATCCTGTGTACATATAACCTGCACATCTAGCAGACATCGCTGCCCCGTGTGATCCTGTGTACATATTACCTGCACATCTAGCAGACATCGCTGCCCCGTGTGATCCTGTGTACATATTACCTGCACATCTAGCAGACATCGCTGCCCCGTGTGATCCTGTGTACATATAACCTGCACATCTAGCAGACATCGCTGCCCCGTGTGATCCTGTGTACATATTACCTGCACATCTAGCAGACATCGCTGCCCCGTGTGATCCTGTGTACATATTACCTGCACATCTAGCAGACATCGCTGCCCCGTGTGATCCTGTGTACATATAACCTGCACATCTAGCAGACATCGCTGCCCCGTGTGATCCTGTGTACATATTACCTGCACATCTAGCAGACATCGCTGCCCCGTGTGATCCTGTGTACATATAACCTGCACATCTAGCAGACATCGCTGCCCCGTGTGATCCTGTGTACATATTACCTGCACATCTAGCAGACATCGCTGCCCCGTGTGATCCTGTGTACATATTACCTGCACATCTAGCAGACATCGCTGCCCCGTGTGATCCTGTGTACATATTACCTGCACATCTAGCAGACATCGCTGCCCCGTGTGATCCTGTGTACATATTACCTGCACATCTAGCAGACATCGCTGCCCCGTGTGATCCTGTGTACATATTACCTGCACATCTAGCAGACATCGCTGCCCCGTGTGATCCTGTGTACATATTACCTGCACATCTAGCAGACATCGCTGCCCCGTGTGATCCTGTGTACATATTACCTGCACATCTAGCAGACATCGCTGCCCCGTGTGATCCTGTGTACATATTACCTGCACATCTAGCAGACATCGCTGCCCCGTGTGATCCTGTGTACATATTACCTGCACATCTAGCAGACATCGCTGCCCCGTGTGATCCTGTGTACATATTACCTGCACATCTAGCAGACATCGCTGCCCCGTGTGATCCTGTGTACATATTACCTGCACATCTAGCAGACATCGCTGCCCCGTGTGATCCTGTGTACATATTACCTGCACATCTAGCAGACATCGCTGCCCCGTGTGATCCTGTGTACATATTACCTGCACATCTAGCAGACATCGCTGCCCCGTGTCACCGATACATCCTCACGCGCTAGTTTTTGCACCTCCAGGTATCACTTCTTACCTGCTTGCGCAACGCCAGGTGACGCGATAAATGTTTACACACAAGCAAAGCTGCCGTGTGTTGTGTGCTGTGACCTTGTTCCGTTGTGTTGTTGAGTGGGTTCTGCAAGGGGTGAATCTGCAGCTACATGCCATCCCATAATACAGAAAGTAGGGGAAACAACTCGACATGTTGTTATAGAAAACATTCGCCGTTGGTGTCCCCTGCCAAATGTTGATGTTACTGTCGAATCAATCTTCTCAGTTTCCAAATCTGTTTGAGATTTTTTTCCATGAAGTCTTTGTTTTTACTTCACAATCATCATCATCTTGCAGCAAGCTCTTTGCTATGAGTGGATCAACAAGATCGAGAAGGAGAACAGTGAGCTTAACTAGAACACAATCACAATGGACAAAATGAACGTTGCGGCTAACACCTTCGTTAACATACAAACAACATACATATTCTGATACAGCTACATATAAAAATATACATAAAAATATATATAAAGGTTACCCACAGGTAGCGCTTCGTGTAGAATGGCATGTTCCAATTTAAAATATCAAAGATAGGGAGCATGTGTGGGATCCTTTCCCCAGGACATGCTGGTGTGGTGGGAAGCGAGCAGGCGGAGAGATTGGCTGGGTCTACACCGCTGGGTGGGGTAGTGGTGTACGATAGGAAAGATGCGGTCAGGACCCTATGGGGCCATGTGTATAGTGTGGAAAACATATAAATCACCACAACCGAACGAGAGAGAGAGAGAGAGAGAGAGAGAGAGAGTGTGTGTGTGTGTGAGAGAGAAAGAGAGAGTGAGAGAGTGAGAGAGAGAGGAGGGAGGGAGTGAGAGAGAGAGTGTGTGTGAGAGAGAGTGAGAGAGAGAGAGAGTGAGAGGGAGAGAGGGAGAGAGAGTGGAGGGAGGGAGAGTGTGTGTGTGAGAGAGAAAGAGAGAGTGAGAGAGTGAGAGAGAGAGGAGGGAGGGAGTGAGAGAGAGAGTGTGTGTGAGAGAGAGTGAGAGAGAGAGTGAGAGAGAGTGTGTGTGAGAGAGAGAGTGAGAGAGAGAGTGTGTGTGTGTGAGAGAGAGAGAGAGTGTGTGTGTGTGTGAGTGAGAGAGGGAGTGAGAGAGAGAGTAAGAGAGTGAGAGAGAGAGGAGGGAGGGAGTGAGAGAGAGTGTGTGTGAGAGAGAGTGAGAGAGAGAGTGAGAGAGTGAGAGTGTGAGGGAGTGAGAGAGAGTGAGAGAGAGTGAGAGAGTGAGAGAGAGAGTGAGAGAGAGAGAGTGAGAGAGTGAGAGAGTGAGAGAGTGAGAGAGTGAGAGAGTGAGAGAGAGAGAGAGAGAGTGTGAGAGGGAGTGAGAGAGTGAGAGAGAGAGTGAGAGAGAGAGTGAGAGAGAGTGAGAGAGAGTGAGAGAGAGTTAGAGAGAGAGAGAGTGAGAGAGAGTGAGAGAGAGAGTGAGAGAGTGAGAGAGAGAGTGAGAGAGAGTGAGAGAGAGTGAGAGAGAGTGAGAGAGAGAGTGAGAGAGAGAGTGAGAGAGAGAGAGGAGGGAGGGAGATAGAGAGTGAGAGAGAGAGTGAGAGAGAGAGAGGAGAGAGGGAGATAGAGAGTGGCTCGACAGGGGTCAGAGTGACCAGAGGATCTCTCTGACAGTCAATTCTCTGTGAAAAGGCCAGATTTATGTACTCTCTGACATCTACAGATGTACTCTCTCATATCTACTGAAGTATTCTCTCATATCTACAGATGTATTCTCTCATATCTACAGATGTATTCTCTAATATCTACAGTTCTCCATATATCTACAGGTTTATTCTCTAATGTCTATAGGTGTTTTCTCCATATATCTAAGGAAGTATTTTCTCATATATACAGATGTATTCTCTCATATCTACAGATGTATTCTCTCATATCTACAGGTGTTTTCAAATAGTCCAGCTGAAGGTGAGCTTCAGAGAGGTGACGTCATTTTGTCCATTAACAACCGTGACACTGGCGAACTGACCCACAAACAAGCTCAGGACCTCATCAAGCATTGCGGCGGGCAGGTCCAGCTGGTGGTCAACAGGTAAGCGGACAGTTCCAGCTGGTTGTAAACGGGTAAGTGGACAATTCCAACTGGTGACTAACAGGTAGGTGGACAGGTCTATCAAGTGGTAAACAGGTAAGTGTACACCCAGCAAATGGTCAACAGGTAAGTTGACAAGTCCAGCAGGTGGTCAACAGGCAAGTGGACAAGTCCAGCAGGTTGTCAACGGGTAAGTAGACAGGTGCCACAGGTGGTCAATGGGTAGTGACAGGTCCAGCAGGTGGTCAATGGATAAGTGGACAGGTCCAGTAGGTGGTCAACAGGTAAGTAGAAAGGTCAAGTAAGCGATTAACAGGTAAGCGGTCAAGCTTGATGACCATCACCATGTGGCAGGCCCAGCTGGTGGTCAATAGGTAGGTGGACAGTTCCAGTAGGTGGTCAACTGTTAATCGGACAGACTTGATGACCATCATCATGATGTGGCAGGTTCTTTAAAGTATCTGCTGAAGTTATCTTGCGATGTCTTCTGACTCATGCCCCCACATCTTCAAGATGTCTGCAATGCCACCTGTCGGTCTTCCCTAACCGACCCAGCCATTTCTTCAGGCACTATTCGTTCTATTACTGTTTTTTTACACGCCATGACGTTTTATTTGACCAAAGCAATTCCGTTTATGTAACAATGTACTGTTTATGATCGAGCTATCTTTGATGTTCTGACATTTTAGAATGGCAGTGTTTTTCTTGTTCCTTGCCTATGATATTTTAAGAATATTTTTGTCGCATTTGAGCTCAAAGTCCACGGTTTTACTTACGATGTGATTGCCAAATTGCCCATGACAGCAATGCATGTTCTCAACAACTGTAAGTGTTGCTTGTGTGTTGGTGTTGTGCCATGCGTTCTTATTGCCGTTTCGTCTCTTGATTGCTATAGACAGCCTGCGGCAGGTTCGTTGGAACAGTCCCCAGTATTGTGTGTATGGAATTCAGATGTTCACAGTTTATGACATGTTCAATTTCTGTCTTGTTAATTTAGTGATAGGATGTAGGAGAGAATTTACCTGTAAAATACCAAACTAAAATAAACAACAAAAATGAAGTAGAAAAGGTATACAAGTAATAAACGCCGACATACGACCAAATCTGGGGAAGCAGGTTGAACGAATTGATCCGCAACCCCATGAAACGAGATCTGTGGATAGACATGGACGACTTTGCCACTTTGCAAGGCACATGATAATCATGATGATGATGGAGATATTGGTGGTAATTATGATAATGATGATGATGTTGGTGGTAAATATGATGATGATAATGCTGGTGGTAATTATGAGGTGCGTTCAGAAAATAATACACCACACTTTTTTACTCAACTAATAATAAAATTAGAAGCATAGAATTTTGAACACGTCAGATACGACGACTGAGTGCACCAAATTGGAAGCCAACTGGGGGAAAATTGGGGCAAGTATATCCTGCCCTAAATCGTTGAAATGGACAGTGTTAGCAACTTGCGTTATAAGCAGCGAATTGTGATAGAATGTCTTGATGCAGAGAAGGAAGCTGTTGAGAACATTCACCGGCGCCTATGTGATGTGTACGGAAGTTTTGCAGTCGACAGGAGTACAGTCAGTCGCTGGGTTCAGAGAATCAATGAATCAGGAAGTGGCGGTACGGATCTGCTTGATCGGCCACGCCGTGGACGTCATGCCACAGCCACCAACGCAGAAATGTTTAAATGCGCTGAGAGCATTATTCTAACTGATAGACTAATCATTACTCAACAATTGGCCTTACAGCTTTCAGTCAGCAATGGTAGTGCAAATGCGGTTATAAAAACTCCCGGATATTCTAAGGTTTGCGCATCAAGTCCATTCGTACTGCAGCGCTAACAAGTCGCCTTATACTGTCAAGAAGCCTGATTCGCGGGAAAATGTCACGTTGAAAGTCCAACAAATAAGAAACACCCGGTAGACAAGATGTGCAGCGTGGGAGCCGACAACAAGAAGAACAACGTGGAGAGCCTACCTGCTAGCTGCATCAAAGAGCCTGATACTACTGCTATTACTGAAGCTACCACGAGGGAGAAGATCGACAGCCCAACTCAGACAAGAATCAAGACAACAGAGAAGAAGGAGTAGAAAGACCCCAGAGCCGGGAACTCCGACTCAAAAACAGTCCGATGGGTTGTCAAGCGGATTCAAGTGGAGCTGACAGATGAAGAAATCCTGAAGCAGCTACGTGAAGAGAATCTTCACATCCGATTCTTGAAGGCGGAGCGGCTCCTCACCTACTCCAAGATACCTACAACCTTGGCAGTAGTGACGTCGGAGGGTAGCGAAATGCCGACCACAGTATCAATCAACAAGAGAATGCAGCAGCCAGAGAGATTCATCCCAAGAGTCAACCAATGTTCAAAATGCCAGAGGGCCGGCCACAGCAGAGCAACATGTCGCAGTATGGCAGAGATCTGTCAATACTGCGCCGATCACCACGCCCTCAAGGAGTGTCCGCTGGCCAAGCTGGACACGGACTTCCGAGCTCCTGACAACAGAAGAAAGTGCGCCAACTGCCTTGGCAGGCATGGAGCAAGATACTTGGGCTGTCCGTACCTGCAACGACACAGAGACGTCTTTAAGATAGCCATCACCACAAGGACACCATACAACGAAGCAATGCGGAGGTGCGAGACAGCAACATGCATCTCACAAGCCGAGAAAGAGCAACTGCAAAGCCAGATTGATTGATTGATTGATTGATTGATTGATTTAGGAACCGACATCACAGCATTCGGGACATTCCCATAAGCGCTCCGTCCCCATCCTCAGCAACCAGCGAAGAGTTCCAACACTAATAGTTCCAGTAGCAATCTGATTATATGTCCGTCTCGCCTTTCCTCTGAGCGTCGAGCGTCGGCCAGATCCCCTCGTCACTCCTCGCTGCCTCATTCTAACCAGACCATGGTGATCCATTTGCTCAGATTGAGAGAGCTAAAGAAGCAAGTCAAACTACTGCAAACATCGGCACCAACCAGCGGCAATGGGAAATTTCTTGCCGAAATAAATGAGATCCAGCGGGACATCAAACAAGAGGTGGAGAATATGAGGCAGATGACAAAGATAAATGAAAAGATTCTGCGAGACATCAAAGCGGTAAGAGAAATTCTAACAACTGAAAGGGAGCCAACCCAAAACAAACCAGCACAAGAAACAGAAAAGCACACAGAGAAACCGCAAGATGAGATCCAACAAGAGACCGAGCCGGAACCGCTAGACAAAGCCAGCAACCCAGCCACGACAATATCCCGCCAGACATCCAACAAGAGACCGAGCCGGAACCGCTAGACAAAGCCAGCAACCCAGCCACGACAATATCCCGCCAGACATCCAACAAGAGACCGAGCCGGAACCGCTAGACAAAGCCAGCAACCCAGCCACGACAATATCCCGCCAGACATCCAACAAGAGACCGAGCCGGAACCGCTAGACAAAGCCAGCAACCCAGCCACGACAATATCCCGCCAGACATTCAACAAGAGACCGAGCCGGAACCGCCAGACAAAGCCAGCAACCCAGCCACGACAATATCCCGCCAGACAACCAACAAGAGACCGAGCCGGAACCGCCAGACAAAGCCAGCAACCCAGCCACGACAATATCCCGCCAGACATTCAACAAGAGACCGAGCCGGAACCGCCAGACAAAGCCAGCAACCCAGCCACGACAATATCCCGCCAGACATCCAACAAGAGACCGAGCCGGAACCGCTAGACAAATCCAGCAACCCAGCCACGACAATATCCCGCCAGACATTCAACAAGAGGACGAGCCGGAACCGCTAGACAAAGCCAGCAACCCAGCCACGACAATACCCCGCCAGACATTCAACAAGAGACCGAGCCAGAACCGCTAGACAAAGCCAGCAACCCAGCCACGACAATATCCCGCCAGACATTCAACAAGAGACCGAGCCGGAACCGCTAGACAAAGCCAGCAACCCAGCCACGACAATATCCCGCCAGACATTCAACAAGAGACCGAGCCGGAACCGCTAGACAAAGCCAGCAACCCAGCCACGACAATATCCCGCCAGACATTCAACAAGAGACCGAGCCGGAACCGCTAGACAAAGCCAGCAACCCAGCCACGACAATATCCCGCCAGACATTCAACAAGAGGACGAGCCGGAACCGCTAGACAAAGCCAGCAACCCAGCCACGACAATATCCCGCCAGACATTCAACAAGAGACCGAGCCGGAACAGCTAGACAAAGCCAGCAACCCAGCCACGACAATATCCCGCCAGACATTCAACAAGAGACCGAGCCGGAACCGCTAGACAAAGCCAGCAACCCAGCCACGACAATATCCCGCCAGACATTCAACAAGAGGGCGAGCCGGAACCGCCAGACAAAGCCAGCAACCCAGCCACGACAATATCCCGCCAGACATCCGAAGAGAACCGAGACGAGTACCCTGAGGACGACGCGGAGAGGCCCCGGTGGCCTACCTTGGAGGAGCTACGAGACTCGGCAAGGATTGAGAAACTCAGACACCAGGAATTCAAAAGGTGCTGGATTGAAAGAGAAACGAAGAAACCAAAATAACTCAGGAAACCGGTAGAATACCCAACTACAATCTTGGAACAGGATACCGACTACTCGTACTACATAGAAGACGGAAAGAGAAAACTATGGCTGACCGCGGAGGAAAAACTCGAATGGCAGAAGCTAAAACTCGAAGATGAAAAAAAAGTACAAGAAGATAAATAGAAACGCCGAAAAGCTCCTACAGAAAATACACAAAAAATGAGACTAAAAGACCTAATAAAAAGTCCTTATAAGGACTACAGCCAGTCAAGCCAGACGAGCCAGGAGCCTACACCAACAAAGAAAACCACAAGAACAGACGAGCACAAAGGATAGCCGCCGACCGATCCCCCAGCTGACGTCACAGACACAAACCAACATAATCAGTCCGAGACAGGACTCACAAGACAAGAATTAGGGTGGCGAACCCACAAAAACCACGGTCCTCAACAATAACCGACGCTGAGGAAGCAGGTTGAACGAGGCCGAATTCGGAATTTTTGTTTTGAAAATTGGAATTGGAATTGGAATTAAGGTTTACGCAAGATGGGTTCTTCGATGTCTCACAAATGACCACTCATTGCAAATGAAGGCAATTTCTTCTGAATTGTTGGATCGTTTTAATGCTGATGGAGAGAACGTTTTGGCTAAGATCGTTAAGATGAAGAAACCTGGGCACATCATTTTGAATCTGAGACAAACAGACAATCAATGGGGTGGCATCATCCGCAATCACCAAGATGATAGAAATTCAAGACAACTCCTTCAGCTAGAAAGGTTATGATCACTGTCTTTCGGGGTACTAATGTGTGTTTCGTGAGGGTGGATATTATGCCACGAGGAAAAACGATCAATTCGCAAGCTTACAATAAGACATTGAAATAACACAATCAACGTTTTCGAAGTGTTCGGCCTCGCAAGACTCCAGCAGACCTGCTTCACCTTCCCTACAATGCGCGCCCTCACACAAGTCTGGCAACACGGGAACCAATCACCAAACGGGGTTGGAGTTTACTGCGCCATCCACACTATAGTCCCGATCGGGAAACTGATTTTCATCTATTCGGTCCACTTAAAAATGCAATCCGTGGTACAAAGTTTGAAGATGATGAATGAGTGATTAATGCAGCGAAGAAATGGCTACATGAGCAAGACAAAGTCTGGTATGGGCAAGGAATACATGCACTTGTTTCGCGCTGGCATAAAACCGTTCACTTCACATCAATATACATGCACCTGTAGTTCTCACCTGTACTTCACATCAATACACATTTACCTTTAGTTTCACTTGTACTTCACATCAATATACATTCACCTTTAGTTCTCACCTGTACTTCACATCAATGTACATTCACCTTTAGTTCTCACCTGTACTTCATATTAGTGCCTGCACAGAGAAGAGAGAGAGAGAGAGAGAGAGAGAGAGAGAGAGAGAGAGAGATAGATAGATAGAGAGAGAGAGAGAGAGAGAGAGAGAGAGAGAGAGACGGCCGTTTTTGTCTCAGGAGACATAATCTTTCACCCTGATATCGTTAATTACATCACGTAGGGTGAGTGCTGTAACTAGCACACATGATTGCACGTTCAGTAATACTTTTATTATTGCTCAAATATTCATGATGTCATCAATACAACTGTCATCAGTATAGTTGTCATTTATTTAATTGCTCTCAGTATAATTGTCATTATATATTATAATTGTATCTGACAGGCCTCCCCCAGGAGTCAGTCTCGGTCCTCTTTCTCCTCCCATTATAACGCACCAGCCCAGGGCACCTGTGCTGGTAAGGAGCGTGAGTTTGATGTATCGAGCTGTCTTTGTCTACGTCATGTTGTGATTGTGTGTCTATTATGTATTGTATATGGTGTTGCTTCGGTCTCTAAGTTACTTCATTTCTTTCTTGTTTTGCGGTCTATTTATATCCATCTTTCCTTAAAATATGTTACTTAATCCTCTGGTGCCTCTAAAAGTACTGGAGAACTTTTGGTCATAGATTAGGAAGGGAAAATCCCAACTGCACCTCCCCGTGGTAGAGGATGGAAACACACCACGGTGTGGCTAACACAGCTCTGGGGACCGAGTATCCACCGGAATAAGTGGACAACTCTGCAGCTGAGCAGAGCAGAGCACTCGCTTGTCCTTACAGTCGGAAATGGCTGTGAAAGGCAGAGGTAAAAGACCACCATGTGGATGTGGAAGTCAAGGGGAAGCCACCACATTATCTTCCCAATACTTCGTGGCAAAACATATATCAGAGTTAGTGACCGACGTTAATGGCTGTCTTAGGACATCCTCGTCCGGTAGGGACAGTCATGAGCCACATGTGACACCAGACCGTCATCCAGCTGCTGATGGCAAAATCATAAATAATATAAATAAATTTAGAGTAGGAACATGGAATGTTAGGACATTAAATGAGCTAGGAAAGTTGAACAATGTTCTAAGAGAGATGGATAGCATTAAATTGAATATACTAGGCGTTAGTGATATGAGATGGAAGGGATCGGGCAAAATTATAGCTGACAACCACGCAATAATTTATTCTGGAGGGGATACACATGAAAAAGTTGTAGGAATAGTACTTGATGGAAAAAAAAACAGCCACGTCACTTAATGGATACTGGTGTATTTCAGACAGTTATTATGGTCAAAATCAAAGGCAAACCAATAGATATAAATATTATACAAGTATATGCACCAACAAAAAGCAGTAGTGATGAAGAAATACAACACTTTTACGGCGAAATAGAAATGGCGATGGCTCAAATTGGATCACAGGAAATAAAACTAATACTAGAAGATTTTAATGCAAAAGTAGGAAAGGGGAAAATGGAGGATGTAGTGGGGAATTATGGTTTAGGTACAAGAAATGAAAGAGGGGAAAATCTAATAGAATGGGCGAATATCAATGATATGATAATTGGAAACACGTGGTTTAAACACCATAAAAGAAGACTATACACATGGAAAAGCCCTGCTAAGAAAATACGCAACTAAATTGACTACATACTAATTAATAAAAGATTTAGAAATGCTTTAATTAATATAAAGACAATGCCTGGTGCTGACTATAATAGAGATCATGTACCACTATGTGGACAAATAAAAGTAAGATTAAAGAGAGGGAAAAGAATGATTAAGAACGTGAGACTTAATAAAGAGGTTCTGAAAGTAGATAAAGAAATTCAAGAATAATACAGAGTGACTGTGAAAAATAAGTACAATGCAATAGCTAAAATACAGAGTATAAATGAACAATGCGAAATGTTAAGAGACTGCATTCATCAGATTAGCAAAGAAATATTACCGGACAGAAGCCATATAGCTGAGAAAAAAATGGATGAATGAAGAAATCTTAAAGCTGATGAACAAAATAAAACAGAATAAAAATGGCAAACAAGAATACGCTAAGATAAATACAGAAATACAAGATAAATGTGGGAAGGCAAAAGAAATTTGGTTAAACAAGCAGTGCAAAAATTTGAATTAAATGCCATTAAAGATACAACAAATATGCACAGACAAATCAGTGAGCTCACGGGAAGAAAAGATAAGAATAAATACAGCGTGTTTGAAATCAAAAACAGGAAAGATATTATTGGAGGCAGGTGCTATAATGAATAGGTGGAATGAGTATATAGGAGAATTATATGATGGAGAAAGGTAAGAATTAACAGAAGAAAAAGAAGTCACTGACGCTATGAAACATATGAAGAAAGGAAAAACAGCTGGGCCAGATGAAATCACAATAGAAGAATTAGAAGTATTGGGAGAATTTAGAGTAGATATATTAACCAAAATGTGGAATGATATCTACAGCAGTGGGTATTTACCCAGTGATATGCTGAAATCTGTATTTATAGCTATACCAAAAAGACCAGGAGCAATTGAATGTGAAGATTTTCGTACAATTAACCTCATAAACCATATCACTAAGCTTCTACTCAGAATCATAATGAGAAAAACCAGAATGAGAATACAAATGGAAATTAGTGAAGAACAGTATGGATTTGTGGAGGGAAGGGGCACAAACAATGCAATATATACATTACGGACTCTAATAGAAAAGTCAATAGAGAAACAGAAAGACATATATTTGTGCTTCATAGATTATATTAAGGCATATGATAAAGTACAACATGATGAACTGATTAAAGTGTTGGAAGATATCAACATTGATGGGAAAGATTTGGGAATAATAAAGAATATTTACTGGAACTAAGAAGCAGCAATTGAAATGGGAAATAAAGAAGGTAGTTACGAACAGATAAAGCTAGGAGTACGACAGGGGTGTGTTTTGTCACCAGATCTCTTCTCCCTATATAGCGAAATAACAATGAGAGAGATCAAAGAGATTCAAGGAATACTAGTTGGGGGTTATAATATAAACAATATACGCTATGCAGATGACACAGTATTTGTGGCGGATAAATCAACAGACCTACAAAAATTGTTGGACACTGTATTAACAGAGAGTGCAAGGAAATGACTCCCCTTGAATATCAAGAAAACAGTAACAATGGTGATATCAAAGAAAATTGTGACACCAAAATGTGACATAGAAATAGAAGGAAACATTCTTAACCAAGTGGATAATTTTAGATACCTAGGGACATTTATAACATCAGATGGAAGATGTACAACAGAGATTAGGAGCAGAATAGGGCAGGCAAAGGCCGCATTTCAGAAAATGAAGAGTATCTTATGCAATAAGTCACTATCACTGAATGTAAGAAAGAGAGTGCTGAAATGCTGTGTAGAATCAGTTTTGCTGTATGGCAGCGAATCTTGGAATGTAAATGAACAAACTAAGAAGAACCTAGAAGCAACAGAGATGTGGTTCCTGAGACAAATGTTGCGCATTGCTTGGACTGCGAGAGTAACTAACAACGATTGCCTGAAACAGGCTAATGAAACTAGAACACTATATACAACAATAAGAAAAAGACAAACAGTTTTCTTTGGTCATGTAATGAGAAGAGAGGCATTGGAGAACATCGTGACAACTGGAAAGATCGAGGGGAAGAGAGCCAGAGGCAGACCAAGAGAAATGATGCTGGATGGATTGAGACGGTGGCATGGAGGAATATCATCAGCAGAGTTGATCCAGAACACCAAAGACCGAGACCGTGGAGAGCCATGATCGCCTACGCCAGCTGGCAGGGCACTTGATGATGATGATGATGATGATGATGATGATGATGATGAATCCTCTGGTTGAATGTTTGTTTACCTGCAATTTACTTCTACTCTTTATCTCTCATGTACCGTCTCTCATTCTAATAATATTATTACATTTTACTTGTCTGTTGTATGCTTATCAGAAACTTGTACTTGTACAACTGTGGAATTCTCCATATTTAATACCTTGTTAATGCCTTCTTTCTTCTGTTCATTTTCGCGCACTTGTCCTTTTCGCTGTGCTTATATGTTCTTAATTCTCTCTTAATTTGTCTCATTTCTCTACACTTCCTCCCTCTATGCATCTCCGACTTTACACGTTGACAACTGCATCTCTCTAATCCTTCGTATTTTTCTGTTCTTCTTCTGCAATTTGTGCTTCTTCCATCTTCCCTTTCTATTCTACTTCTCCATCTCCAACTTCTCCTTCTCCTCCTTCTTCTTTCCCGCCTTCTCCTTCTTCTTCTTACTCATCATCTACTTCTTCCACTTCGTCTCCTCCTCCTCCCCCTTCTCCTTCTTATTCTAACTGCTTCTCCTCCTCCTTTACCATCTTCATCGTATTCTTCTGCTGCTGCTGCTTCTGCTGCCTTTGAAACTTCTTCTGGGATATAATCCCAGAATCCAATATGCTAAATCCTGTCCAGGACGGTTGGACGATGAAGACGTGTCTACAGTGTCAGATAGCAAGTCTCTGACCAACCCCGTTAGCTGCCATTTATGACATGGACAGGGTTAAAGTCTTGGTGTGAGACCAAGACTCCTCCCATAAATAACACAAGGAGACTCTGAGAACAGTGCACACGGGTGCTCCGAATGCTTCACCCCTATCAGAGAAAGCCAGACGTTGGCTGAAAGATTACACGATCAAAGGGAGTATTCCACATTTTTCTTTTTTCGTAAACATCCAAACAGCCTACACCGAGAACTGAATCAGGACTATACGCGACAGAGGCAAGGCAACGAAAACCTAAACCATACCCACCCGTGCACTGGGTGATGGAGACAGGGGAATGCATACATACATCGCCACCCGTGCACTGAGTGATGGAAACAGGGGAATGCATACATACATCGCCACCCGTGCACTGAGTGATGGAGACAGGGGAATGCATACATGAATCGCCACCCGTGCATTGGATGATGGAGACATGGGAATGCATACATACATCGCCACCCGTGCACTGAGTGATGGAAACAGGGGAATGCATACATACATCGCCACCCGTGCACTGAGTGATGGAGACAGGGGAATGCATACATACATCGCCACCCGTGCACTGGGTGATGGAGACAGGGGAATGCATACATACATCGCCACCCGTGCACTGGGTGATGGAGACAGGGGAATGCATGCATACATCGCCACCCGTGCACTGGGTGATGGAGACAGGGGAATGCATGCATACATCGCCACCCGTGCACTGGGTGATGGAGACAGGGGAATGCATGCATACATCGCCACCCGTGCACTGGGTGATGGAGACAGGGGAATGCATGCATACATCGCCACCCGTGCACTGGGTGATGGAGACAGGGGAATGCATACATACATCGCCACCCGTGCACTGGGTGATGGAGACAGGGGAATGCATACATACATCGCCACCCGTGCACTGAGTGATGGAAACAGGGGAATGCATACATACATCGCCACCCGTGCACTGAGTGATGGAGACAGGGGAATGCATACATGAATCGCCACCCGTGCATTGGATGATGGAGACATGGGAATGCATACATACATCGCCACCCGTGCACTGAGTGATGGAAACAGGGGAATGCATACATACATCGCCACCCGTGCACTGAGTGATGGAGACAGGGGAATGCATACATACATCGCCACCCGTGCACTGGGTGATGGAGACAGGGGAATGCATACATACATCGCCACCCGTGCACTGGGTGATGGAGACAGGGGAATGCATGCATACATCGCCACCCGTGCACTGGGTGATGGAGACAGGGGAATGCATGCATACATCGCCACCCGTGCACTGGGTGATGGAGACAGGGGAATGCATGCATACATCGCCACCCGTGCACTGGGTGATGGAGACAGGGGAATGCATGCATACATCGCCACCCGTGCACTGGGTGATGGAGACAGGGGAATGCATGCATACATCGCCACCCGTGCACTGGGTGATGGAGACAGGGGAATGCATGCATACATCGCCACCCGTGCACTGGGTGATGGAGACAGGGGAATGCATGCATACATCGCCACCCGTGCACTGGGTGATGGAGACAGGGGAATGCATGCATACATCGCCACCCGTGCACTGGGTGATGGAGACAGGGGAATGCATACATACATCGCCACCCGTGCACTGAGTGATGGAGACAGGGGAATGCATACATACATCGCCACCCGTGCACTGAGTGATGGAGACAGGGGAATGCATACATACATCGCCACCCGTGCACTGGGTGATGGAGACAGGGGAATGCATACATACATCGCCACCCGTGCACTGAGTGATGGAAACAGGGGAATGCATACATACATCGCCACCCGTGCACTGAGTGATGGAGACAGGGGAATGCATACATACATCGCCACCCGTGCACTGGGTGATGGAGACAGGGGAATGCATGCATACATCGCCACCCGTGCACTGGGTGATGGAGACAGGGGAATGCATGCATACATCGCCACCCGTGCACTGGGTGATGGAGACAGGGGAATGCATACATACATCGCCACCCGTGCACTGGGTGATGGAGACAGGGGAATGCATGCATGTATCGCCACCCGTGCACTGGATGATGGAGGCAGGGGAATGCATACATGCATCGCCA
This sequence comes from Cepaea hortensis, assembly GCA_963921405.1. Lineage (NCBI taxonomy): Eukaryota > Metazoa > Mollusca > Gastropoda > Stylommatophora > Helicidae > Cepaea > Cepaea hortensis. The sequence continues at coordinate 81,551,136 of OY992876.1, forward strand.
CGCATGCACTGGGTGATGGAGACAGGGGAATGCATGCATGTATCGCCACAACCAATAATCACTCGTGTGTCCCGAGACAGCCCCGTGTTATGTGTCGGGGATGCTAGAGCGCCATCACATGTTACAGGGCTGAGAGCAGAGAAGAAAAGGTGGCCAAGCTGTCCCTCACTATGACAAGCGACGAGCCCATGTGTCCAACCCGCGTCCGACTGTGCTGATGACATTACCAGAGCAGTTCACTATCAACTCTGCTGGGTGTTGCGGAACTGCGTAGGATACAATACGAAATGACATATAAGGGCAGGCATATCTCAACGTTGCTCTTTGTCCTGTAATTATGTGCGTTAGCACAAAATGAGAAAGCACGAATAAGGCCAGGAATTTCTAAACTTATTTACGTCTCATAAAATCGCATTAAAGTTGGTTTCATAACCTTTACAGAACGTTGCAGTCAACCCCATCATATTTGGCTGTTTGTTATTTCTTGGCAAGTTTACGTTATGTGAGTAGTTTCCCGTGACTTTCTGAACGACCGGCAACCATACCGTTGTATACAAACCAACGCAAGATGGTATGTTTCCAATGCGGTATGTGGGATTACGAATTGCGTTTGTGACTCTTTCGCCACAGAATCGGTGAAATAGCATAGTCTGGTACAAAGACAGCTACACTGCTTGTCTTTCCTGCATTCGTGCCAGCTCAATCCCGAGTATTACATTATTACCTTGTCCTGTCCATTTACTTTCCAGAGTCCATCCAACCCCACTGCATCCTTCCGGCAGATCCCAATACAAATTATAAAACCCAGCACTAAGCCTCGAACTAACAGTGGCTACCAACAGCCCACCTCAAAACCCGTGAGCTACCCACTGCAAGTGCAGCCCACATTGGATCCCCATGTCCAGCAACAACGCCCATTTCTACATCAAAGTCCCACAACCCCCACCAGCCCGATCCCTTCATGGGCGGCGCAACAGTTTACGCCCAAGAAGGTTCTAACGCTGGCAAAGCTCGGAGGAGGTGGTCAGGACTTCGGGACCGCCTATGCAACTCTGCCCAGGCGGTCGTCTTCGGTATCGGCAACTTGCTTGTGTCTGTTTACTAAACCAGTCGGTGTAAAATTGTCGCCAGTGCCTAGAATAACTTGCTAGTAACGAAACAAACATTACTCCACGCAAATGTTGGTTCACATGTTTCAGTTCCCATATCCCTGACTTTAAGTCAGTCAGAAAATATATTCTGCATTGTTTGCAATAAAACCTCGCCCCGTCCTACAGCTCTTCATTTATCAAACAGATGTAGAACTTACGTAGACAATGTGCATACGCGGTCAATATTGACTCAGAAAGTTTAATTGACCCAAAAATGTGAAATATTCACTAAGAAAACGTGGAACTTTGAGCCTGAAATGCGGATTCATGATCGTGTGCCATGCCAATAAGCGTGAGCAGTCATGTCTCGCCATCTCACTCGATCACCAGAGTCGTGGATCAGCTCCGCGAACTGGTACCCCCTATAATGTGTGGTCGCAAAATACCATCAAATGTTGTAATGGGCTATTACACTGAATATGCGTTAGGTTCTCAATACTGTCTGCACCTATGATATGTACTGGATGGCTCATGGACTGAGAAAGATAAAGTAGAGGAGCCGGGCGACAGTAGGCAACATAAATATTTGCATTTTAGAGAAACAGTCAACAGTATAAGTAGATATTAGAGGGAACAGGCCAGAAGAGAAAGAATGAGGTATGAGAGGACATACTGAACTCTAGAACAAATTTGATATAGAGGTAACACTGAACTCTAGACAGAATTGAATTAGAGGACACACTAAACTCTAGAAAGAATCAGATATTAGAGGTCACACTAAACTCTTGAAAGACCTGGATATTAGAGGACACACTAAACTCTAGAAAGAATCGGATATTAGAGGTCACCCTAAACTCTAGAAAGAATCGGATATTAGAGGACACACTAAACTTTAGAAAGACCTGCATATTAGAGGATACACTAAACTCTAGGAATAATCGGATATTAGAGGACACAATAAACTCTAGAAATAACCGGATATTAAAGGACGCATTATACCCATAGAAAGAGTTAGGCACAAAAGATACATGATACTCTAGAAAATAAACTAGATATTTGTGGACTCTGTGGAGAGACAAATAAACACGAAAGTTGTAGCTGTAGACATATTCCCCTCTGGTCATCGCGCTGAAGCCTGTATACATTTAAAATATCCTTTGGGGGAAACATGACCAGCCTAAGCCTGGCTTGAACAACGCCGTACGTTCTGTGATGGATTATGACCTGGATATACACTAACAACAGGAGCTGCGTGGTCTCGAGGTATGGTGTCCGCCTCGAGTGTTGGATGTCACGGGTTCAAGCCCCGGTGAGGACCGGGATGTTTTCACGTGGACTTCTAGTAATAAAATTTCCCCTGGTCTCTGGGTAGTGATTTCGGAGGAGAACGGAGCACTTATGGGTTACACCGTGTGCCGTGATATGATCCATCGACTAAACTAAACTAAACTAACAGATGTGAAGTTTCATTGCCTGTCTTGCACACACCGTAGATTTATGTGCCAGAACTCATAGCCTTCCAGAGAATGAAAACCAAATAAATATGTCCAATTTAACCTCCAACGACTACAAACCTCCCAATATCTGCAGTGTCATTATACCAGTCACAGGGATCGGGTGTGTGTGTGTGTGTGTGTGTGTGTGTGTGTGTGTTTTGTGTGAGAGAGAGAGAGAGAGAGAGAGGAGAGAGAGAGAGAGAGAGGAGAGAGAGAGAGAGAGGAGAGAGAGAGAGAGGAGAGAGAGAGGAGAGAGAGAGAGGAGAGAGAGAGAGAGAGAGAGAGAGAGAGAGAGAGAGAGAGAGAGAGAGAGAGAGAGAGAGAGAGAGAGAGAGAGAGAGAGAGATAATCAATATCAAACAAGACAACGTAGTCTTTAGATAACTTATATATATCTGCAGGAGCGTTAATGTGTCAAAGATTGTTAAGTGAGCAATCCATGCGTGACAATCATACACTGAAACAAGTGAACCAACACATCGTGCAGCACCACGTTCTAATACCTGATTGTTGTCAACAATACAATATAACTGTTCACATGACCATGTTTATCTTATGTTCAATCTGAGTTGCATATTTATATAGTTTAGGACTTTTGTGATAAAAATTATGTCGTTGCATTTTTTCGCTTTCCTAGCAAACACGCAGATAAGGACTAAAGGCAATTATTGAAGACGTGTAGTGGTCCAGAAATTATATTTTACCTCTTAACTCAAATACTCCTTTTAAAAAGCATATTGTGGGAATGTAAAGTGAGGGGTGATTATTACGAGTCATTCAGAACTGATTGTGTTAGATGGACTTACAGCTTCAACTGCCACCACATGCCAATATAGTGACTTGTGAAAATAATGAAACGGAGTTTTAGCTATACATTTTATTTTATCTGGACCAGTCTCAACTTCTGCAGGTGTTATAAGAGGCATTTGGTCAGTTTGCAGCGACTTTGAGCCTATAAAAGTGTGGTATGATATATTAAGAGTTAAAAGATATAATAGTTATCTCCTGTTTTGTGACGGATTGTTCACTCCCTTTGAACATTCACAAAACAGAGAAATTATAAGGGTAATTATTTCTCGTATTCACAAAGGGATAGAGCAGAAGATATTGTTGTTTCTCAATACTAATGCACTGTAACACTGTCGCGAATACATATAAAGGGAATATTACAAACATATAATTAGGAATCACAAGGGTAGATAAGTAAACTTCAAATAAGTAATACAGCATCAGACTTCATGCTCCTCACTGGACTTTACACGGGCTGTAGTATGGGTCATCTTCCGGCCCCTTAATGGTTGTATGGTTGAATGCAGGGTACTCTAAATCAAACCAATAGATGTTGAATTCTTTAATCAGTCTTTTAAGTGTGACCTGGGCATTATGGATTTAGTCAGAGTATTACAATGTTCGGACACATATTCTGGTTTTATCTCTGGTGACCATAAAGTCCAATTTCTACCAGGAGACATTTGGATGGGCTGGCAACAGCCACGTATATATCTGTACATACGTTGCATACTCTTATCCATGCTTTTACTAACATATTATATATGGATCAAATACATAATTTATTAACTTACATTTTTATGTGATTGCTGCATGCGTCTTCTGGAAAGCCTATTACTTTCTTCAGTAGACATAGACTTTCGTTCACGCATAACTTAGACACCCCTTTGAGGTTCAAGGTGCAGCTGATATTATTGTTGTTCAGTATCTTGTAACGGCCTGGAGATGGGAATGGTTTTCTTCTCTCTATTTCTATTCATGGCATGGGCGAAAGATTTCAAATATGAAGTTAGGCCAGGCGTTTAATTTCAAACTAACGATCTTACTACACAGATAACAGTCTGTCTGTCCCGTGAGCTGGGCTCAGCAGCTTATGTTGTCGGCCTCGTTCTCAGAAAATTGTGTGCTAATTTTTCACTTCTAATTTGCAAATTTTCGGCAACCACAGAGAGGAGGGAGGGGTTAGTGACCAGAGTTACGGAGAACGTGCTATGTGTGATGCTTTTGACGGGTAGTTAGTTTTGACACAAACATTTCACTATTGTAATTTTGTGACACAATGATTCACACACATAATTCATCACAGGCATGTGAAATGTACACTTCGTCCTACACACATTTGTAATACACATTTTTCACACTAGTGATCGTCGCATACACAATTGAAACACATATTGATGAAACTAAACACACACACACACACACACACACATATCACATCACACACACACACATCACACACACACACACACACACACACACACACACACACACACACACACATGTCACGTAAATAAATATTAAACACATTTATCACTCATATCCTTATCAGACACACACATTTGTCGAGCGAATATTCATCACACACACACACACACACACACACACACATACACATACACACATTTTTTCTGCTCGAAATTTTATCACTTAATTGTGTTACACGACTATTTTCCATACACATTTGTCACGCTAATGATTATTTTACAAACCTTTGCCACACGAATAATCGCCAGAAACACTTCGGAAAAAACTTACTGTCTATCCACTAATTGTTCATCTAAATACATGATTTACTTCAGAAAATATTCCATTTCATTAGTCTTGTCCACTGATATCTCATCTTTAGACATGTCATATTTCTCTGGTCAGCCATTTAAATATATAATCGGTACGCATTGTTACTATATGTTAACAGCGCCTGCGGTGTTACCTTTGTTGTGTTGTGATTTACGCATGGACTATTGTACAAGCATGTTCTGTGTTCCAGTCTATATCCAAATGTTCTAATTTAATACCCTTGATATCATAACATCGTAATGGGCCTTTCTCTGACAGATTGCATCGTATATTGTAATGATTGTGAAACATAAAAATACGCAGACAAGTTCAGAAACATTTAGTGACAATTAAAATGTGTATTCTGGGGGAATGCAATGTACACCATGTACGTACAAAAAAACAAATGAGAAAGGTCTACAAGGAGCACACTGAAACCATAAATCAATTTGTGACATCAGATGTAGACATTTACGATTTATGGGCACTTTATGCGGGGTAATCAACTATAAAAAAAATTGTGACAACTGACACAGCCGATGCGAAAAGAGAAAGCGAAAGACGGGGATATAAATACATAAATGACTTGGCTAAATAGTATACTCGGGACAAGAAAACAAACATAATCCAAGAAACTGAAAGATTGTCTCAGATGGTGAAAAATAACCGACCCCGCTTAACACTATGGCACATTATGATGATGATGGATGTAATAGTCTGTCATTGTGACCGCTATTATTGGATGTCTGTCTATCATAGTTAAGGAGGAGTGGCAAAGACAACACAAATATTCAGGGATATCGAGTTATAACCATGCAGAATACAATAGGCAAGCTGCTGGAGAAGTTAATTGCCAGGAAAATATCAAGCCAGCTAGAGAGGCAAGGTGTTTTCCCACCTACCCTGGGTCGGTACCGTCCAAAAAGAGAAACCTGGACGAATGCAGCAGTTTATGCCCATGATGTCTATGAAGGTTTCCACTCAGGCATTGAAGCCTTTGCTGCAGCGATTGATCTTGAGGACGCATACAACAGAGTACCATTGGATTTTTTAATGCTTCAGCTTCTTGAACTCAAAATAAGTCCATTCTTCCTTTGTTGGATCGCTGCAGCCCTCTTCCAACGGAAAGCAGTTTTTAGATGTGGCAGTTGGACTTCGGAACCAACAACAATATATCCTGGCCTACCACAGGGATCACCATTATCTCCGGTACTGTTCAACGTCTACACAGTGAGAATCACCAGTGAGCAGATCACTGGACCTGGTAGAACATTGTCATATGCCGATGATGTTTTAGTGTATCGTCAGGGTAAGGATAGAGATCAGGTTGCTGTGGAACTACAAACCAAACTCAATCGCATAAGTACTTGGTGTGATGAAGCTGGGGCAATGGTCAACCCAACAAAGGCAACAGTGACTTGGTTCTCGTTGAATAATCATATTGTCAACAATCCAACACCAACTGTAATGCTGTGTTCAGAGACGGTGGAAAGAACGCAGGCAATGAATTACCTGGGGATACGGTTTGATCGAAGCCTTGCTTATAATGTGCACATAGACCAGGTGATAACAAAGGCCAAGCGGGGTTTGGCAGCGATGCGGGCGATGGCGGCAGCAAACTGTGAGCAGCGCCATCTATGTCTTCTGTACGAGGGGCTGGTCATGTCTGTTTTGGAGTATGCAATGGCAATCCTGACTCTCAGCCATAAGCAGATAGAAAGGATGGAAAGGATACAGAATGAAGCTATGCGCATTATTCTTGGATGTACAAGAGATACAGCATGCAGGGCGATGCGCTACCTTCTTGATTTTCCAACCATTGAAGAGAGAATACAAGTTTGCAGGGCACGCGCCTACCTCAGAATTAACGCAAACACACAACATCCACTGCAGAGTGAAATTAGGAAGGTGAAGGGCAGCAGGTTAAAAAGAGGACGGTCGTGGATGGGTCAAGCCGAAGACATTCTTCAACAGGTGTGTTCACTTGAGGACTTAGAACCTGGCGAGGAGTGGGTGCAAGTGCCAACAGACTTCTGCACATCCTTTTCAGTTTGCATCCAACTAGATAGAAAATGCAGACAAGAAAATCCGGCTGCTGTTGAGGCTGAAGTACAAGCGTTGATTTTCGAGAATTCGCTAGACGGTGACGCGGTCATCTACACAGATGGGTCGGTCGTCCGACATGTGAGAAGCTCATGGGCCTTTACAGCTCGGGCCGGAGGGAGAATTGTGAAGGAGGACTCTGGTGCTTTCACTGAAACCACAAGTAGCCTGACCATGGAACTCATGGCAGTAAGTAAAGCAATAACATGGCTCGAGACACAGACATTCACTATGGCCTGTTTCCTTAGCGACTCAATGAACATGATCAAGAGGATAGAGGAGGGGTCGATCCGAAGAGAATGGTTGCTGCCTCTGAAGCGGTCTCGGCTGGCAAAGATTAGTTTCATCTTCGTGCCAGGTCATGCGGGAGTACAAGGAAATGAGCGGGCTGACAAGCTCGCAGGTGAGGCTACTGTGGAGGGCGGACGCGCCATGGACCAGGCTGACATTCTGAATGCTCTACGAGAAGTGAGACTTTTGCGAGAACCAAGTGATGACTGTGAATCTACAACAATGGCCAGACTGCGGGAGCAGCAAATTAAAAGAGGGGTGGCCAAACAAGAACACTACGCAGGAAGCCAAAGAAGATTGATAAACCAACACAGAACTGGCGTCGTTAGCCGCTACACGCTGCGGGATTTGCTGAGGAGGGGATCCGAGCACTTATGGACTGAATGGTTCGATGTGCAACGAGGAAGATCTGTCGACTAACTAACTAACTAATTAAATGAATATTATATTAGTATTTCTTATACCGCATTTAGCATAGATCGATATTATGTTAGGATTAAATTGACTGTAGTAGACATAGATAGTTACCATATAGCAGACAGATATTGCAATAGAATTGCAATGGTAGTAAATAAGAAACATTTACACTACTTTAGTTAGAGGAATAGTCCATTATATAGCATATGTCTGACGCTACAGTTGGATATGATGGATACTAAAGCTAGTGGTGATCAATGTTGCATATATATATATATATATATATATACTAAACTTTGCTTGATTACAATTTTTAAGTAAGTGCGTAACTGTTGTATAATTAAGTAATTATGTACATAAGTAAGTATTATATAAGTAAGTAATTATGTAAATAAGTAAGTATTATATAAGTAATTATTTGAATAAGTAAGTATTAAATAAGTAAGTAATTATATGAATAAGTAAGTATTATATAAGTAAGTAATTATTCTAATAAGTAAGTATTATATACGTTAGTAATTGTTTGAATAGGTAAAAATTATATAAGTTACTTATTATTTCATTAAATAAGTATTATATGACGGTCTCCGTGGCCAAAGGCTTGCGAACGCGGTTCATGAGCCGCTTACCAGGCTTTCGAAACGCATCAGCGACCGATTTGTGCAGCAGACCGTGTCGTGTTGTGTTATAACGTATTGGTGTGGGAACCGGTCGTTCAGAAAGCAATGGCAAACTACTGAACGCAAAATTTACCTAGTACATTAACAGCAGCTGAAAAATGCTGGTGTTGACTGCAACGTCCTGCAAGGGATATGCAACATAAAAAAGTATTATATAAGTTAGTAATTAATTGAATAAGTAAGTATTATATAAGTAAGTAATTATTTGATTAAGTAAGTATTATATAAGTTAGTAATTATTTGATTAAGTAAGTATTATATAAGTAAGTAATTATTTGATTAAGTAAGTATTATATAAGTAAGTAATTATTTGATTAAGTATTATATAAGTTAGTATTTATTTGAACAAGTAAGTATTATATAAGTGGGTTATTATGTAAGTAATAAGGACCCCGTTACGCGCCTTGAGTTGGCGGGTATATCATGCTAGCCCCATGTATTAGAGCACTCGGCCAATGATGGGGATGGTATGGTCACTGTCAGGCCAGCCACATTTGTCTCGCACAAATTGTCCTGGTACATGTTGTAGGCTGCTTGACCTGGGAGGCTGAGTCAAGGACAGCAAACTGCCGCCTGGAAGAGACACCGAACACACGACCACGAGGACGGCAGGCCATGGAGTCAGTCACTGCATTCCCGTGACTCACTCGGCACTTGTAGCCAGGGAGTAATCATGTGTGGTAATGATGTACAGAAGGTGGTGAATCATGGACAGTTTCACACTCTGAGGAAGAAAACTGGTCAAATCAAATCTCTAGTGTCGATTGGTGTACACAGATACGGGGCTAGTAACACAAGCACTGTATGCAACCAGGCCACCAGGCCCATAACCAAGGGCTGTTGTTTACCTTATGCTTTTGAGGTCGGCGTGGCCGAATGGAGAAGAGCGCTTGCTCTTAAATTTCCGGTGTGTTGATGGCGTCGTGGCGGGTTCAACCCCTACACCGATCAGTTGGACTAAAATATTGACTTCTCGTCCTTGACTTGGGGACGTAAATTACAAGAACCTCAGAAGTTGGAGTGGGGTGGGTGGGTTCGCCTGATGACGAGGAACACTGGCAATAGGATAAGCTGGCGCCCTAATACACTGGGGTGATGGAAGGCGTGTATACAGCTAGAGATGTCTCTGTGAAGAGAACAGTTGTTCTGATGAGAACTGGTCATCTCATCTCGTGTTGACCCCAAATCCACACTGCAGGATAAACTAGTATGACATATTTATCTTTACAAATGAAACATTTAAAGTTGAGATGTGCAGACAATGTAAACTTGTCCATAGATGTTATCAAAAATATCACCATTACGATGGCGTCTGCAGGCAAACTATGGAGGGAGGTGTCTCCCCCAGGGCCAAGCCCTCCACGGAACAGAAGACACTCAGGAGGACCGCCTGGCCACGGGACCCATTCCCAAAGTATGCCGCCTCCGAAATCTTGGAGGAGGCGGGCGAGAGTTTGGATCAACTTTTGGTTCTGCCACTCTGCCACGATCTGGAGTAGGACGCAGACTATCGGTAGTTAGCTAGTTACATGTATAAGCTGTACCTTTGTGAGTAATACTTGTAGGTGATTTAATTCATTATGTGGCCTAGCAGCTTTCGTTTTCTTCAATAACAGTTTTTCTTGGAATAAACCATATACATTAACCGAAATAAGAGTTTTTGACAAGGTTTGGATAGAATATAAAATCAATTTTTTATTATCTTTGAATCGAGTGAAATGGCGAGTCATGACCGCCCACGCTTTCCGGCATGGCACATGATTGATTGATTGATTATCTTTGAATGGGATATTTACTGCCATATAACCGTTTAGTTGCCAATTTCAAAGACGTGTGATGCAAGCAGTATATTTATTTCTCGTGTTGTTCAAATGCGAAGATAAACAGATTAGGGACAAGAATAGCATCAGTTTGCTCAATCGCTAATGATTTAGTTCTACCGTTAGATAAATTCTTAGTGCATGATTAACATTAGGTGAGTCACAAGCTAAAAAGTCGGTTTTTTTTTTCTTGCGTTTAGCTACATAGTTGTAGGACAAGACTAACGTCACTTGAGTCAGACGCTAAGGATTCAGTGTTAGTGTTAGCTAAACAGTTGAAGGACATAAATGACATTGTCTAAACAGACGCTAAAAATTCAGTGTTAGCGTTAGCTAAACAGTTGAGGAATATACCTCTCCATCTCAGAAGAGTTTGACATCAAGAGTGGAGTTAAGCAAGGTTGTGTACTAGTAGCCACCCTCTTTGGAATATACTTTTCACTGCTACTGAAATATGCCTTTTATGATCAGGATGGTGGTATATACATTCACTCACGCTCAGATGGCGGCCTTTACAATGCTCAGAGATTGAAGGTCAAGACCAAAATTAGGAGGGTATTGATCAGAGAGTTGCTTTTTGTAGATGATGCTGCAATTACGACCCACTCTGGGGAAGAATTACAACGTCTACCATCTGCATTCTCCAATGCTTGTTCTGAATTTGGTTTAAATATTAGCAAAAAGAAGACATAGATTATGTCACAAGGTGCACATGGGGTTCCATCAATCTTTATTGACGACGCCGAACTAGAGATGGTAGACCATTTTGCATATCTAGGGTCAGAGGTAAATAGAAAATTATCCCTAGATCAGGAAATCAACATCAGGATTGGTAAGGCAGCAACAACAATGAATAGGTTAAGAAAAAAGTCTGGGAGAACAGGAAGCTTACTGCCAAAACAAAAGTCCTTGTCTATCAAGCCTGTGTCCTTAGTACTCTTCTTTATGGCAGTGAAGCCTGGACAACTTACTCACACCAAGAGAAACGTTTAAACAGCTTTCATATGCGGTGTCTGCGAAGAATACTTGGTATTAAATGGCAAGACAAAATCACAAATACTGAAGAATTGAAAAGATCAGGTTGAGTGACGGTATATTCCATGCTCAGTCTCCGTAGACTTAGATGGATAAGACATGTTAGGAGGATGGATGACGGTAGAATAACAAAGGACATCTTTTTTATAAATTACAGGTGGGTAGGAGATCTCAGGGTCGGCCTCTACAACGATACAAAGATGTGTATGAGCGGAACATGATTAATACAGGCATTGATAATGCACATTGGGAGCAAGTCGCCACTGAACGTGTTGCATGGAGAGCAAATATCAGAAATGGAATAAAGAAAAAGGAGAAAAATATTGCAGATACGTCACACGCCGAGCTTGTAAGACGCAAAATGGTGCGTGATAGTGAAAATTACAATGTGTTCACATGCATCCACTGTGGACGAACATTTACAGCGCGAATTGGCCTTAACACCGCCACCGTTGTAGTTATTAAGCATCTTCGAAGCACAAACTATCGTCTGTCAAGACGGTAAGTTGCCAATGTGTGTGTGTGTGAGGAATATAAATGGCAATGTCTAAACAGACGCTAAAGATTCAATTCTGGCGTTAGCTTCCCAGCTACAGAACAAGTTACCCATCTGTTTCCTTGTTATGTTAACAAAACAGGAGAAGCTGTTAGAACGTTAAGCATGTTCCTCGGTAATTAAACATAGCAGAGGGCAGGCAGCAACAACACTACCCTGTCAAATTCCAAAAGACGAAAATATTTAACAAAATTTGACAATTTATACGACATGAATCTTGTGTGTGAATCCGGAAGTCTATGAGAAACCACCAGGTTAATTTATAATTTTACGTTTGTAGACAGTCACGAGGCTTGATTTATGGTTTGGTGACTTGGAGAACTTGGTGACAACTGGCAAGATCTAAGGGAAGATTCCAATGGGAAGGCAGAGAAGTAAATACCTGAATGGCTTGGCCACGTGACATGACTGAGACAAGAACACGGAGCTGACCCACGACTCTGGTGATCGAGTGAGATGGCAAAACATGACCGCCCACGCTTATAAGCATGGCGCATGATGGATGGATGGACTGTTAAACAATACCAGTCTCCTCACTAAATTACCTGAAATGGCATGACACGACACGACATGACATTCGAGTCTACAGACCAAACAACATGACATGATACTGACAATTAAAAATATACGCTAAACAGCTCAGTAATGAACTTGATCTTATCCAAGCATACAAATAGTTAGAGTGAACAAGAGAATTATATACGCATTAAACGTTATTTATGTTAATAGAACTTAAGTTTACAGTAGATACTTAGTATTACTCTATTAGTTAGTTGCTGTTATTATTCCAAATATTATTATTATTATTATTATTATTATTATTATTATTATTTACTATTTAGCTGTTATTACTATAGATTACATAATTGCTTTCATCTGTAAATATTCGAACCCAAGCCTTCTCCTCTCCTCTTGTGTGACACCGTCGGTTTGTTTATGTCTCAGTGATCATCGAGTGCGTTCCTTCTGTGTGAACTGTATAGGTGACCCACTATGTGATCCTCTCTGTGTGATCCTCTCTGTTTGATTTGTGTGTATTTGTGATTCATTCACTTATAAACTACACAGTTTGGCCTAACTACCACAACAACAAATTACACAACTCCCTAAAAACAATACAGTTAGTGTGATAAATACAAACTATCTCCTATACCAACATAGAGCTTTGAGAACAACTCCAATCACCTCCAACACACCATCCAACCAATAAGAACAACACCAACCATCTCATGTACAACATACAACCATTGAAAACACCACCAACAATCTCCTGTACGACATGCAACCATTGACAACACCACCAACTATCTCCTTACTAGATAAAACTATTGGGAATAACACAAATTATCTATTATACAACATACAACAAGTCAGAACAACACCAAATATCTCCTATACAACAAAAGTCTATTGATAATAACACAAGTTATATAATATACACCTTACAACCATTGAGAACACCGCCAGCTATTTCCTGTAGAACATGCAACCATTGAGAACACCACCAGCTATCTCATATACAACATAAAACTTTTGAAAATAACACAAATTATATAATATACACCATACAACCAATAAGAACAACACCAACCATCTCTTGTACAACATACAACCATTGAAAACACCACCAACTATCTCCTATAAAACATAAAACTATTGGAAATAACACAAATTATCTAATATACAACATACAACAATTCAGAACAACACCTAATATATCCTATACAACATAACACTTTTGAGAACAACACCAACTATCTCCTATACAACAAACAATCACTGAGAACAACATCAACTTTCTGCTATGAAACATGCAACCATTGAGAACACCGCCAGCTATCTCCTGTACAACATACATCCATTGAGAACACCACTAACTATCTCCTATACAACACACAACGATTGAGAACAATACCAACATTCTATTATACAACATGCAACATCTGAGAACAACACCAACTATATATGCTATTCAACATACAGCTATTGAGAACAACACCAATTGTCTCATATAAGAACATACAGCCATTGAGAACAGTAACTATCTCATATACATATACAACCATTGAGAACAACAGTAATTACCTCATAACACATACAGCCATTGAGAACAACAGTAATTATCTCAGATACACATACAGCCATTGAGAACAACAGCAATTATCTCATATACACATACAGCCATTGAGAACAACAGTAATTACCTCATAACACATACAGCCATTGAGAACAACAGTAATTATCTCAGATACACATACAGCCATTGAGAACAACAGCAATTATATCATATACCCATACAACCATTGAGAACAACAGTAATTATCTCATATACACATACAACCATTGAGAACAACAGTAATTATCTCATATACACATACAACCATTGAGAACAACAGTAATTATCTCATATACACATACAACCATTGAGAACAACAGTAATTATCTCATATACACATACAACCATTGAGAACAACAGTAATTATCTCATATACACATACAACCATTGAGAACAACAGTAATTATCTCATATACACATACAAACATTGAGAACAACAATAATTATATCATATACACATACAACCATTGAGAACAACAGTAATTATCTCATATACACATACAACCATTGAGAACAACAGTAATTATCTCAGATACACATACAGCCATTGAGAACAACAGTAACTATCTCATATACACATACAACCATTGAGAACAACAGTAATTATCTCATATACACATACAACCATTGAGAACAACAGTAATTATCTCATATGCACATACAACCATTGAGAACAACAATAATTATCTCATATACACATACAACCATTGAGAACAACAGTAATTATCTCATATACACATACAACCATTGAGAACAACAGTAATTATCTCATATACACATACAACCATTGAGAACAACAATAATTATCTCATATACACATACAACCATTGAGAACAACAGTAATTATCTCATATACACATACAACCATTGAGAACAACAGTAATTATCTCATACACACATACAACCATTGAGAACAACAGTAATTATCTCATATACACATACAACCATTGAGAACAACAGTAATTATCTCATATGCACATACAACCATTGAGAACAACAGTAATTATCTCATATACAACAATTAACCACTGAGATCACCACCAATTATCTCTTGTACATCATACAACCATTGACAACAAAACCAACTATCTCCTATAGAACGTACAACAATAGAGAACAACACCAACTATCTCCTATACAACATACAACCATTGAGAACAACACCAACTATCTCCTATAGAACGTACAACAATAGAGAACAACACCAACTATCTCCTATACAACATACAACCATTGAGAACAACACCAACTATCTCCAATAGAACATACAACAATAGAGAACAACACCAACTATCTCCTCTACAACATACAACCATTGAGAACAACACCAACTCTCTCCTGTACAACATACAACCATTGAGAACAACACCAACTCTCTCCTGCACAACATACAACCATTGAGAACAGTGTTGTTGTCAACTCTCTCCTATACAAAAAACAACCATTGTGAACAACACAAACTATCTTCTATACAACATAAAACCAGAACAAACAACATCTACAACATACAACCAGAACAAACGTAATCTACAATATACAACCAGATCAAACATTTACAATATAAAACCAGAACAAACGTCATCTACAACATTCAACCAGAACAAACATCGTCTACAAAATTCAATCTGATCAGACATCTACAACATATAACCAGAACAAACAACATTTACAACCAAAGAGAACAACACCAACTATCTACTGTACAACATACAACCAAAGAAAACAACACCAACTATCTTATGTAAAGCATACAACCAGAACAAATAATACATACAACATACAATCATTGATAAAAAGATCGTCTGAAACATACAACCAGAACAAACATCATCTGCAATATACAACAAGATAAAAATAATCTGCAACATATAACCAGAAAAAAATAGCAGTTACAACATGCAACCGGAACAAACATCATTTAAAACATGCAACCGTAACAAATATTATCTGCAACATACAACCAGATCAAACATCTACATTATAAAACCAGAGCAAATATCATCTACAACATACAGCCAGAACACACATCTCCAACATACAACCGCAACAAACAACATTTACAACATTTACAATATACAACCAGAACAAACAGCACCTTAAACATATAACCTGAAAAATCAAACGTGCAACCATAACAAACATAATCTTCAACATACAACCAGAACAAACATCATCTATAACATACAACCAGAACACACATCATCTGCAAAATGTAATCAGAACACACATCATCTACAACATA
Organism: Cepaea hortensis; assembly: GCA_963921405.1. NCBI lineage: Eukaryota > Metazoa > Mollusca > Gastropoda > Stylommatophora > Helicidae > Cepaea > Cepaea hortensis. The sequence goes on from OY992876.1 coordinate 81,567,551, forward strand.
CAACCAGAAGAAACATCATCCATAACATACAAACAAAACAAACAACATCTACAGCATGCAACCAGAACAAACATAATCTACAACATACAGCCGAAACAAACAACACCGACATCACCAGAACAAATAAAATAATTACAGACTGGTTACAGATAAACTAACAGATATTGATAACAACTTATAGAAATAAGGGGAACAGTACTGCAGAGATAAGTAATTGAGCGGAGACCACGTGTGAGGGTATTGTTGCATACTTCGATTAGTGAACTCCCTGACGTCATATACATTCGACATAAACACAGCACAATCTTCAATGGTTTGTAGGCAGTCCATTGGTTCACAATTCCGACACATTGGGTTCGAATTCAACCTCTGCCCAATTGGGAGCAGATTGCTTTGCGTTGATTTTCAAAATGGCTGAGTGTCAGCCGTTGGTAAGAAAGGCCGTCCTGCTGAAAGAAACAATTGCCGGGGGAAAAAACAGCCAATAAATGCTTGGGTTGATGGCGAGGTCCTGTAAAGGACAGGCAGCTACTGGTACGTTTACAACTGGTGGATAGAGACAAGTGCAGTGAACATCTAGGTCATCGGTGTGGATTGTGTAGCCAAAGGTAGGAGTCCAGACTGTGCAGTGTGGGTAGTAGACATTGTATCACAGGGAATGACATTATCCACTGTCACACATCGGGCGCTCGAGCGCCCACTATACCTCCCCACGAGCGCTTGACGGTAAATATGGAAGATCATGATGGTCAGATAAAAATGCAATTAATTATCTTCTTATGGGTGTTTATGAAACTGCGCAGTTGTCAGAGACTCTGCTGGATCTTACAGAAGTCAATAAATATAACAATAAATATATTCATGGCTATTGGTAACAACTTGCCAAGTCATCAACAACAGCAGTAAATGCTGGTGTTGACAGCGATGTCCTGTAAATAGGCTATGCAAAAAAATAAAAATAATAAATAAAAATCGATGTTTCCTTAGACGGGGATAGAAAAGAGGAGAAATAAAATTTGATAGTAAAGACGTTCTGTGTTAAAATTACGGACAGAAACGTCTTTCTCCGTAATCCCGTACATTCTCGTGAGTAACGTAACCTACGCGAGAATCGGTAGCGGTTCTCGCCGCGTTGGTAACTTACGGGGTATGTAAGCCGGTCGCTCAGAAAGCAATGGAAAACTACTGGGCGTAATCTTGCCTAGTACATCAACAGCAGCTGAAAAATGCCGATGTTGATTGCAACGTCCTGTGGGGGATATGGGAAAAAAATGTATATAATTGATATGTTTTGTATAGATTATATGTGTTTTATTATTTGATGTATGTTGTGTATAGTTGATGTGTGTTGTGTTGATGTTTGCCGTGTATAGGAGATGTGTGGTTTGTATAGACGATGTGGGTTGTGCACAGTTGATGTATACAGTTGATTGTGCCGTGTATAGTTGTTTTATGTATTCAGTTGATCATGGGCTAACGGGGCTATGGCTCGCCATAGGGGATGGACTCCCTGTGGTCAGATTAGTGTCCTAAACCTGCGACTGGCCTAGCAAGCCGGCAGGGGATCTTCATACTGCTCGTAGAAAAACTAAGAAGTATAAACGGACTGACCCAAACGGCTATCGACCCGGCAATGTTAACGGACTACGAGATAGATCAGCGATTCAAAAAATAGGCACAATGAACGTCTGCGGTTTCAATAGTAAAGAAGAAGAGCTTATAGAAACAATGGAGAAGAGGAATATTGGTCTGATGGGAATAGCGGACACCAGAACAAAAGGAAAAGGATGCAAGGAGCTCCACCGCAGTTACACGTTTGTTTACTCTGGAGTAGAACAGCAAGAAAGGGCAAGACACGGTGTGGGAATAGTCATCGAACCACAGCTAGCAAGAGCAATACTAGAAATAAAATATATATCAGAAAGAATCATAACAGTGAGAATAAAAGAACAAACAATCACAACATATGTACAGATATACGCACCATGTAATGCAAACAATAATGAGCAAGAATGTGAGGACTTCTACGAAGACATACATGATGTGCTAAATAAAATAGATAACCAGGACATCATCATAGTTATGGGAGACTTCAATGCAAGACTAGGACATAACAGAGGGGGCATAGAAAAACACCTGGGAGCATTTGGAGATCAGCAAAATGAAAGGAATGATAACGGAAGTAGACTGATAGAGCTTTGCAGCCAACACGATCTCTATATAACAAACACATTCTATAAACATAAAGATTCGCAAGTATACACCTGGTATAAATGGAACAATCTAGATACTAAAAGCCAAATTGATTTTATATTAACAAGAAATAACAGAAAGAGAAATATATTAGATGCAAGAGCAGTGCCCAATTTCAGTATAAACACAGATCATAAAGCAGTCGTTGCCACAATAAGAACCATTAGAAGAAGAAAACAAAAAGCAGGAAAATACATGCCATGCGAATCAGTAAACTTAAAAAACCTTAAAGACGAGGCAGTAAGGGAAAATTATGAGAAAGAACTAACTGAACTCTTTGTAAAATTACCTACGGAAAGAAAAACAGTGGAAGAAGAATGGGAGACGTTCAAATCAAGCGTTTTAAATACTGCAAAAATAACATGCGGAACCACGAAAAAATGCAAAACACGGATAAAGAAAATAACAAGTTGGTGGAACGCAGAAGTAAAGAAAGCGGTAAAAGAAAAAAAGGAAAAATATAAAAAGTGGTTGAAGAGCAAACAGGAATGTGATCTCATAGAATACAGAATATCGAGAAGACATGTGAGTAGAATAGTAAAGAGGGAAAAACAGAAAGACTGGGAAGAGTATGGAGAAACCCTAAATAAAAACTACAAGGAGGCAACCAGAAACTTCTACAAAAAGATAAGTGCAATGCGAACCAGAGGAGTACCCTTTGACCCAACTGAAATAATTAACAGCGAAAATGGAGAACCAATAAGTGAACAAAAACACATCCTAATAAGATGGAAGCAGTATTTCGAACAACTTCTCAACATCCCATCAGATGTCACAGGAATTCAAGAGACCTACACAGATGTCACCGAGGAACTAGAACCAGACATACTAAAAGAAGAAATTATAGAAGCCATCAGATTAGCCCCATTGAACAAATCACCAGGACAGGATGAAATACCAAATGAACTAATTAAAGCAGCAAGGGAAGTAGGAACAGCTTGGCTACATAGACTATTCAACCATGTTTGGGTAGAGCAACAGACACCACGAGACTGGGGAAACGCCATAATTATCCCAATTTGGAAAAACAAAGGCAGCAAAAGAGATTGCACACAATACAGAGGCATTTCACTGTTGAGTCATACTGGGAAAATATTTTGCAAAATTCTTGAAAAAAGATTACGAACTACTTTAGAACCCCAGCTAAGCGAAACGCAGCTTGGATTTAGGAAAAACAAAGGATGCACAGACGCCATTTTTGCTCTTAGACAACTTATAGAAAAATCAATTGAATTCAATGAAACACTCTACTTAGCCTTTGTTGACCAAGAAAAGGCATTTGATAGGGTAGATAGAAACAAGCTGTGGGAAATCCTTAAACAATATGGAGTGAGTACACATCTAACAAACCTATGTAGAAGTTTATACGACAACAGTGAATGCATAGTGAGAGCAACTGGAGGACACTCAGAACCCTTCACCATAAGATCTGGAGTACGACAAGGTTGTGTCCTGTCCCCTCTCTTGTTCATAACATATATAGACAACATATGTAAAGAAACCAGCCAAGCAGAGACAGCAAGAATACCGCATGACGAGAACACAGAAGAAGAACCATCTGCAAATCTAACCATTAGAGAACTCCTGTTTGCGGACGACCAAGCACTAATAGCAAAATCAGAAGCTGAATTACAAGACCACATGAATAGTCTAAACGAAATGTGTAGGGAACATAACATGAAAATTAGCACAAGCAAAACAGAGGTAATGACTATAACTAAAGAAGAACAAACAGCAACAATTCACCTAAACGAACATCCCTTGAAACAAGTAAAGAGCTTCAAGTACCTAGGAAGTATAATATCATCAAATGGCAGATCAGAAGACGAGATCGAAAATAGGTGCAATAAGGCAAATCAACTCATTGGACAAATGGCACCAATACTAAAGAACAAACATGTATCAATAACTACTAAGAAAGCACTTTACAACACAATCTTCCTACCAACTCTGTGCTACCAATGCCAAACCTGGACAATGACAGAAAAAGAGAAAAGAAAAATCACAACAACAGAAATGAGGTTCCTGAGAAGAATACTCAACGTATCAAGAAGAGATAAGATCAGAAATGAAGAAATCAGGACTAAAGTGGGGGTTAAAGCTGCTCTAGATTTTATTAGAAAGCAGCAAGTCAAATGGTTTGGCCATGCAAGTAGGCTACCAGTCAACAGCATGCCACAACAGGCAATGACGTACAGACCAGATGGAAACAGAGGAAGAGGCCGACCACGTAAACGCTGGACGGAGGGAATAACAGAATCCATGGGAATGTCGATATACGAAGCCCATAACCGGGCACTCTCACGAAGTTTATACTTCACCTCGACACCGCAAGGTACAAGAGGAACATGAAGAGAGAGAGAGAGATACAGTTGATGCGTTTTGCATATTATTTAATTCTATATGCATTTACTTACTGATGACATTTCAGCACCCAGTATCCTCCTCCCATGCCGGGGGACATGGGTTCCAGCCCACAAAGGTGACTCTGAATAAATTTGGCGGGGGTGGTCGTGATCTTGGATCGGACTTCAGTCAGCGGACCCTCGAGAGGTGCGAACCGCGACATGACAAACACGACATGCTCTCCAGGTGGGTTCCTGTGTTGCTCGTGTCCGCTCAGATATCAGCATCGACCTCTTCATCTTCCCTTCTCCACCTTTTCCTTCTTATTTTTCCTCTTCTTTCTTCCTCCTAGTTTTCGTCGTCTTATTTCTCCTCTCTCTCTCTCTCTCTCTCTCTCTCTCTCTCTCTCTCTCTCTCTCTCTCTCTCTCTCTCTCTCTCTCGCTCTCTCTCTCTCTCTCTCTCTCTTACTCCTTCCCCTTCAATCATCTTACCCCTCCTTCGCCTTCTTCCCCTCCTCCTCCTCCTTCTTCTTCTTCTTCTTCTTCTTCTTCTTCTTCTTCTTCTTCTTCTTCTTCTTCTTCTTCTTCTTCTTCTTCTTCTACTTCTTCTTCTTCTTCTTCTTCTTCTTCTTCTTCTTCTTCTTCTTTCACGTAGCCTTCCCTCGCTATCGTCTTTCATATCTCGTGTCATAAACTTTCCCATTTCTTACACTGTGTTCCTATTTTCGCTCCTTATCTTGCCTACGTTGTATTTTTCTCTTCGTGATACTAGCGCCAAGTTGTCTATGTTATTATGCGTATATTAAAACACTGAGATTAAACATACATCCAACTATTTCCATCCCTATTGTGAAAAACAAACGTGTTTTCAGGTGACTTTCTCGCCTGGCATTAATTGTCTAGAACCCTCAGTGAAATGTCCAGATTGGTTCTCTTTAACACGACCAATGTCCAGATTGGTTCTGTTGAACACGACCAATTGCTGGGTCCAATTTTATAAACCAGACAATAACTTGTGCAGCCAGCCATTTGTATCTTCTTTGTTTCAGTTCACCAGGAGAACACAGTTATGAATCTAATTTCCCTGATTTCTCAGACTTCCCCTGAATTCTTTGACAGATGCATGATTCCATCTCTTGAAGTCAGGTTTCACCAAGGGAGATCTTGTTGTCTGATTTATTCTCGTTATCTTTACTTTCTTCTAAACACTTTTAAATCTAATTGTTGTAAACTCCCATTCAATCTTGTTAGTTCGTGTTGCATCTGTTAACATGCATTTTCTATCTCTTATTTCCAACATGTCTCTGCTTGTCTAAGATTTCTCTCATTGCTCTGTGTGTTATATCACTCATTTCTCTGTTGTCTCCCATTTGTAGTTTTTTTTTCTTCTCTTATTTCTCTCACTTCTCTGCTTGTTATGTCACTCATTTCTCTGATTTCTTACATGTCTCTGCTGGTTTATATCACCTAATTCTCTGGTTTCTCCCATTTCTCTGCGTGTTTTTTTCCCACTAATTTCTCTGATTTCTCCCACTTACCACACAGAGTTCAGAACAGCTTGGACAATATCATGCTGTCTCCCCGCTCTCCTGAAGTCCACACGAGCTCTCCATTTTACCAGCCGTACAGCCCGCCGTACCAACCTACCCAACAGCCGTACAGCCCGCCGTACCAGCCTCATCAACAGCTGTACACACCCACAGGCCTCCTCTTGGAACAACAGCAGCAACAGCAACAGCAGCAGGATCAGGGTGAGGCTTTACCGCCGGTGTGGGAGAGGAGGAAGCTCTTTCAGCAGGGTCAAGTCCAGCGCCCAGGTACCAGACAAGCATGGCATCACGTGGTCACATGGTCACATAACTGTTGAGTCGGCTCTTTTAATCTTTAGACAGGACTAACTTTGCAATTCGCGCATATAGAACAACATATATCTTTAGCACACATATAAACGTTCAGAGAGAAAATAAATTGTTCAGTGATAACACCCAGTTATTAATAGACATACAGAAATAACCATACCTCATAAGCAAATAGACCAGGTAGTTAATTAGGCCTTATCTGCGTCGGGACGGATTCGGATTTTTAACTGTGTCCAGGGCTACCAACCTAAAGTGGGTACCAGAATTTTTTCGGAAGTAAAAGCGTCCGGTGTTACACTGATCACAGAGAAGTAAATACCTGGATGACTTGGCCACGTTGTGTGGTCGTGACAAGAACACAGAGCTGATCCACGACTCTGGTGATCGTGTGAGATGGCGAAATATGACCATCCACGCTTATCAGCATGGCACATGTTGATGATGACAGTAATAAATATGCCTACAGTAATAAACAGGACAGATATATTAATAGACTTACATATATTAATATACAAAGGGGATAAACAGACATCAGTAGATAAATAGACTTAAAGAGATAAATATACCTACATAGCTAAACAGACCTAAAGATCTAATTAAACCTGCGTAGATAAATATACCGAGAGAAGTAAATAGACGGAGAGATATAAATAGACTTAGAGCAATAAATAGATCTAAAGTAATAAATAGAACTATGGATTAATAGACCTACAATATTAATATACCTAGGGAGATCGCCGGCTTAGAGGTTATGACTTTTCTCCGTAATCTCGTATACTCTCGTAGGTAACGTGATGACGGTGAGAATCAGCAGTGGTTCGAATCGCATCGGTAACTTATGGGGTATGTGAGCCGGCCGCTCAGAAAGCAATGGCAAACTACTGAGCGTAATCTTGCCAAGAAATCAACATACAGCTGAAAGGTGCTGGTGTTGACAGCGATGTCCTGTAAAGGATATGCAAAAAAGGGAGATAAATAGACCTGTGTGCATGAATAGACTTAAAGAGCTAAACAGACCCAGAGCTATAATCAGGCCTGCATAGATAAACAGACCGAGAGAAATACGCGTACATAGACGTAAATAGATAAATAGGTCTAGAGATAAATAGACCTAGAGATAAATAGACCTAGATAAATAAATATACCTGCCAGGAATACGGACCCAGGGCTCCAAAGGTGGACTGGGAGGTCATGTGTTCATGATCACGTGATGCTATACTGTTTGCATGGCCTGTTCATGGTGAAACTAGTTTGTTGGGTTGAGGTGACTGACTCACTTACAAATTGCCGTCTGTGACCTAACAAACAAACGGCTTCTCTCCTTTTGTATTTGGTTCCTGCTCTGTTTGATTTGTTTATAAGTTTGATTTATTCATGGGTTTGCTTTTACGCATCATCATTATTAAGTGTCTAGCCAACAGGAGTGGGCGATCATGCTTCTCCGCGTCTTTCTAACCCCAGTAGCATGCATAAGTTCGTGCGCTGATTTATTTCTGTGCCATGACACAAGGTTGTCCAGAATATTCTCTCTCTCTCTCTCTCTCTCTCTCTCTCTCTCTCTCTCTCTCTCTCTCTCTCGCTCTCTCTCTATCTCTTTCTCTCTCTCTCTTTCTCTCTCTCTTTCTCTCTCTCTCTCTTTCTCTCTCTCTTTCACTCTCTTTCTCTCGCTGTCCCTCTCTATCTCTCTCCCTCTTTCGCTCTCTGTCCCTCTCTTTCTCCCTATATCTTTCTCTTTCTCGCATTTTCGTTGTCTCGTTTCCTCTCTCTGTCCCTCTGATTCTCGCTTTTTCTCTCCCTTTCTTTCTCTCTTTCTCTCTTTCTCTTTCTCTCTCTCTCTCTCTCTCTCTATTCCTCTCTCTATGTCTCTCTCTTTCTCTATCTCTCTCTATCTCTCTTTTTCTCTTGTTCTTACTCTCTCTCTTTGTCTCTCTCTTTCTCCATCTTGGTCTCTCCCTCTTTCTCTCTTTCTATCTCTTTCTCTCTTGCTATCTCTCTCTTTATCTCTCTTTTTCTGTCTCTGTCTCTCTCTCTCTTTTCCTGTCTCTGTCTCTCTCTCTCCCTTTATCTTTTACTCTCTCTATCCCTCTCTTTCTCTCTCTTTGTCTGTCTCTTTCTCTCTCTATTTTTCTATGTATCTCTCTCTTTCTCTCTTTCTCTTTTTCTCGCTCTCTCTCTCTCTCTTCTCTCTCTATGTGTCCCTCTCTTTCTCTCTCTCTCATTCCCTCTCTCTCTTTCCCTCTCTCTCTTTCCCGCTCTCTCTCTCTCTCTTTCTCTCTCTCTTCCCTCCCTCCCCTCTCTCTCTCTCTCTCTCTCTCTCTCTCTCTCTCTATGTCTTCATCTGTCTCTGTTTCCACAAATCAGTCCCGTTGTCACTATATGTAATAGCTTCTAGTTCTCACAATATGCCAAAAATGGCGATTGCCTTTTCTCACGTTTGTGACAAATGTTCTTTGTGCCTTAGCTTTTTTTTTCTATTTGTGACAAGTTGTCCTTGTGTCTTATCCCCTTTCTATTTGTGACAAGTTGTCTTTGTATTATCTCTTTCAAAATATTTAATTTACACACTTTAGCTGCGCAAGGAACTTTGAGCACTCTTCTGTAAAACCACATCTCTGAAGCATCTGGTGGTGTCTTCGCGTGTTTACTAATTGTCCATGATTTGCTGCTATATGTAACAACTGCTAAAAATATATACAAATGTTTGATTTACTCATGTTTGATTTACTCATGTTTGATTTACTCATGTTTGATTTACTCATGTTTGATTTAATCACGTGCGTTGTTGCTGCGTGCTTGTACTGATCGCTAATGTGTAGAAGATGATTGTGGTGCTGATCGATGTTTGGCTCAAACTGTGTACCTCCATCACTGACTTAATCTTCTCTTGTAACTGATGACACAGGCTTTCTCACCTCTCGTTACCTACAGCAATAACGTATCTCAGCTGATTATTGATAACACTGACTCGCTCACGGCACGTTGCGGCTGTCAGTGATGTACTCTGTTCTCTGTTAGGTATAACACCTGACTCTCTGAGATTTCACTAATTATGTCACTGACTCGCCGCTCTCTGTTACTTTTAACACTGACTGTTTCAGATCTCACTGCTGGAAGGCCCCGGGTAACGTCGGGGTTACGTTCTTGGAAAACGCGACTTTAAGTGAAACGGCGTATAGCGAGCGATACACTACACAGATGTATACACAGGTGACGACGTTATGGTGGAACCTAGCGACGTAAAGTGAAGTTATTACACATTGTGACAACGATGTCATAGCGAAACGACGTAAACCGAAGCTACGTACAGCGGGGCCTTCCAGTAATTATGTCCTTAACTCTCTCAGACCTCGCTAATTATGTCACTGACTCTCTCTCTCTCTCTCTCTCTCTCTCTCTCTCTCTCTCTCTCTCTCTCTCTCTCTCTCTCTCACACACACACTCACTCTCCTCTCTGTTACTTTAAACACTGATTCTCTCAGACCTCACTAATTATGTCACAGACCCTCTCATACCTCGCTAATTATGTCACTGACTCTCTCTCTCTCTCCCTCTCTCTCTCCCTCTCTCTCTCTCCCTCTCTCTCTCTCTCTCTCTCTCTCACACACACACACTCTCTCCTCTCTGTTACTTTTAACACTGATTCTCTCAGACCTCACTAATTATGTCACAGACCCTCTCATACCTCGCTAATTATGTCACTGACTCTCTCAGACCTCACTAATTATGCCACCGACTTTCAGATCTTACTAATTATGTCAATTATGTGACTCTCTAAACCCTCACTAATTATGTCACTGACTCGCTAATTATGTCACATACTTTCCTCTATTATTTATCACACTGACTCTCTCACACGTCGTCTCCTATATTACTAATGTCCGTATGACAGTTACTGACGCACTCGTCTATCGTTACAGTAGTCAGTAACTGGGTCACTTATTGTATCCGGTGTAACTAACTCACAAAGATTTGCAAGAGGGAATAAATAATGTAAATTATTAACGGGAAATCGGGTTCATATTTTTGTTAACGGGAATTCAGTGTTTACATTTTTGTTAACTGGGATTCAGTGTTTATATTTTTGATAACGGGAATTCAGTGTTTATATTTTTAGACAGCGTTAATTAAGTGTTTATATGTTGTTTGGCTTTAACTCAGTGTTTATATTATTAGCTTGAAATCAGCATTTATGTTTTGTCAATATGAATTCAATGCTTACATTTTTACTAACGTGAATCTTGTATTAGTTTCTGTTTAATTGATTTATTGTTGACGCGAATTAAGTGTTTGTATTTGTTGTTGTTGTTGTTGTTGTTGTTGTTGTTGTTGTTGTTGTTGTTGTTGTTGTTGTTGTTGTTGTTGTCTTTAACGTGATTCGGTGTTTATATTTGTGCTAACGTGAATTCAAAGTTTATATAATTTTGTAAACATACAGTATATTTCCAGCTTTTCTATAGATTAGTGTATACATAAGTAATACCTGTAACTCACCTTGACCTAGTTATTTCTGCTCCGACTACAGGAAATGCCCCAGGATACAAATCGGCCCCGAAGGTTCCCAAACCACAACCAGGGCCCAGCAGTTACGGAAATTTCGGAATTGACTACAGCCACCCTACAACCAAACAGCCTCCGGCCGGGTGGAGGCCCGCTCCTCAGTTCCATCCCTCACAGGCTGCTCCTCCACAGTACAAACCCAATTATGCGCCGCCTCCGACTGCAGCGAAACCTGTATCACCATCATCATACGCCTCCGTGCATGCGGTATGACTTGTGTGTGGTGTTGATTGCCTTTCCCTATTGGTATTGTGGGGGGCACGGGGTAGAGACGGGAAATCAAGCTTCTCCACGTCTTGCAATCTTAAAAAGAATGTATCCATTTATTTGTTGACATCTTTCTGTGCCATGAAATCTCTTACCAAAGGAGAAGTAAGACGTCCTTTTTCTTCTGCTTGTCTGCAGGATACCCTTGGGTAAGCTAGGGGCACCCGTTTAGCTATCCATAAAAGGTAGATCCATATTATTGTGGTATAGCTTTGCCTGCGGTAGCGCAGACATTTTAGGGTCTCCCGTGTCGGACAGGTCAAGGGGTAGGGACCAGACGAAGAAGGACACATAACTGCTCTCTTGTGGGTGAATGGGGACAATCTAAGGCTAAGAAAAGTAAACGGAAAAACTACTTGTGGAAGTCTGGTGTAGTGAGTGACAAGTTTGATGAACTGTGCAAGGCAACTCTCTACATGATGAAACCGTGAGTTCGTGTGCTGGACTGGGCTTGGGGGCAGCTGATGGTTGTGGTTTCAAGCTCACAGTTGTAGACAGATGATCAATTTACCAAGACAGTATTTTTGGCCACCAACCATGTTGGCCGCTGCCAAGAAAGAAGGCTATGGCAAGCTACTTTCTTTACAGGTGCCTAGAAAATCAAAGCAGTCATAGACATTATGGAGGCTTACTTTTATGGGGAGATAATTGATGTAAAGGACAAGCAGTTGGGGTGAGGGGAGGGGGGGGGGGTTGATATATGTTTAGTAACTATAATTTATACTTCTTGAACAAATATATTCATACATAGTCACTCTATTCTCTGTTATTGATAACACTAACTCTCGCAGATCTCACTAATTATGTCACTGACTCACTCTCCTCTCTGTTATTTATAATACTAACTCTTTCAGACCTCACTAATTATGTCACACACACACACACACACACACACACAAGCATACACGCACACACAAGCATACACGCACACACAAGCACACACGCCCACACACACACACACATCGGGCTAGCACAGCCGGGTACATCTCTACAACAACATGATTTCAACACAACTTACACACAAGAACAATCTTCTATAAAAGCACCATACAGGGAATAATGGAGACAAGACCACACTTCTTCCTATTATTTATTGCGCTAATCCGGAGTTTTTTTTTCAGATGTAATTGCGGAGTGTTGTTAGGCACCCTTAGGCCGAAACCCTTGGGCCAACTCATCCGACTTCTGTGTGCGTTTTTGACCAGGTTAACATTCCTGCGAGACTCTCACTTTTGTGGTACCGTCTACATCCCAGATGGTAAAGTTGGAACAGTCGGAGACATCACGGTCACCCCTCAAGAGAAGGGACAGTCCATGGGATTTTCTGCCATCCGAGGTGGCATCCATACTTGCAGAGCCGACACATAGCGCTCTGGTACTGGGCTCACCGAGGGAATCGTCACGTCCTGCTCATGGCTGCTTTAATTCCTCACTTCAATATATTGGGCATTCCGTTCGCCCCGGGCCGTTCCCGCACAAACCAGACAGGTCTGCAGACTGCATCCACTCAGAGAGTTTTCGATTCGGACATGTGCTTGTCGTTGTGCCCGTCAGAGCTTTTCCAGGCACGACGGACATTCGGAAAACTACCTAGTCAGAGCTGTTCCAAAAGAGAGCGGCATTTGGAAACTAGGTAGTCAGAGTTGTTCCTAGCACGAGGGACATTCTGACTCGTTCGACATTTCACTCGGACGTAATTGCGTAGTACCAATTTTTATTTTGCCACCCGTAGGCAGGCACTTCCGACTTCGGCGGGCATTTTTTAATGAGGTTAACCTTCCTCGGGTTTCGAGGCACGTTAGACTTTTTGTTGTGATGTCGCCCACATCTCATCTGGTCAAGATAGAACGGTCAAAGACATCACGGTCAACCTTCAAGGGAAGACATGGGCAGACCATGGGCATTTCACGCTATCCAAGGCGGTTTCCATAATTGTAGAGCCGGCACATACTGCTCTGAGACTGGGCTCATCCGAGGAATTGCCACGTCCTGCTCATGGCTGCTTTGATTCCTCACTTCCATGTATTGGGCATTTCGCTTGCTACTGGTAGTTCAAGCACAAACCAGGTGCGGACGACATCCACCAGGTACGCTTTTGCTTCCGACTTCGGACCACACAATGGATTCGCTAGCCGTGCGTTCCATTTCGTGTTATTGAGACGTTCTTCCACCTTTGACTACACTCTCTGTGCACATAGATACAGACATTTTTCGTAACCATTTCGTGCGACTGGGCACTTTTCTACCTCACGAGGTAGGTTACATGTGCTGGGGCTCAGCACCTTACCTTCCTTGCATCAGTGAGCGAAGAAACGGCCAGGCCCTCTCATCCGGGGATCCCTCATATCCCCCAGCTGAGAACCTTCGAAAAGGTATCTGAACTAAGCATGTAGCGTGCTTAGCATCTCAACTCCATTTTTCAGTAGGTGTGTATTGGCCAGGCTCTCAGGTCCGAGGATTAATGGCTTAGAGGCGTTCAGCCTTATCCCTCAGCTGAGAGCCTTAGTGCTTGTGTCCGAACCAAGAACTTCTGCCTTCGTGCGCCTGATTTAAACTTTTGACTGCTATCCTCAGTCTACCTGGAGAGCAGCAGGTTGTGTCTCGCTTAGTCTGGCCCCTATCTCAAGAGCTGTCCGATATATAGTTGTTCATCCATCGACATAGCACATGGGGTCACAGGGACACGCAAGCCCCTCCCCCCTCTCCCCCCACCGCGACAAGGTGGAGACATATCGGAGAGGGGGGGGGGGAGGCCGCACTTAAATATGAAACATCATACTCATCAACTTTAACAGCTAGATCAATTCATTATGTTTACATCGTGAGCAACAGATAGAACTATCATTTAAACCACACATTCAAGATAATCTCTACCACACATTCAAGATAATCTCTACCACACATTCAAGATAATCAATACCACAAGTTCAATAGTTTCATTTGATCGGTGTGAATGGGTATGTGTGTGTTTATGAGTGTGTATATGTGCGTGTGTGTGTGTGTGTGTGTGTGTGTGTGTGTGTGTGTGTCTTAAACATGTCTGGTACTCATCCTAAAGACTCCGCATCTTCTCTGCAAGCTCCTCTGTCTGTCCGTGTCCAGGGATAACCCTGGAGGCAGATGCCCCCTGCAGGTCAAGGTCTGTGCTTGTAGACGCCATTCTGCCGTTGTTGTTTGTGTCGTATACGATGCTGTCCTTCCAGGATCTAGAGGTGGCGACAACAACAGAATTGTCAGCTATCTCAGCTAATGGACGTCCGCGACAACAACAGCGCTGTCTGCTAGCTCAGCTAATGGAAGTCTGCGACAACAACAGCGTTGTCAGCTAGCTCAGCTAATGGAAGTCTGGAACAACAACAGCGCTGTAAGGTAGCTCAGCTAATGGAAGTCCGCGACAACAACAGCGCTGTCAGCTAGCTCAGCTAATGGAAGTCCGCGACAACAACAGCGCTGTCAGCTAGCTCAGCTAATGGAAGTCTGGAACAACAACAGCGCTGTAAGGTAGCTCAGCTAATGGAAGTCCGCGACAACAACAGCGCTGTCAGCTAGCTCAGCTAATGGAAGTCTGGGACAACAACAGCGCTGTCAGCTAGCTCAGCTAATGGAAGTCCGCGACAACAACAGCGCTGTCAGCTAGCTCAGCTAATGGAAGTCCGGGACAACAGCGCCATCATCTAGCTCAGCTAATGGAAGTCTGGGACAACAACAGCGCTGTCAGCTAGCTCAGCTAATGGAAGTCCGCGACAACAATAACGCTGTCAGCTAGCTCAGCTAATGGAAGTCTGCGACAACAACAGCGCTGTAAGGTAGCTCAGCTAATGGAAGTCCGCGACAACAACAACGCTGTCAGCTAGCTCAGCTAATGGAAGTCTGGGACAACAACAGCGCTGTCAGCTAGCTCAGCTAATGGAAGTCTGGGACAACAACAGCGCTGTCAGCTAGCTCAGCTAATGGAAGTCTGGGAGAACAACAGCGCTGTCAGCTAGCTCAGCTAATGGAAGTCTAGGACAACAACAGCGCTGTCAGCTAGCTCAGCTAATGGAAGTCCGCGACAACAACAGCGCTGTCAGCTAGCTCAGCTAATGGAAGTCCGGGACAACAACAGCGCCGTCATCTAGCTCAGCTAATGGAAGTCTGGGACAACAACAGCGCTGTCAGCTAGCTCAGCTAATGGAAGTCTGGGACAACAACAGCGCTGTCAGCTAGCTCAGCTAATGGAAGTCTGGGACAACAACAGCGCTGTCAGCTAGCTCAGCTAATGGAAGTCTGGGACAACAACAGCGCTGTCAGCTAGCTCAGCTAATGGAAGTCCGCGACAACAATAACGCTGTCAGCTAGCTCAGCTAATGGAAGTCTGCGACAACAACAGCGCTGTAAGGTAGCTCAGCTAATGGAAGTCCGCGACAACAACAACGCTGTCAGCTAGCTCAGCTAATGGAAGTCTGGGACAACAACAGCGCTGTCAGCTAGCTCAGCTAATGGAAGTCTGCAGGCTCGCTGGCGAAGTGGATGCGAACTGCACTGGTAATATAAAGCCGGAAGCCGGTTCGATGCCTGGGTTTGGCGCTTCCACAGTGAGCGAAAGACTGGCATCCTCGGTCTCATCACTCCAGGCTTACAATGTGTGATGGCGCTATCAGAGGACGGACTCGTGGCAGGAAGCTTGCTACGGGACAGTTCTGTATAATATGAGTCTGCACATGCACATGTCTATGTCGTGTGTTCCTGTGTTGCCATTAAGCAGTGGTGGCATAGTGGCCGGCCACTCGCATGCGTCCCGGAAGTAAAGAGTTCGATGAGCGCAGTGGTGGGTTCCAAGTTTTAAAAATTTACCTGAGTTCTCAGGTCGACCCACCTTAAAATGGGTACCATGAAATTTCTTGGGAAATAAAAACGGCAGGTGTGATACCGACCATATGTCCCATGAGTTCCGATTAGTCAATAGAAGATATATCTATCTACACATGCCTAATGCGACTTAAGACGTGTAAAGAGAGCCTTTATTGTAAGCGCCTTGTTATGCATGACATGTGTCTCTGTGTTCCCACAGGCCCCACCTCCATGGCAGCGCACGCAGGAGGAGGGCAACAGAGGCACCCCAGCCTGGAGCAGCAGCCTGAAGGCAACAGGGGTCAAACCCTGGGACACCGAGGTCGGATACACCAACGAACAAGCGCCTATCAGGTCTGTTCCGTACGTCCCTGCTCCGATGAAAAGCCCTGTGGCATCGGGGCCATTCAGTCCCGCTGGGGCCCCATCAGGGGGCTCGGAGAATGGCCCTAAAGTAGTACATCTGCAGTATAATTCTCCTTTGCACCTGTACTCAAACCAGAATGTTGCCGAGACACTGAAAGGCCAGACACAAGCTATGGCAGGGCAACCGTGAGTTGGCATCTGTGGTAGCGGTAGCTTGCCTAGGTAGAAGGCCTGCTTGTCTTGTGGCATGTGGCGCAACCAGCATTAACACGAGGCACATCGAAAAGTACTTACACCAACTTTTGGTTGATTTCCTTTTATGTTTGCACCAGTCTTCGGACAGCACTTCTTTGTGTGCTCATAACTTGTCCCAGATATTGTATTTTGAGTGCATGCATTTAGTTGGTCTTTCTTATCATAATTTTTTTTTTTATTTGCCCCGAAGCAGTTGCCTGGTATGCGTCGGCGATATGGCAGCGCCTTGACCTTGTGTAGGCCTGGGTGCAAGGAGGAATGGCTATATTCATAACAATATTTTCCCGTAGTAAATGTGAATAACAAAGATGCAAACAATAGATGTATCTGCATCTCTGTGCGAGTATGTGTGTTGTATATTTCAGCTTGAAGGATTTGTTTTAATGTTTTAGTTTATGTTGTGTGATTTCAAATATAAACCCCCAAGTTCAAGGTGGACCAGCGTGCTGAGGAACTGGATGGCCATGGGTTAACTGGTCGTGAACGTTAAAAGTCTGGCTGGCGTGTGGGGCGGCACCAGGCGTATGGACTCCTGCGGGACATCCCCTGCCTCTTCCCTAGCAAGCAGGCAATGCTAGGATGACCGTTTATTTCCTGCAATATCCAAACTTTGCCTATGGATTTATTTAAACACGGGAACCGTCGCCGGAGCTACGGATCACGTGCTCTGCGCTTGACACATCCCTCAGAGGCTAGCGAAGAGAGAGTGAGGAGGAGAAGACGAGGAAATGGTGTGAGAAGACGGCATAGAAATAGGAGGGCAGGCGCCAGGAGAACAAGACGAAAAGTGGAGAGACTAGGTTTCAACTATGTAAGAGTGGGATACTGGAATTGTCCCAGTGCCAGTCAGAGAGGTCCTGTATTGGAGAGACTAATACATGGTTTTGATGTCCTCATGCTCCAGGAGCTAAATACAGACAAATACCATTGCCTGGGTACGCCAGTTATATAAACCCTACTGGGCAGAAGAGACATGGACAAGGTCTGCTTGTGAAGGAAGAAGTGAAGCATATGGTACTTGACTTGAGCCAGTGGAATCACAGTGCAAGAGAGGTCCAGGGTATACAAATGGAGATTGGTGGCTTAAGTTGGAACATCATAAATGTATATGCTACAGTGGACTGTTTTGTCAGAAAGGAACACTGGTACTGGCTTAAGGAACTGGAGGAATTACCAGGTGATAGGCTACTCATATGTGGAGACTTCAATGTAAGGAACAGAGATTGGGACAGTAGTGGTGAAAACCGACAGGGAATTGCCCTTGCGGATGCCATGGTGGACTCCGATATGGTCTGCATAAATGATGGTAGGCCGACTAGAATGGCAATGAGGCCTGGCGATGCAGACACAGCTATTGACATGTCACTTGTCTCCCAGTCATCAGTCCTTGATGTAAAATGGACTGTTTTGAATGACCATGGGAGTGATCACATGCCATGCTCAGTCCTGATCTCTAAACCCAGGAACGTTAAAGCTGGGAGAGCGCGCACGACCTTCCGGTATGAGTGGACCGATTGCCTTCTTGGACGCCTCAGACAAGGGGCATGCAACAGGACTGTTAAAACTCCTTTTTGCAGCCCCGACGGTGGACCCCAGAAGTAGACCATGCTTGGAAAGCTATGAGAGCTTCAGTAAAGCAGCTAAAGAAAGTGCGACAGACTCGAAGCTCACGAGAGGAAGTGAACACAGCGGAAAATGTCCAGAAAGACACGGTGGAGGTTTTCAAGCGCTGTGCTGCAGAGGCCAAAAAGGCAAAAAGGGAATGTTTCATGAAGGAGATTGGAGGTGATAAAACACTGCGAGAATTCTGGAAACTGCACAGGCAAATGCAGAGAAAAGATCGGCCTATGACAGTGGGAACAATTTATAGAGATGATGGTGTGCGCGTGACAACAGACAAAGAGAAAGGGGAGGCGTTTCTCCAGAGAATTTTAGAGCAGACCAATCATAATGATGCGGACACCAGGGATGCAGTTAGAGAGAAGTTATATGGCACCACAAAGAATATGCAGTATGAAGACATCATACGAGTGGAAGACGTTAAACACATTTTGAAAAGGGCAAAAGACACGGCACCAGGGCCTGATGGGGTCAGGTATGGCCATATGAAGGCTTTGAGCGATGCAGACCTGAAGGAGATGACCGACTGCTTTAACCAGAGCATTAGGACAGCATCAGTACCGCGGGATTGGGTGCACAGCTATCTCATCCCTCTCCCAAAACTATTCAAGGATCATTCAAAGCTTAACGGCTTTAGAGTTATCACCCTTCAAAATACATTTGGAAAGGTTCTAGAGATGATAGTCGCTGTCAAGCTGCAAGAGTTTTTGGAAAGGGGGAAGCTTCTTCCAAGAGACCTGGGGAGCTAAAGGCCAGGAAAAGATACCTGGTCAAATGCAGCCACTTTTGCCTTTGACGTTTATGAGGGGTTCCAGAGTAGACAGGAAACGAGGGCGGCAGCGCTTGATGTCGAGGATGCGTACAATAGAGTTCGATTAGATATTTTGATGACCGCACTGATGAAGAAGGCGGCCAATCCCTGGTTGGTGAACTGGATAGCAGCCGTTCTGCATTCTCGTCGGGTTTCTCTCCGTCTGGGTGCATGGACCTCAGAGCCACATATTTTAACCCCGGGACTGCCACAGGGATCTGCAGTCTCACCGGTGCTCTTTAACGTGTATACGAGCAAGATTGCAAACCTAAACGCATCAGGGGTTGGAAGAATACTAACATTTGCAGATGATATTCTTGCATATAGGCAGGGGAGAGATAGGGAGCAAATAGCCCAGGAGTTACAGGCGACAGTAGATAAAGTGATTGACTGGTGCACAGAAATGAATGCTGTCATCAACCCGGAAAAGGCGGCTGTGTTGTGATGCTCTCTGGACAACAGGATTGTGAAAGATGATGCCCCAAGCCTCGCGATAGATGGTAGAAATGTCAGCAGAGAGAACAAAGTGAAGTATCTGGGGATAACGTTTGACAGGAGCCTATCCTTCAAGGACCATGTGGAGACGGTTGTAACAAGATCTCAAAAGGGACTCGGTGCACTTAAAACTATGACTGCAATGGATACAGAGCAGAGAATGATTTTCACACTATACCAGCACTTGATCCTATCAGTAATTGATTATGGATTAGGACTGCTCACTGTCTCAGAGAGTCAGCTGGTGAAGTTAGAGCGCATACAGAACGAAGCTATGCGGGTCATTCTGGGATGCACCAGAGACACCCCAGTAGTGTGTATGCGTTACATCCTTGGTCTGCCGACTGTTGCTGGTAGGCTCAAGGTGATTCAGGCGAAGGCATACCTCAGAGTAGCTGCAGACACAGATCATCCACTGCATGAGACGCTGGACGCAGTTAAGGGTCAGCGACTGATAAGAGGGAAATCATGGATGGCTCAGGCGGAGGATACGATCAGACAGGTGTGCCCCTTGGAGAACATTAGGCGAGGAGAGGAGTGGGTCAGAGTGCCATCGGAGCAGTCAGACTTGTGCATAGTTATAATCACATTAAGCCGGGAGTGCAGGGAGTGGCCAGCAGGGGCCACAGAAGTGGAAATCCAGCAACTAATTCAGGACAATGCTCACTCGGGTCATGTGATTATCTACATAGATGGTTCGGTGTCAAGAGGTGAGAGAAGTGGCTGGGGGTTCATAGCCAAAGCTAATGGTCGACGTTTGGTGCAGGAGAGCCTGGCATATGATACCACTGGTACCACTCTCCGCTGGATGGAGAATACGACACGCACACACACACACACACATCGTGATTGTAACTGACTCAGAAAGCATGCTGACGAGGGTGAGGACGAGCAGGCTTCGTGTGGAGTGGCTTGCTTCGCTTCGGAGGTCACGGGTGACAAGCATCGCCTGGATCTTTTCTCCGGGGCATGCCGGTGTGCTGGGAAATGAACAGGTGGACATATTGGCTGGCTCTGCAGAACTTGGTGGAGTATTGATACATGACAAGGCAGACGTGGTTGCGGCCTTGTGGGAGCACGTGTACACCTCGGAGGAGCAAATGGATTACCATGGTCTGGCAAGAATGAGACAGCGAGGAGTGACGAGGGGATCTGGCCGACGCTCAACGCTCAGAGGAAAGGCGAGACGGACTTATAATCAGATTGCTACTGGTACTATTGGTGTTGGAACTTCTCGCTGTCTGCTGAGGATGGGGACGGAGCGCTTATGGGAATGCCCCGAGTGCTGTGATGTCGATTCCTAAATCAATCAATCAATCAATCATATTGTGTGATTTCTGGAGTATGTACCTGACGAGATAAAGCGACATATGTCAGGCAATAAATCGTACAATCCGTTGTTTGTATCTTCGTTGTTCGAGTGGTTACATAACAGAATCGCAAATGTGCAGTTCATTGATGAACAAAAACAAATCGCAAATAATCTAGAGGTGATAAAACGACTCTGTCGCGGGATAAGACACACATTATGAACACTTGTCTAACATATGCTAGAAAGTCATTTCTTTGGAACCACCAGAGCACATTAAATACAGAGAGAACTGACAACACACTGGGTAGAGAACTGGAGATTGAGAGGGATAATATGGAGATCAGTGAAGTAGAGAGCAGATGGCAGGAGAGCTGAGCGAGAGTCGCTGGTGGCACTATGTTCTAGTGGAGGATAAGGGGAGGAGAAGACGCTTGCATGCTAGAACATGATGATACTGTGTGTCACTGCTATAGTATGAGTGGACAGTGTGGCAGTAAAATTATGAGCTGTCACAGATTGAGCAATAAGACGTGACAGGATGGCCACTCGCAACAATGCACAACGTGACATCAATGTTGGGAAATGGCACAGGTTGAGCAATAAGACGTGACAGGATGGCCACTCGCAACAATGCACAACGTGACATCAAGGTTGGGAAATGTTATAGATTGAGCACTAAGACGTGACAGGATGGCCACTCGCAACAATGCACAACGTGGCATCAAGGTTGGAAAATGTTATAGATTGAGCACTAAGACGTGACAGGATGGCCACTCGCAACAGTGCACAACGTGACATCAATGTTGGGAAATGGCACAGGTTGAGCAATAAGACGTGACAGGATGTCCACTCGCAACAATGCACAACGTGGCATCAAGGTTGGGAAATGTTATAGATTGAGCACTAAGACGTGACAGGATGGCCACTCGCAACAGTGCACAACGTGACATCAATGTTGGGAAATGGCACAGGTTGAGGAATAAGACGTGACAGGATGTCCACTCGCAACAATGCACAACGTGGCATCAAGGTTGGGAAATGTTATAGATTGAGCACTAAGACGTGACAGGATGGCCACTCGCAATAATGCACAACGTGGCATCAAGGTTGGGAAATGTTATAGATTGAGCACTAAGACGTGACAGGATGGCCACTCGCAACAATGCACAACGTGACATCAAGGTTGTGAACTGTCATAGGTTGAGCACTAAGACGTGACAAGCAGGGCCCGCCTGTCATGTGTGCTACAGACTAACAGCAAAATGTGCTACTATCATAGCAAGAATCCTACAACATGACAGTAAGGTGGAATCTTCATAATACGATTGACAGTTGGCAACAGTAAAGGTCCGACTGGTGCCACATCCCGACAGGATGGTCGATCAGTCCAGAGCATAGCATAGCGCGTCATAGAATGATAGCGTGTGACAAAGCATGGCAGCGAGGTCCGCATCTGTTTCTGTTTGTGTAGTTTGTAGTTAAAAGAACCTATTTAACCTTTCTGTTTGTGGAGTTAGATTGCCATTAGTAGAACGTATTTAACTTTTTCTGCTTGTGTAGTTTGTCAATTAATAGAACTTATTTAAATGTCCTGTTTGTGTAGTGTAACGCTGACAGAATATGAGAATATTTTCTAATTGTGTTGTTTAACGTTCATATACTCTATTTACATGTCCTGTTTGCGTAACATAACATTGAGATCAGCTGAGTTTCCGTGTCTGAAGTTTACTCTTTCTTAGAATTTAGTTTATGTTTGTGCATTTTACCCGTGAGTCCAGAACAACCTTAGAAAATTATTAGAAATCATAAACAGCATTGCAAAGACCGCATACAAGATCTTTACATCTCCAACCAACACTTCACTGAGGTTAATGGAAGAAGAAAAAGAAGAAGAAGAAGAAGAAGAAGAAGAAGAAGAAGAAGAAGAAGAAGAAGAAGAAGAAGAAGAAGAAGAAGAAGAAGAAGAAGAAGAAGAAGAAGAAGAAGAAGAAGAAGAAGAAGGAGGAGGAGGAGGAGGAGGAGGAGGAGGAGGAGGAGGAGGAGGAAGGCCAAAGGCGAAAGCGAAGGAGACCAGTGACAAAATCCATTTAATGACATTCTTGTTCTGTCTCAAACTGCTGCGCTCTGGTTCGATTCATTGCCTAGATCAGTGGTTCTCAACCTTTTTTGGTCCATGCACCCCTTCACCATATGTTCATCCCCCCCCTTTCGTATTTCCTCCTTATAATTTCCCCCTGTCCCTACACAGTATACGTAACACTGGAAGCTAAATTTAATAACACATACTAAAACAAATATAGACGTCTGCATAAAACGTGATTTGTGGGTCTACTTACGTTATAAAATGAATTTCAGAAGGGCGAGAAGTACAGAATAGCAAAGTATGGAGGGAAAAACAATATGAACTAGTCAGTTCTTGTATAAACGCGATCTTGAAATAATCTTAATTCCCCCCCCCCCCCGCCTGGAAACCCTAAAATTCCCCCATGGGGATGGGGGGGGGGGGGGGAGATTCCCCACAGGTTGAAAACCACTGACCTAGACTATTCTTTCGTTTTTTATTTGCAAAATAAGAAAAGAGTGCATAATCTGCCCAGATCCTGGGGTAATCTGACCGGACCCTGAGGTAGCGTATTAAAAGTATGACCATCTCCGACAAGGGCTAAAGGTTGGAAGGACCTGTGTGCATTCTGCACACTGTAACCGCTTCCCGTGTTGAATGCCAGAACCGGAGAAACCCAGATGTGATTCTAGTACACGCATGCCTGGATCATCGTTGATGGTACAGATTTCGTGCACTGTCATTGAGATGCTCCTTATGTCATGTGTTGGGAGTATTTATGTACAAATCAGTGGGCTATAAAAGCGATTATTCACACACACACACACACACGCACACACGCACACACGCACACACACACACACACACACACACACACATTTTAGCTTTATGGCACTCTGGGGAAATTAACTGCTGCTCAGTTTTCGTTAGCGGATGTTAAATAAAAAAAATTTAGTTGCATATCCTTTATAGGACGTCGCAGTCAACCCCGAAATTTTTGGCTGTTTATTATTTCTTGGCAAGTTTACGTTCAGTAGTTTGCCATTGCTTTCTGAACGACCGGCACTATTACCATTTTATAAACACCAACGCAAGACTGTCTGCTGCCAAATCGCCCGCAGCTGTGTTTCGAAAGCTGTCTGCGGGATTGTGAAATGCGTCGTTGACTCCTTCGTCACAGAGCCGGCATGTTAATTAAAGTGTCCACAAATTCAAACCTTAAAGCCACATTTTATGCTTACTTTCTACAACCAACTTTGGACAGATTCAACACTTAATGCCACAATGTATGCTTACTTTCTACACCCAACCTTGGACAGATTCAACACTTAATGCCACAATGTATGCTTACTTTCTACACCAAACCTTGTACAGATGAGACACTTAAATTTACATTGTATGCTTACTTTCTACAACCAACATTAGACACATTCAACAGTTGAACAAATGTGTTGTATCTACTCTCTGCAGCCAACATTACACACATCCAACAGCTGAACAAATTTTCTGTATCTGCTCTCTGCAGCCAACAAGGTACTGCTCCTGTAAACGAGGCGGGTGAACGGGATTGGAGCCAGTCTGCCGTGCTTCGGTTCATCAGCCAGGAGGAGAGCAAGTAGGTCAAGATGTCATGGTGGTCTTAACACTTCCTGAACTGTACATGTCTGTGGTCACTGCGATCAACTCAATCATGTGTACATGTCTGCAGTCATTGCGATCAACTCAATCATGTGTAAATGTCTGTAATACTTGTGTACTTGTGTTAGTGGTTATGGTGTTAGTGGTGATGGTGTTAGTGGTGATAGTGATGTATTTGTAGTTGTGGTGATGGTGTTAGTGGTGATGGTGTTAGTGGTGATGGTGTTAGTCGTGATGGTGTTGGTGGTGATGGTGTTAGTGTTGATGGTATTAGTGTTGATGGTGTTAGTGGTGATGGTGTTGGTGGTGATGGTGTTAGTGGTGATGGTGTTAGTGTTGATGGTGTTAGTGGTGATGGTGTTAGTGGTGATGGTGTTATTGGAGATGGTGATGGTGTTAGTGGTGATAGTGTTAGTGATGATGGTGATGGTGTTAGTGGCCATGGTGTTAGTGGTGATGGTGTTATTGGAGATGGTGATGGTGTTATTGCTGATGGTGTTAGTGATGATGGTGATGGTGTTAGTGGCCATGGTGTTAGTGGTGATGGTGTTAGTGGTGATGGTGTTAGTGGTGATGGTGTTAGTGGTGATGGTGTTAGCGGTGATGATGTTAGTGGCGATGGTGTTAGTGGTGATGGTATTAGTGGTGATGATGTTAGTGGTGATGGTGTTAGTGGTGATGGTGTTAGTGGTGATGGTGTTAGTGGTGATGATGTTAGTGGTGATGGTGTTAGTGGTGATGGTGTTAGCGATGGTGGTGTTAGTGGTGATGGTGTTATTGGTGATGGTGTTAGTGATGATGGTGATGGTGTTAGTGGTAATGTTGTTGGTGGTGATGGTAATGGTGTTAGTTGTGATGGTGTTAGTGTTGATGGTGTTAGTGGTGATGGTGTTAGTGTTGATGGTGTTAGTGGTGATAGTGTTAGTGGTGATGGTGTTATTGGAGATGGTGATGGTGTTAGTGGTGATAGTGTTAGTGGTGATGGTGTTAGGGGTGATGGTGTTAGTGGAGTCGGTGATGGTGTTAGTGGTGATGGTGTTAGTGGTGATAGTGATGTACTCGTGTTGGTAATGCTATTTATAAAGGCGATAATACTGATGCAGATTATATTATTAATTACGAGATTATATTGATGTTGATAACTGTTTTGTTATTTAAATATTGAGCACAACCCACCACCGGCAACGCCGATCGCATTCTGGTATGAACCTAAGGCCTATCCACGTCAATATGGAAGCACTATACTCGAGTTTCGCTCTTGTTTGAGCTCGTCAGTAGTGCATATCCCTGACCGGATCCGGAAACAGTCCCGGATCACGCGTGTGACGCGGGTGTGTAACCACGCGGCACACACTGGACACACCAAATTATCACAACAGAACACCACAACGCTACCCATCGTAGGCTATATGTTTTGTTATTGATAATGATGGTGATATCGATGACGACTGTGATAATGATTGTGATAATGGTAATAATTATGATGCTGATAATGTTGATGGAAATGATATTGATAATGATTGTAATCATGATGACATCTACGATAATGGTATTGATGATGTTAAGGTGAATTTGTGACGATAATAATTATGAAAATGGTATTGATTATAAAGATGATTATGGTGTTGATATTGATGAAGGTAATGTTTATGTTTATGGTTGGAGTCATGATGATGATGATAATGATGATGGTGGTGATGATGATGATGATGATGATGATGATGATGATGAGGAGGAGGAGGAGGAGGAGGAGGATGATGATGATGATGATGATGATGATGATGATGATGATGATGATGATGATGATGATGATGATGATGATGATGAAACTGTTTCTGTGTTTCCTCCTTCCTTCTAGAAGAGGAAAGCTACCTGTCCCTTCTGTGGCCCCGAAACCCCAGTACAGCCCAGTACAATCTGTCAGGCCTGTCCAGCCCTTCTACCAAGACCATGGGGCGACGGAGTTTTGATCCACCTGGACCTTCGATCCACCTCGACCTCAGATCCACCTGGACTACAATATGACTCTTCACCATGGTGTCAAACCAGGATACTACACACAAGAAGGCTAGGCCATGCTAGGTTATCATTTTCACAAGCCTGTGATAAAAGCTTACAAGAAATTAGAGAATTTCATATGTATTTGTTCAGTTTTCAAATATCATAAAGAAACAAAAACATTCTCCTAGAAGGGGCGGCTTCTGGGGATCAGAAACCACATACAGGTCAAGCTTCTGTTGAAGATCATCAGCAATGATATTTGTATGAAGTAACATACTGATAGATAACATTGTATTTTCTAGAACTCAAATGTATGGAAGACCAGTCGTCTAAATGTTACTCAAAAACTCGTTGATACGGTTTTATCCCATGCCGCAGTATTTCAGTTTCGTTGCAGACAGAAATGTCAATTTGGGAACACTTTTGAGGCCACTAAGGCTCATAAATAAATTATAAGGCTCATAAATAAATTATAAGGCTCATAAATAAATTATAAGGCTCATAAATAAATTAGCAGGTATTGTTTGACGCCCATAGAAGTAGAAGATAGAAGCAGAGACCAGAAGATACTCTAGACCATACAAACATTGAAAGCTATAGATATTTGGAGGGGGCAGGTTCGAATCCCATTAATTCAAGTTTATTAAGGCTAACAGTAACAGATATAGGCTATCAGTTTGGAAATACAAATTACACATTTTATTACCGGGCATATTTCGCTGTACCTCGTTGGGTGCATACCACAACAACAAAAAGAAGGTTTAACACAATGAAGTCGCATAATTAATTCTTTCAAACGAAATCAACAAAACATATTGTCCAATGCTTCACTGTCACCACGGTCATTTTAATAAGACTGTCGAGTCCTTTTGTTTCCACAGTTGTGGTTTGCTCGAGTGTATAGCAGTCACCTTGACTTATCTGAGTGACTTGTGGTTATTTGTATAGAAAAGCACACAGAAAACTGATGTCTACAACATGTTCAGATTCTATCATAGTGTTATTCAAAATGGCGGCTCTTTCCGGCGGTTGCTAGAGTCAACCAATGGTGTGTTGTTTTTTTATTATTGCACCTGGCAAGATACATCGAAATATGCCAGGAAATAAATTGTGTAATATTTTGTTGCTGTCTTCAGTATTCAAATTCAGTACGAGGTAATATTTAATTGTATTTGTACAAAGGTATTCTTTAGCACAATTTGTATTCAAAACAAAGCCTTTCTTGGCTAAAGTTGATACTAACTAGCAGTTTCTCTGCAAAGACATGAACCATTTTACAGCGCATTTAATGAGAAATATAGCAAGCAACTGAGGATAGTTAAATTCGTCGAAATCGTGCTGCGGTTGTAGTCTGTGGTTCTGCTGTCTTCGTTTTATGTTTGTGAGTTATGGAATGCAGAAAATGTTATATAATTTACAATCTGAGATTGAAAACAATTAATTACATAACTAGTCAATAATTAATTAGGTGTGTCCTGGCAAGTCCATGACTGTCAATGTATCATCGCTGCGTTAGATGAATGGCTACGTGTGTCATGGTTATTTATGTTTTAATGTCACATTACGAAACCTCCGCGATATGCCAATATTTGGGTTTGGTTATTGGTGTTTTAAAATCCCATTACGAAACCTCCGTTATATGCCAGCATTTGGGTTTGGTTATTGGTGTTTTAAAATCCCATTACGAAACCTCCGTTATTAACCAACGTGTAGCTTTGTGACTGCCCATGAACTCATTGCCAATAATGTTCAGAAAGGGCGTAAGTGACTGACCAGTCACACAAACTGAAAACTGTTCAGTCATCCATGTTCAGTGTGAGCAAGCATAAAAATTTAGCATATAAACTGATAACAGTACACAAAACCAGTCAGGTGAACATTTAAACAGATAATGGACCATATAAATGTACAGCAGAACGTATAAACTGCACACAAAAACTGATAAATGGGTACATAAATAGATAACTCAACGCATAACCAGACAGCTGAACATATAAGCAGAAATTCGAACATATAATCATGAAATGAAACATGGAACCGACAAATGGAACAGACACAGGAACATATAAATAGCCAGATGAACATATAAACCTAAAACCAACATATAAACGGATAACATACAAACATAGGCAAACACAATCTCAATTACCTCTAACATCCAGATTGACATATAGACCTTCCTAAGACTTTGGTGATCGTCTGAGATGCCGACTCACGATCGTCCATGCTTGCCGGTACGGCATTTGATGCCACGGATGACTGACTTGATGAAAGCTACAACTAAAATATGTTCGTAATTCAGACTTTTACACTGATATTCTTTCGAGTGTGTAGACTCGGCAATTTAGTTCATTCAACTGCTTGCCATTTTTAAATGCAGAACTGGTCTTGTGTGTGATGAATGTTAGTAACCTTTTGAATGGAGTGTAGTAATTATGACATCCTTGGTTGTTATTTATGTGTATTTATTTCCCCTGCTGTGTGTATAAGTTAACACATATGCAGCTAGTTTGTGAAATAGCACATCTGTAAATTGATATATGAGGCTGGTGTGAGAAATATCACATCTATAAATTAATATATGCTCAGTTGGTGTGTGAAATATCTTATCTATAAATTAACACGTATGCAGTTGATGTGTGGAATATAATCACAGCCGTGACAAGCGTAGAAATTATCACATAATTGTTTTGTGAAAAAATTATCACAACTATAGAGTGTAGGAGCGTACGACACCTCTAACTGTTAAGGCACCCGGCACTGTAGCTTTGTGGAGTGAGCGCGCAGTTCTATAACTCTCTGACACACCGAGTCCACGGTTCGAAATCAGCTGCATACGATTTGAAAGCAGACCGCTTTGCATTGATTTCGATGGTATGAAGCATCAGTAGTTTAAAAAGCAATGACAAACTACTGATTACCTAGTAAAATCAAAAACAGCCAACACATACAGTTGTTGATTGTCACGTCATGTCAATGACATGCAACTAGCCAACTGTACTGTCATCTGACCGTCTTGACAGACGATAGTTTGTTACATTGTGCTTCCACACAATAGCAGGGATAACAACCTCTCCATAACACAAAGTCTGGGCTGAATTGTATAGACCATGTATTGTCCATGCAGCAGGATCCTTTTCTCGACCTGCCTAGTTTACTCCAGAGGAAAGATAACACCAAAACATCTGGTTTAAAACCAGCTGCAGAAGCTACCGGATCAGCAAAGCAATGCTTTAACTGTCTGCCTGTTGGAGCGTCCATCCTAGACCAGCTGCCAACCAAAGCTTAGAGCCTGGTCTGTCCTGCCATGACGTTTAGTCTTCAAGTTGCATTTCTTTACACCATTTTAAAGCTTGTACCCTCCCAGTCGCGCTCTTCCGCTAACAACCTAATATAGTAAATGTATATTGGTGATATGCAAGTTATGCACGTGATGCCGGCAATAGAAAAGGGGTGTTTTATGATGCTATAGAGCATTGCTTAAGGACAAGAGGATACGCTTGACTGCCCTGGGTTCCTGTCCCTCGTGGGTCGGTCTTCTTTCCCCAGAACGGCCTACCGAAAGCGTGGCACGGTGCACAAACTCCGTACTTTCGGTCTCCGAAAGAAGTTCATTGGTTGGTTTATTAGCTGCAAATACTTTGACCGACCCTGGACGTCCACTCTTCGGTCAACTGCACTTACATTGAGGTTGACTCAGCCCTGAAGGAGGCTTGAACCTGAGTGCGGCTGGGGTTGGGGAGCTTACCATCTCTACGGTGACTGTGTCACAGAGCACCCTATTTCCTTTGCACGCTCAGAAATCAACGAGGTGGGCAAGATCGGTAATGGGACTTCAAATCCGTGGAGAGGAGAAGTCAGCCAGACTGAGAGCCAGTTCGGTTGCGGTTAGTGTTTCGCCCTGGGTCTAAAGTTTGAATCTGATGACATTGCTCTTAAACCCTTGGAAGAAACATGACCAATGTGGTCCTAATCCTATTCACTCCGGACGTGCTGTGCTGAATGTTGACCTAGTTATATACTTCTATGCCTCTCATCGGATGTGCATTTTCAGCACTGGTGGTTTCTGGGTGTGAAGAGGGTAAGGAGACCATTACATCACAGTCTCCGTGAAGACAGAGAGTCTCTACCTGCTCGCCAAGGCACCGGACTTCAGAGTTAAGCTCAATATTCAACAGGTTCCGCAAACAACCCATGCTGGCGTTAGAAATGTTAATTTGGTGAGTGTGAAACACGAACTACAATTGGAAAATGTAGAAGATCTTCTCGAGTCACAACAGGTTTGTTTTTGTGTTTTGCTTTTCACTTGTTGGACCAATGATCGTCCCTGCCACACATATGACACGCAGTTCTTCTGCTGGGCAAGGTTAAAAGAATTCTATGGTTGGCATTACTTTTACAATGTTCACCAACATCAAAGCTGCAGAGCGTCTTCAGGTTTCACAGCTGTCATTCTGTTCCCCATCCTCCAATGTCAATAATGTTGGTCTCGTACGCGACAACTTTACATCGTCCCACTCCACACGCAGTAGTAAAGGACATGAAGACATGGCATGAAATGGTTGACGGCCTACGCACAAGCTAAAGAAGTATACGGAAATTTAGTCCAGAACTAATCTTTTTTTTTAAATTTTTATTGAGTGTTAAACCTTCTGCATTTGTATTGTTAGTATTTTAACAGGCGTTCTGCGTGTATGGTATTTGTGTAGGTCTGTTTAACAGGGCTTTTGTGTGTCGAATCGGTGTACAATGCGTTTCAACATCAAGCTACAAGTATATTTACATAGTATGCATAAAATATGAACAAAAATATTAACTTAAAAATGTCCTTCCACACACCATGTGTTCTATTTCACACCCACAACATTGAATGAAATTTTGATGTGTTTGTCGGCTGCCCATGAAGCAAAACAAATAATCAATTCACGAAATATCCATATTCCAGAATACTTGTCACGTTAAATGGAACGCACTAGGAAATCAACCCAATATTTAATGACATGCCTTATTTCATAGTATAACAAATTGTGTACATACATCGTTTAACCTTCAGCGGTTAACACTTTATTATGTTAATCCAAAGAGTGCCTTAATATGTAAAAAGTGTACTAGAACATATAATTTTCCCGAGATTATAAATGTTTGCGAATAATCATAGATCATGTCCCTTGTATTAATTTATTGTGTACCCTACATTATAAGTTTTTCTGTATTTTCAATGATACATTTCTATATTAATTGATTGTGTCCCCTATATTACGGAATAGAGCTCAATGGTAAGGGTTTGTTTCCCCTGTATAGAATGTGTTCTATATTCGATTAATGTTGATTCCCAATCAAACTGTGAATAATCGCACACCATTTTCTACACACGTTGAATGGTGTTTATAAGCGTTCTTGTGTTAGTTTGGCGTGCTTCGTGTATGGTTGTTATAGTAGTTTATTTATCCGATTGACTTTAGCGTATGCGTTGTGTACACAATGTAGTAATAGTAACAATGTCTGTTGTTGATTTACAAGTGTATTTGTGATATTGTATATTGAATATAATAGAACATTGTGATTTTTGTTTATGTTACATTTCCCTGTTAAAACTGTTACACACTGTGAAAAATTTTTACACACTGAAAAATTTTTACGCACTGTGAAAAAGAGGTTTGTGGACCGATGATCTGGCGGCTAAGCTACAGGAAAGTGACAGGTTATTTTGCCTGTGTTGTGGTATGATGTTATCGGGAAATGTCCACTCCATTTTAATTCTAGCTCCGTGGGTGCTCAGCAGCTTATTCTTGGCACGTCAGTGTGATGGTTTCCCTGTGACTTTCATATGCGCATGAAAGATATGCACGCTATAAATATTGTTTATTATAGATAGCTTTTATAGCATTTTATAACTTTGCCAGAACAGTGGAAATAGAGACCTACCTTTTACTGAAGGGGCTGTTACGTGTGTAGCATGCTAGGGTGCAGTGGGGTTTTATTCATTAAAGTAAGAGTTAACAGGGTCTAAAGTCTGAAGTGTAGGTTCTTGTTGGGGGTAATAGACCAACATGTCTGAAGTGTGTAGGTTCTTGTTGGGGGTAATAGACCCACATGTCTGAAGTGTGTAGGTTCTTGTTGGGGGTAATAGACCCACATGTCTGAAGTGTGTGGGTTCTTGTTGGGGGTAATAGACCCACATGTCTGAAGTGTGTGGGTTCTTGTTGAGGGTAATAGACCCACATGTCTGAAGTGTGTAGGTTCTTGTTGAGGGTAATAGACCCACATGTCTGAAGTGTGTAGGTTCTTGTTGGGGGTAATAGACCCACATGTCTGAAGTGTGTGGGTTCTTGTTGGGGGTAATAGACCCACATGTCTGAAGTGTGTGGGTTCTTGTTGAGGGTAATAGACCCACATGTCTGAAGTGTGTAGGTTCTTGTTGAGGGTAATAGACCCACATGTCTGAAGTGTGTAGGTTCTTGTTGATGGTAATAGACCCACATGTCTGAAGTGTGGGTCCACGTTGAGGGGTAATAGACCCACGTGTCTGAAGTGTGGGTCCACGTTGCGGGGTAATAGACCCACATGTCTGAAGTGTGGGTCACGAAAGAGTGAGCGATGATCAATATTTCCAAATTAAGAGGTACAGACAGGTTTTATGGAGGGCGGAGAACCAGAGGTAATATAATGAGAACCTTTGATGAGAAATACTGAGAGGATAATGATGTCAAAAGTGACAAGGGAAGTGGCAATTTTGATCCATTCATAACTGGCGGAAGTCAAATTTCAGAGCTCACACAGACGACATAATCATCTCAGATAGTGGCAATTATAAATGTTAACTGAAGTCAGCATGACCGAATGCTTAGGATCACACTTCTTAAACTTCCGCATTGAAGCGGGTTCAACTCTTACACCGGTCACTTGGACTAAAATGTTGACCTATCGTCTTTGTCTTGAGGACTTAAAGTCAGAGTGGTTTCGCCTGATGGCGAGGGATACTGGTAAGAGGGAAAGCTAATCGACGTGCAATAATCAGTCCAGTGCTACTAGAAGTAGCAGCACGTGTGTGAACAACGCTTGAGTTCAAAGCTAGAGAACATTTAACACAAATACTAAGAGTTAATTATGTTTGTCAAAGACACAGCCAAGATCAAAATCTGTTTCTGGAATTAAAACAAACACTGGAATTAAAACAAACAATCTGAAACAATCATGTCCACGGGCAGAACTACGTGTGAAGAAAATCCTAATTTGAATAAATTGTCACAAACTTTGACAAGCTTGCCTCCACAATCAATAATTAAAAAAATGATCACCAGAAGTCAAGGCGCTGGCCACAGGATTTACAGAAACCTTACAGTGCCAAGCCACACACAAGCCACACACAAGCCACACACAAGCCACACACAAGCCACACACACAAGCCACACACAAGCCACACACAAGCCACACACAAGCCACACACAAGCCACACACAAGCCACACACAAGCCACACACAAGCCACACACAAGCCACACACAAGCCACACAGCACCAGCAAAGAAACTGGGCAGTCTTTGAGAAGCCCTTTTGTTTTACATCTTATGAGGGGAAATTTGCTAGCGCCCAAAGGAAGCGATGTGTGGATTTGTAGTCTTATGCTAACTACTGCGTCCTCAAGGTTATGGTCTCTCTTCTAATTGTCTTGGTGTTGAGCCAAAGTGGCGGAACTAGGCGTTAAAAATTGTGGAAAGCTCTATTTTGTTAGGATTTTGCTGGCTGTTGAAGATGAGGACTGAGTGCTTATGGGAATACATCGTCACACAACCTGATCTTTCCAATACTTCAGTATTTGTGATTTTGTCTTGCCACTTAATACCAAGTGCCCCGAGTGCAGTTATGTCGATTCATGACTCAACTCATTGTCTCTATAAATATATGCTTAGCCCAACCTCGTCAAACTTATGTTATAACCAATCTGTCGGCTGCTCCCTACCTCCATCAACGGCCTGCTCAATGAGCTCACGTTTCCCTGATCGGGGGACTTAACAGGTCACTTCCCCCACGAGCTCTCGTAGGCTGGAGGCACTTACTCCTTCTAGAGGGGTCCCATCCCCGCGAGCCGGTTGCCATTGTGTATGTAATCTATTGTCCGTACAACCATCTCATGTGTAAACTGTGGGACACTACCCCCACATCCTGCCCGGAAGCCAGCTTCCTATCCACTGAGCTGGGACTTGTATTTACATGACTTGACTCACCCATGTAGTCCTTCACTTGTTTCAGTTTGTTTCCTGCATTGAAGTGATCTTAGCCTAGTGGTACACTGTTAGTTATGTACAGATCCGTAATGTTATGTTTGGTTACACCTAGATATTTGCTGTTTGTT
Source organism: Cepaea hortensis (assembly GCA_963921405.1). NCBI lineage: Eukaryota > Metazoa > Mollusca > Gastropoda > Stylommatophora > Helicidae > Cepaea > Cepaea hortensis. The sequence goes on from OY992876.1 coordinate 81,602,573, forward strand.
TTCACTTTTATTTATGAATTCTACAGAACTAATACAGTTTATTAGTTGCCCTAAAGTTGACCTTTGTGTTGCCACGGAAAATAAAACTGTTTTCACGCAGTCAAATCTGATGTTCTTCGTCATTTTGTTGTACTCACCTTGGGCTCCACAACTGTGTAGGATATCCAATGTATATATCCACAGTTGCTGAACGTATTTATTATTTTAGCAATCAGAAGTCCGCATGGCCGAATGAATAAGAACCCGAGGGAAATTAAACTTCCCGTGTGCTGATGCCGAGGTAGCCGGTTTAACTTCTACGCCGGTCACTTAGACTGTAATATTGACTTCTCGTCTCTGACTTGGGGATGGAAATTAAAGTACCTGTAAAGTCGAATGGGTTCACCTGATGGCGAAACACTGGTAACAGGGAAAGCTAATCCACACGCACAAATCAATTCAGTGCCATTAGAAGTAGTGTGTATGAACTACCTTGAGTTAAAGCTAGCAAGCGCCCAAACAAAAAAAGGACTGAGAAATATATAATGAGTGTGGATGGGGGAAATGCAATGGATACCATGGACGGACAGAAAGACAAATAAGTTAGTCATTCTAGAGACAAAATAAAATCGTAAACTGACTGTCATCATCTATGTTACATAAGATAAAGCGCGGCGGAAGAAGCATATAATAATATAGAATGAAAACGGGTATGTGTGATCCCTGTGAAAAAGTGAGAGATAATAAACACAAACACAGTGAACATACCTTACAACGAACGCAAATCTGGCAAACAGAAATCACAGTGTAAAAATAACAATCACAATAATAACAACGTAAAATTAAGATAAACATAAGTTACATTACACCACACTGGCACCTTGCCGTCTTGACAGACGATAGTTTGTGCTTTAAAAAGTCATAATAACTATAACCCATGGCGGTAGCGCATGTGACTGATAAGGCCACTTCGTGCTGTAAATGTTCGTTCACATTGGGTGCATGTGAACACGTGGTCATTTCCACCATCATGCACCATCTTACGTATCACACGCTCGGTGTGTGACTTATCTGCAATAATTTTCTCCTTTGTCTTTATTCCATTTCTGATGTTTGCCCTCAATGCAACACGTTCAGCGGCAACTTGCTCCCAATGTGAATTATCAATGCCTGTATTACAACACAACAAATCACGTTTCTGATCTAAGTGATCTGCACCAGGAAAAACAGAAACAGATCTATAGAAAAAAAAGTGAAATTAAGAAATGTTATTAAAATGTAAAATGGGTACTTTTGCTTTTATTCACCCCAAAGAAAAGGGAATCCCAAGGTATGACGTCACATCCAGGGCTTCCCTGTGTTGCGCCGAACATCCAGGGGGTTTCCGTGTGTTGCGCCGTAGCTCGGTGCGCAATTCTATGCGGCGGTGTGCGCTATTCTTTCACTTTCCGGTTAGGGTTAGGGTTAGGGGTAGGGTTAGGGTTAGGGTTATGGGTAGGGTACACACAACCCTAACCCTAATCCTAACCCTACCCCTAACCCTAACCCTAACCGGAAAGTGATTTGCAGGACCGGTGCAAATGAGGATCGAAGGGAGACAGACACTCACACAGAAACGGGTTGCCACAGCCCCAAAGAAACAACACTGTGGTGTGGTGCCAATTGAAACGCACTGACACGCACTCCAGCCGAACACAGGGAGATCACCGTCGGCGCTAAATATAGCTGGTGACGCTAAATATAGCTCACGAAGTTTGTTTGGGGTGAATTAAAGCAAAAGTACCGTAAAATGTAAACAGGAAAAAGTATTGGTATCAAACGTTGCTAGACAAATTGCACATACTTCTTTGTCCAGGAAGGCTGCGCATAATTTCAATTGTGAAAGGTGCCAGATAAGAAAGTGGGAAGCCGAAGGTGTGCAAACAGTTAGATATTGGTACATAGAGGGGAGTCAGCAGAGTTATACAGTGGCATCTACAACAGTATTGATTCCCGTTGAATGGATGCACCCCATAGAGTTTATTAACTATCTTACAATTATAAATCTACTTAAGCTATTACAGTAACATGGCTTTAATGCTGTGAACCATACATCGTCAATTCCATTGTGGTCAGAAGAATTGAAATGGTTAGACAGAGTGTTGTTAATATCCCAAAAGTGTTCCCTAAAGTGGTTACATTAAATATATTGGACAAAGCGGTAGAAGCAAGATATTTTCACTTGTTGGTAGGAGCCGCACATACATACTGACTATCGTAATCTATTTTGTTTGTGCAAATTGTACTAGAAAATAAACTTGAACGGTTAGTGATAACTAACAACATTGATGTGAACAGACAAAAGGGAAGGCAACGAATTAAATACCTGGGTGTCCTGGCTATAAGACATAAATGGAACAAGAAGATTGTTGTCGAAACGTTCTTTCTGTGTATGTGTGTCTTATCTGTCTTCTCAACGGACAAACCACGGACAACAGGAGTACTTGGCTGGAAGACTGACATCTCACAACGACAAGTAGCATATATGGATGAGGTAAAATGCAGTGAACATACACCAGCACTAGAAGTCTTGGAAACCAAACAAGAAGGAATGAGGCAAAAATAATAATCATCATCAAAACCTTGCCGACTGGTCTGGGTGATCATGTCTCTCCACATCTTGCAATGAAAAGCGGCATGTATTATACCTTGTGCCGAGTCACCCTCCCGTACTATGTCACATAATTGTCAAACATGTTCTCTTGTTGTCTTCTTCTACCTGCCTTTCTACAAAAATGTCCAGTTGTCACAATGTTCTAGTTTTTGTATCCTCATAATATGTGATTGCTACCTTGCCTATTTTTTATGTCTGTGATCAGTTGTGTGCCTCTTTCAAAACTATTAGATGACACATTTTGGCTGTCCAGTGAATGTACATCATTGTTCTGTACAACCACATTCTACTGCTTTTAAGATTCACAACTATATGTTAAAACTGTTTTTATGTAACACTAGCTGACTCGGCCCGGTTTCGCCCAGGCCCTGGCGGGGATCTATCTATCTATCTATCAGTCTGTCTGTCTGTCTGCTTGTTTGTCTGTCTGTCTGTCTGGCTGACCCGACCCGGCTTCACCCAGTCCCTGGTGGGGAGCATCTCATTTAATTCATATAAGTAGTCATATAAGCTCACGTTCCCGACTATCTGTCTGTCTGTCTGTCTGTCTGTCTATCTGTCTGTCTGTCTGAACCGGCCCGGCTTCACCCAGTCCCTGGTGGGGAGCATCTCATTTAATTCATATACGTAGTCATATAAGCTCCCGTTCCCGACTATCTGTCTGTCTGTCTGTCTGTCTGTCTGCCTGTGCCGGCCCGGCTTCACCCAGTCCCTGGTGGGGAACATCTCATTTAATTCATATAAGTAGTCATATAAGCTCCCGTTCCCGACTATCTGTCTGTCTTTGGGATGTGTGTGGGTGTGGTATTGTGTGGGAGGGGAGCTGGGTGTGGTTAAATGATGTTTGTGTGGGTGGGTGAAGGTGTGGTTGGGTTTGTGGGTGGGTGAAGGATGTGTGTGAGGGTGGGGGATGTGTGCTTAGATGGGTGGTTGGGATGTGTGAGTGTGGGTGGGTAGATAGGAGATGTATGTGTTGATGAGTGGGTAAGGGATGTGTGGGTGTTAGTGGTTGAGGGATAAGTACGTGTGTCTAGGGATGTGTGAGGGGATGAATGTATGGGTTGTGTGTGCGTGGATGGGAGGTGTGTGTTTGTGAATGGGGAATGTGTTGGTGGGTGGGGATGTGTGTGAGGGATGTTTGTATGGGTGGGGAGATTGTGCGTTGGTGGGGATGTGTGTGTATATGGGTAGGGGTGTGTGGTTAAGGGATGTGTGGCTGGGGGAATGGGTGGATGGAGGATGTGTGGTTGGGTGGATGATGTGTGGTTGGGTAGAGGATGTGTGGGTGGGTGATTGTATATGAGTAAGGGTGTGTGGTTAAGGGATGTTTGGTTGGGGGATGGGTGGGTAGAGGATGTGTGGGTGGGTGAGTGTGTGCAGGTTAGGAGATGGTGGGGGATGTTTGTAGGTGCGGGCTCGGGATCTGTGAGTGGGCTGGGGGAGATGGGAGATTATGTGGGTGAGTGCGGAATTTGTGTGTGGGTAGGTGCGGAATATGTGAGTTGACGGGGAGACATGTGTGTGGCTGAGGAATGTGTGTTTGGTTGGGTGGTTGGAGGTGTGTGGGTGGAGGAGGATATTGGGTGAGTGATTGTTGGTGGGAAATTGGACGGGTAGAGGATATGTGAGTGGGTGGGGAGATGTGTGGGTTATTGAATGTATGTGTGCTTGGGGTGTGGGTGGATGGGATGTGTGGTGGGTGAGAGGTGTGTGTGGGTGGGGAGATGTGTAGGTGTAGGGATGTGGTGGATGGGTGGGGGAATGTATTGTATGTGTGTGTGGTTGGGTGGGGAAGTTGGAGTGAATGGGGGATGTGTGGGTGGGTGGTGGATGTGTCTCATAACATAGTAATATGCATTGTTTATGTTTACAAAATTCATGTGACAATGTTTTTTTCCTATGCACTGTTGATGAACGAAAGATGAATGATTGGAAGGGCCGAATGTAAGACGGGCCTGCGTGCCCAATTTGTTACCCTTTGAAAATAAAGTCTGTTCGTTCGTTCGTTCGTTCGTTCGTTCTGTCTATCTATCTGACCCGGCGTGGCTTCGCCCAGCTCCTGGCGGGGAGCGTCTCATTAAATTCACACAGTAACTTAAAAGAATGTCCTTCCACACACCATCCATTATTTTTAATGAAAACTGTTTTTAATCACCTACATGACTGTAGATAACTTCTTTAAGCATAAAAAGATGAGTTACAATGTTATGCATTATGCATTATTTTTATGAAAACTTTGAAAATGACTTAAAGATTATATCATTATTTATTATAACTCATATGCCTGTAAATAACTATAGGCAAAGAGTTTATAAATCTTTGAAAATCATGCAACAATATGACTATAAAGTATATAGAAATGTTATTAAAAGTTATGCCCCAAGGAATAACTTTTCTAGAGTTAAGTCCCCTTGCTATATAGAAATTATAATGAAAAATGAAATATTAGATTTTATTAAGTAAGTAGCCGATTTTACACTAAGAAACTATTACAGTCGGTTGCACAGGAATGAAAGGAAGACGTGTAGAAAATTTCATCTCAATCGGATGTACCGTTATCGAACGCATCCAATACATATCCAACCACCCACATACATACACTCTGTTTTATAGATATAGATGTAACAATTCTTTCTTTTTTCTTACCTCCAATGACGGGGATTTGTTGCATCAGATTTTCTTCATTTTATAAATGCAGGTTTAACTTGTCCTATACTATTCTTTATCTCTGTGATGTGTCTTCCATTAGCCGGTAGTGCATGGTGCTTGTTCCATGTGTTATAGCAAATGGACACTCAATATGTCCAATATCACACCGACCGCATTTATGTCCCATAACATCTCCAGGTACCCAGCTTAGACCTGATAGACGTGGCAGCCTGTCAACAATCCACATGGATGGCGATTCGAATACATGACCGCCGGGCCGAGGGACAAGCTGCCCAGCAGACCTTCATACTACGGTAGACATAAGCCAGTGTGTTAATGTAGCGGTTAGGACGTTACGCTAACAATGTGTAGTCGGATAAGGGTTAGATGCCAGCTTTCGTCATTCGCTACCTGAGAGAAATACAGATTGATCCGTGCATTCGGGCCTAGAAAATATGAGCGTCCTAACACATAATTTAAAACCACAGCAAGTTACCGTACTTGTTGGTGTATTGATATTATCATTATTGTCGTGAAATACTGAGAGTTAATGATTCCCAGATGGACGACTGTATACACCGACTGACCAGGTGGAGGAAGGGTTAACAACCGAAGCAGAAGGGTTAACAAACAACGGGTTGACCAGGCCCAGGTGTTTATAGGTCAAGACAGACGGGAACGGCTAACCGCCCAAGTAAACTGTCGAGTGGAAAAATTGGTTTGCGACTAAAGCAGAGAGATAATTGGACAGCATATTGCAGTATGGATGTGAAACGGTCCCGAGCTGTAATTTTCCACTAACAATGATAATGCAGTCTGGATGTGAGGTGTCCAGCAATGTCAAGGACTATGCGGCAAAGATGACCTATATAAGAGTGGCTACGTCTTTGTGTAAGTTTAGTGTGTGTTCCAAACTGAACTGAAGGAGATATGTTCTTGAGTGGGAATAGAAATACACGTCCCTAATGAGTGAAAGAGGGGATAGTAGTGTGTTATTCGCTAAGTGTTTTTTCGATTCCAGGAACGTAGATGCCTAAATAAGGTATATTATAGTATAGTTTAGCATAGGAATATAGATGTAAGTGAATAGCATTTACCATGGCTTTCTATTAGTAGATAGTTTAGACTTTGGTGAATTCATATGTCTTATGCGGGTGTTCACTTCGGAAGCCTTGTCATTATGGCTGGAGAAGGACACTTGCATAAGTAGTAGTAAGTGGCAGACCCTTATCACTGGATTTGTTATACTTCTCCAGGTTCCACTCTCCTAGTGAAAGCAGAGAAGAGATGAAGAGGAATACCCTTGAGTAAATAACATCCTTACATGGGACCAAACAGAATATGAGCAGGTTTTAAGATGAAGAAATAATCAATTCAAATACAGAACACTGTATGCTCAAACGAACATACCACTAAAACCCTTAAAAAGGAAAAGAGGTTAAACTGTGGCAAGCAGGGATACTTAAAACTACATACATCTTATATGTATAATGAAGAAAGAATAGACAAGTAAGAACAGTGCTATTACTAAAAGACTATAAGAAGAACTGTGACGATGTGGTGGTTTTTCGATGATGGATACTTATCGTCATGAAACAGATTCAGGTGCATTCATAAACTTACGGGACTTTTATTACGGTACCTTGACTCAGTGGTGAACAGTTTTTGTTTCATTCAATAACGGATTTACCATCAGATTCAAGCATACGGATCATCCCGGGTGAGCTCTGTCCTGTTTGATGTGTTGTCCTGTGATCTTGAAGAATGAAAGGACGAGAAGCAACCCAGCTGATAGACATTCAGAGTTCACATCTGGCAACCACACTAGAAGAACATACCAACAACATAGACAATATCCATACATACACCAGACATAGTTTTTATTAATAAATCTTTTATCTTATCGTTGAAAGGAACTGTTGTCGGAGTATGTGTTGAGGGAATAATAGAGAGAGAGAAAGAAATAGATATATGGAATGGAAGACAGAAGAGAGGAGTGTAGACAAAAGTCAGTCAATAATCCCAACAGATACTAAGTTTAAAGATGTGCTTGTTGATTCCAATCTCCTCTCGGGATTAACAGGTGACAATTATCACTGTTATTATCTTTACAGATCCACCAGCTAATAGAGCTATGCTGGCGAGAAGGACAAGTCCCACAGGATTTCAAAGATTCAAACATCATAACGCTGTACAAGAACAAGGGCGATCGGAGCGACTGTAACAACTATAGGGGTATCTCACTTCTGTGTATTGTTGGGAAAGTATTTGCCAGCTGGGAGATCAAGTCTACCCCGAATCACAGTGCGGCTTCCGTCAGAACCGGTCTACCATTGATATGATATTCTCATTGCGACAGATGCAAGAAAAATGCCGGGAACAAAATCAGCTACTGTTTATTGCATTCATCGACCTCACAAAGGCATTCGATTTGGTCAGTCGTGAGGGTCTGTTCAAAGCACTAAAGAAGATTGGCTGCCCACCAACTCTTCTGTCCATTGTGGAATCGTTCCACACAGGCATGAAGGGTATAATCAAGTTTGATGGCTCAACTTCAGAAGAGTTTGAAATCAAGAGTGGAGTTAAGCAAGGATGTGTACTAGCCACCACGCTCTTTGGGATATACTTTTCACTTCTACTGAAATATGCCTTTCGTGATCAGAATGACGGTATATACATTCACTCACGCTCAGATGGTGGCCTCTATAATGCTCAGAGATTGAAGGCCAAGACCAAAATTAGGAGGGTACTAATCAGAGATTTGCTTTTTGCGGATGATGCTGCGATTACGACCCACTCTGAAGAAGAATTACAACATCTACTATCTGCATTCTCCAATGCTTGTTCTGAATTTGGTTTAACAATTAACAAAAAGAAGACACAGATTATGTCACAAGGTGCACATGGTGTACCATCAATCTTTATTGACGACGCCGAACTGGAGATAGTAGACCATTTTACATATCTAGGATCAGAGGTAAATAGCAAATTATCCCTCTATCAGGAAATCAGCATCAGGATTGGCAAGGCAGCAACAACAATGAACATGTTAGCAAAAAGAGTCTGGGAGAACAGGAAGCTTACTGCCAAAACAAAAGTCCTCGTCTACCAAGCCTGTGTCCTTAGTACTCTTCTTTATGGCAGTGAAACCTGGACAACTTACTCACGCCAAGAGAAACGTTTAAACAGCTTTCATATGCGGTGTCTGCGAAGAATACTTGGTATTAAGTGGCAAGACAAAATCACAAATACTGAAGTATTGGAAAGATCAGGTTGTGTGACGATGTATTCCATGCTCAGTCTTCGTAGACTTAGATGGATAGGACATGTTAGGAGGATGGATGATGGTAGAATACCAAAGGACATCTTTTTTGGTGAATTATAGACGGGTAGGAGATCTCAGGGTCGGCCTCTACTACGATACAAAGATGTGTGTAAGCGGGACATGATTGATACAGGCATTGATAATGCGCAGTGGGAGCAAGTCGCCGCTGAACGTGTTGCATGGAGGGCAACTATCGGAAATGGAATAAAGACAAAGGAGAAAATGATTGCAGATAAAGCACACACAGAGCGTGAAAGACATAAGATGGTGCAAAATGATGGAAATGACCATGTTTTCACATGCATCTACTGTGGGCAAACATTTGCAGCAAGAATTGGCCTTACCAGCCACACTCGCCACCGCCATGGGTCGTAGTTATTAAGCCTTTTTGAAGCACAATGTACCAAACTATCGTCTGTCAAGACGGAAAGGTGCCAATGCCAATGCAATGTTATTATCATTATCATGATCATTATCATTATCATTATTATTATTATTATTATTATTATTATTATTATTATTATTATTATTATTATTATTATTATTATTATTATTGCTAATGTTAGCTTGTTGGTATTAGTATTATCATTGTTGCTACTGTTAGTTAGCACTGACTTTATACGACGCACCTACTGTTGGTTATGATCACACTCACTCGTCACAGCCGCCCCCGCCGTTCCCTCGCTGTTCAGCTCCCATCAATCACTATAGTATGTCCCACAAAGAATGCCTTCATTCACGATCAATTATTTTGAAAACTGAATGTTGCATCGTTATGAAATTTTTCCAGCCGTCTTATATTTACCCCCACCCAAGGAATATGTCTTTGATAGGTCCAAAAAACAACTTAAATGATCGAAAGCGGCAACATTTCTTTAATGTTTTGCTGAACGACTAGTGATTTCTCGCTAACAAATTTATGTTTACAGTAATGGAAGCCCGGCCAATTCAGATGGCACACAAAGCGTATCCGGATTCGAATGGGAATGGGTGCAATGAAAGAACTAGCTTAAAAGTCGACAGGGTCGGCTGCATTGCACCGGGTTTTTATCCCTTATGGCTCAGTTTCTTTCCGCAGCGCGGAAAGCGTCGCACAAAGCACGAACTCCGTAGCTCCAGCGATGACCCTCGGGAGTCTCCGAAAAAATGCACTCGTGAAATTAAGGACGCGGCCCAGAATCGAACATACAACCTTCGGAGCCCGAGTCAGACGGCTTGATCACTTCACCACGGAGAATCTCGAGAGGGGTGCAATGTGTAATATTAGTAAAGACAGAGAATTTACAGAGGCATGGGGTGAATAATTTGTACATTGACAGGAAAGTAAAAGGAATATATTTCTTACCTTATTTTTCATTTCCTTCTTGTTTCTTCAGCTGCTGGTTAATAAAGTGTAAACAAGTATTCATGTTAGTTTTTTATATTGAGTTCGTGAAAGCTTCCAAATAGCTGTGCGTTAATGTGCGTATGGAGTGACCAGAAATTATACCGCAATTTAGTCATCATGTTTCCATTTTTAAGGATCTGTTCAGCTGTCTGTGTAGTTTGTTCACACGTACACATGGGTGACAGACCCGCCTTCAGTCTTCGTGAAAGATTGTCTACTCTGCTGTTTACCGTTCAGAGACGGAACATGATTACCTGTTTTGCACTATGAAAATAGTTGTCAGTGTCACTGTAGTGGGCTTTCTTCTTAACGACCAAGATGTTGGTCCTCTTTTCATTGAAGTTTATAGATTGATTCGTATGCGCGTGTGTTGTCCCCTAATTTGACAACGTGTTTGCTCTCACGTTTCTAGTTATGCCACAATATGTCGGTTTCTACCGCAATATTACTCTTCTGTTGCTATTCAATGCGTTTAGTGTGTGTGTGTGTGTGTGTTTTCAATACAGTTGTTTGTCACCGCTGAGGGTTTGCGGAATTGAAAATTCATCACTGTGGAATACAAACGGTTGCCATTGAAATTATGCTGATGCTGTAATGTTTAGGGCCTGCAATTCGTCTGAATAGTTGGAGCAAAATATCCCAGTAAGCGTGCACGCGGATTAAGGTCTGCTCTCGGTTGCATAAAATTCAATCCATCCTTTCTCCAATAGTCCTCCTCCTCTTTCAACACATGGTCCTCACATTTTTTCCAGTAACTTTTATCAATATTTAATAGCGCGGACTGTTTGATAGATAGATAGATAGATAGATAGATAGATAGATAGATAGATAGATAGCTAGATAGATAGATAGATAGATAGATAGATAGATAGATAGATAGATAGATAGATAGATAGATAGATAGATAGATAGATAGATAGATAGATAGATAGATAGATAGATAGATAGATAGATAGATAGATAGATAGATAGATAGATAGATAGATAGATAGATAGATAGATAGATAGATAGATAGATAGATAGATAGATAGATAGATAGATAGATAGATAGATAGATAGATAGATAGATAGATAGATAGATAGATAGATAGATAGATAGATAGATAGATAGATAGATAGATAGATAGATAGATAGATAGATAGATAGATAGATAGATAGATAGATAGATAGATAGATAGATAGATATGTGATAGCGCCAAACCGATGCACCTTGGTGTCTACAACAAACCGATGCACCTTAGTTTGGTCTATCAAAGCCGTATTTGTCCTGGCCACCACCGGAAATCGGCTTAACAAAGGAATCGGAAGCCAGTTTTGTTTTAGCAGTCCTTTGTGCTGATGAGAGATGCGGGCAGCATGGCCTTCAGTTCAGTGCTGTTCTGTTGTTGTCAGGTGTGGGAACAATTCCCTGAGTTGATCTGTGTCAACTAATGTTGTGATAAAACTGTAAGTTTTAACTGATTAAGTTTAAAATGTTTAATTTAATAAATATTTGTATAATCGCAGCACACGCCAGTTTACCAACTTGAAAGTGTTTACATGGTGGAACAGGCGTGGGTGACAATAATTGCTAGTTAGGTGAGCTTGTAGGAACAAAGAAATATAAATAGATAATATGAATAAGTGCTATTGAAATGAGCTGTTCTACAGAAGGATTTAGTATCCCTAAAGCTTTATGAAAATAACATGTAACACATAGAGATGTCAGCAATCAGACAATGGTGATGTGAAATATGTAGAATAGGTCATTGATGGTGGTTAAGTATCATATAGACTGATGTCATGTCATGCCAGCCATGCTGGCACAAGATTATTTTGTTGGGAATTATTTTACATGGTTATCCTATGGCATTAATGTGTTACTGGCTAAATAGATATGTGGGAGATTCACCAAAATATACAATGTGTGGGGTCATAAATTAGTTTATAGTAAAGACTGAAATAATGCCACATGGTGCCATGTAGGCCATGTTGGCATGGAAGGGAGTAAGTGATTGTGAGGTTGCTAGAAATGAAGGTTACTTAACAACAGAGTGGTGAGAATCATATGTGTATGTGTATACAGCAGCAAGATATGTTTACAGGATTATTCTGTGATTATGGTGAGCATCACATTGGATGTTTGGTCAAGTGTTGGGTATGAACACTCCAAAGCAACAATGAGTAGGGGAAAATAAACATAATATAGGTGTAATATTTATAACATGTGTAAAGCAGAGAAGAGTACTTACATGTTAAATGTGGCAGTGATGGGTTAATGGTTAAGCTATGTAGTTATAACATGTAGGCAATAAATAGAAGTAAAGGAAATAATGCGTTGAATTGTAGGGACGCCATGCAGATTGATAGCTACTAGGCGTAGGAAATAATGCATCTTAATACGCGGGGTGCGTATCAGCAATCATAGTGCAATCGTAACTGCGAATGAAGTGTGGCTGTATTGAGGGAGAACAGGCAGGTGCATCTGGAACTGATATTGGTAAAGGGGTTTCTTATTTAGCATTGAAGTCTGGTGTCACATCTGTTACCAGAATGCAGTAGTGTTTGTGCTAGTGTATCAAACTGAGAGTTTTATGTGTAGTAAAACAGGGTGATTGTTTTACCAGGGGAAGGATGTGATTTATTGCTACGTACCACCTTTCGCAAAGATATATGCACTTGCTATGCGACATGAAGCGTAAGATAGCAAAACTTATAACCGGTGTATGATAGGAAGAATGGTGGGGAACAGAGCGCACAACTGTACATTTGCTGTCCACTCACAAATAATATTACACTGATTGTGTTGGGCCTTGAATAACACTTATTGGTCATTAGTGTGTAATAATGACATAATATATATAGTACACTGTTTATTATATTAGTACTAATGTTCTGTATCCTGCCATGGACATTGTTGTGTTTGGATCCTGTCTCATATGAATGAGGCACTCTGGCCACTATTTGGTGTACTTTCACTTAGTAATATTGTGTGTTTATTTTATGAGCTATCTTAGGGGCATCAGAGAGTCCCTAAATGAGTTCCTGTGTAATAAATGGTTATCTTTATCTTTAACTTTCTGTGAATGTTGTGATTCTTCTATGTGTAAGGTTACATTGTCACATTCTACAAATATGGTGTTTCCACATTGTATGTATGTCTGTTGCTTTTCATAGTTAGACATGTTTTGCTTGCTGGTTGTTAGTTTGTAATGCTAATCAGATGCTGTAACTTGCACAGTATCATATTAGTGCTGGTACTCTTCATGCAAACTGGGACATTGTTGAGGTAGTTGTCCAGTGAAGTCCCTATGTTGAGGTAACTTAGTGTCTGATGGTGGCAGAGTTCATAATGTTGTGTATTGTTGCATAGGAGTAAAGTGTACTATCAGATGTGGAGCACAGGAGTTCAACCTGTCAATATATGTTTTATATTAGGGAAAAGAGTACGGTGTGTTAGCAAAACAGTTGCCGGTGTGCGTAACAGTGGATAGGGAATTGTTGAGCATTAGGCTGAGAATATAGTAGGTAGTGTTTAGTTGTGACAATATCTTGGGTTGAACATTGATAGTGTTCAATGAACTTGTGGTCTATAGGAAATACTGTGTTGTCCTGTGTTACCGGTGACTTGGTACAAATTAATGTATAAAATACTCTGTAAGGTGTGGACAGGGAACTGATTATGGGTTCTTTGGTAAATGTAGCTATTTTGGTAGGCAGGGAAGGTAACCCAATTTGTCAGCACACAGATGTCATTCTGGTGTGTGTTAACTGAATCAGTGTTGAGATGTTGTGATTGCTTGCAGTGTCTGATGTTTGTTAGCCAAATCAGTGTTGAGATGTTGCATTTGCTTGTGATGTCTGGGGTAAGTGAATGTTGAGCTGTAGGGGAAGGCGGAGCAGATTGAGATTGTTGCATTAGGAGGTGTTTCGTCCTAGCAATATCAAGTGTAATCTCATGACAGCAGTGGCACAACTGGAGGAGACAAAGTGGGTGATCTGATGATGCAACATTGATTATTTTATTTAACAATTAGAGATTCAGTCATCTTGAAGAAGGAGGTAGCAAAGAATGACCATGACAGACAGCAATGGTTACCTCAGAATAGCAAAATGGATAATTAGATGCGGGGCAGTTATGATCTATGGGTTAATTCAAATGTTATATTGCATGTGCTCATTGCTTCATGTGTTTAATATGTTGTCTTTACCATGATAATCATAGTTTGTGTTTTCCACTGTTACAGGAGCGGCTGACTAGTTAGTGTCAGCAGGCCTGGGTTCTTGGTGGGATAGTAAATTGTGTCACAACTCTTTGTTTATGTCGTGTCTTGGGGTTTATGTTGTGTAACCTATGTTTTTGTAGTGCCTTATTGTCTGTGCAGTGTTGCTTGTGTCAAGGCTCTTTATTGTGTCAGTCTAACCAGCTATTGCTTGGAGCACCTGTGTTGTGGTACTTGGTGTACCCTGTTGTCTTAAGTGGTGTTGATTGGTTGGGGGTTACCCACCGTTGTTGTTTGATATATACAGTTGTCTGTTGTATCTGTTATTGCAATGTGTTATCAAACATGTTCAGCTAGAGGAGATAAATAAAGAGCTATTTTTGTACTGTCTTTAATTTGTTTGTTTAGTCTCTTTTAGTTTTTACAACCACTATTTCTACCACAATCTAACACCTTAATTCATTGCTTGGGCTTTAACGTGGTGTTTCCTGTGTGAACATCTATAAAATAGTTTCTGCCTCTGCCTGAGATCTCGTATATCTTCTTATCTAATTACTATCCTCTTTTTTTGTCGGTTGAGGCGGTGTGAGGTTCTCTCTCTTTTCACTATTTTTCTTCTTTGGTCGTAACGAAGTCAGAACTACTCTTTACCTCTTAGCACCGTAGTGAAGGAAGCATCAGTCTTTATGATTGTCTCCCTTTGTCTTTTACCATCGACTACAGATAGATAGATAGATAAATAGATAGATAGATAGATAGATAGATAGATAGATAGATAGATAGATAGATAGATAGATAGATAGATAGATAGATAGATAGATAGATAGATAGATAGGTAGATAGATAGATAGATAGATAGATAGATAGATAGATAGATAGATAGATAGATAGATAGATAGATAGATAGATAGATAGATAGATAGATAGATAGATAGATAGATAGATAGATAAATAGATAGATAAATAGATAGATAGATAGATAGAATCAAATCAAATCAACTTTATTTTAAAAGGGTAACAAATTGGGCGCGCAGGCCCGTCTTACATTCGGCCCTTCCAATCACTCGTCTTTCGTTCATCAAGAGCATTATACATTTACATAGAAAGAAAGATAAACATTGTGAAATGAATATTGTAAACATAATCAAGAAAAATTACCATGTTATGAGGCCCATCTCCCACCGACCCATACATCACCCCACCCATACACACAACCCCACCTACCCACACACACACACACACACACACACACACACACACACCCAGGGACACATACATACCCCACCAAACAACCCATCCTCCTCCTACACATCCCCCACCCACACACACTGCCCTCACCTGTTCCCCCAACCAAAACACATTCGCCACCCACAAACAACCCCCATCAATCCACACATCTCACGCCCACCCACATACACATCCTAACCCACACATCCTCTCCCCCACCCACACCTCCAACCACCCATCCCCCAGTCACATCTCCATCGACCACATATTCCCCACCCACGCACACACACATCCCCCACCAACCCACACATCGCAAATCAACTCACACATCCCCAAACCATACACACACATTCCCACCAACTGACATCTCCCTACACCGACACACACACATCTCCCTAACCACCTATACATCCCCAATCAACTCACACACAAAGATAGATAGATAGATAGATATATAGATAGATAGATAGATAGATAGATAGATAGATAGATAGATAGATAGATAGATAGATAGATAGATAGATAGATAGATAGATAGATAGATAGATAGATAGATAGATAGATAGATAGAATCAAATCAAATCAAATCAAATCAAATCAACTTTATTTTAAAAGGGTAACAAATTGGGCGCGCAGGCCCGTCTTACATTCGGCCCTTCCAATCACTCGTCTTTCGTTCATCAAGAGCATTATACATTTACATAGAAAGAAAGATAAACATTGTGAAATGAATATTGTAAACATAATCAAGAAAAATTACCATGTTATGAGGCCCATCTCCCACCTACCCATACATCACCCCACCCATACACACAACCCCACCTACCCACACACACACACACACACACACACACCCAGGGACACATACATACACCACCAAACAACCCATCCTCCTCCTACACATCCCCCACCCACACACACTGCCCTCACCTGTTCCCCCAACCAAAACACATTCGCCCGTCACAAACAACCCCCACCAACCCACACATCTCACGCCCACCCACATACACATCCTGACCCACACATCCTCTCCCCCACCCACACCTCCAACCACCCATCCCCCAGCCACATCTCCATCGACCACATATTCCCCACCCACGCACACACACATCCCCCACCAACCCACACATCGCAAATCCACTCACACATCCCCAAACCATACACACACATTCCCACCAACTGACATCTCCCTACACCGACACACACACATCTCCCTAACCACCTATACATCCCCAATCCACTCACACACAAAGATAGATAGATAGATAGATAGATAGATAGATAGATAGATAGATAGATAGATAGATAGATAGATAGATAGATAGATAGATAGATAGATAGATAGATAGATAGATAGATAGATAGATAGATAGATAGATAGATAGATAGATAGATAGATAGATAGATAGATAGATAGATAGATAGATAGATAGATAGATAGATAGATAGATAGATAGATAGATAGATAGATAGATAGATAGATAGATAGATAGATAGATAGATAGATAGATAGATAGATAGATAGATAGATAGATAGATAGATAGATAGATAGATAGATAGATAGATAGATAGATAGATAGATAGATAGATAGATAGATAGATAGATAGATAGATAGATAGATAGATAGATAGATAGATAGATAGATAGATAGATTCCCACCAGGAGCTGGGCGAAGCCGGACCGAGTCAACTAGTTTATTTATATTATCACGTTTCATGAAAGAACCCACATAGGAGACATCTCTAAACAAACACATTTAACTCAGAGCAGTTTGCGCCAAAACGAAAATCATGAGACAATTTCAAAAAAGCGCGGATGTGTCTTGGTGAAGCTGTAATACTTTTAAAATGATGGACTTAATCTCTAAGCCGTAAATTATATACCGCATATAAACAAACATTGAAATCTGCTGTACAATCTGTAGAACAAAATTTTTTTTCTTGGGAGGACATAACGATAAGGTTATATACTAAATCTCATAATTTTCCCTCAGATGGTTACTGAGATATGGATGTTTATATTGGGGGGGGGGGGGTGAAACAACAACACTATAGGCTATCTTCTAGGGAATACAAATCATGTAACTTTGTACTGTGTAAAAACACTTCATACGCCGCTAGAAGGAAGTATGAAATACAAACAGTTAGGTTTATGTAGCTCCAGCGAAAAGATGAGACATACTAAACACGGACTTAGTCAACATTCCTTACAACGGATTCCATAAATGTGAAATTAAATCACAGATTGAAAATCCCCCAAGAAAGAGACAATCACAAAATATATAATAATACAAAACTAACATAAAAATTAGTATTCTAGGACACAACAGACAACGTTTCGGTTTTATAAATCTCCATCAGGGACGGGACAAGACAAACAGATCTAAAGAAAAAAAAAATATAAGATTATGACATAGTATTAAATCACAACTCTTTCGTTGTCAGGAAGGCACAACAGTTGGGTTCAGTTGGTTTTGAAAGGTGCTCTTTGTCTACAAATGATGAGTTCAATTCAACTGCATAAGTGTCAAATAAGAAATGTGTGGCCAAAGAAAGTAAGTGGACGAGCAACCAAGCATACTTTAATATACATAACTTTAATATGCATAACTTAACAATGCACACTCTAATAGGCATGATTATTACACGTACAATCTAATGGACATGACTTCTCCAAGCCTACTCTAAAAGACATGATTTCTCAAGCACTCTAATAGATATTACTTCTCCAAGCACACTCTAATAGACATGACTTCTCCAAGCACACTCGCCTAGCTACGAGTGGGCTACTATCTAGAATATTCGCAGAGGAATCGATATCATGAAAGCTCTGTAAGGACTCAACTACGAGTGATAACTGCTGGTAAAGGAACGCCACCACGTAGTTCCGCCTGTAGTTAGTTGCACATCCTTTACAGAACGTCAGTAGTTACAAATGTGTAAAACGGGTAGGATTATGGATGCAGCACCCTCAAGGTCACGATATAAATCCTTATATGTTTGTTATAACGCCCCCTGTTAGACCTTTAAAAAAATGCTCCTCAGTTGACCTAATTTTTCAAATCTCGCAGTCTTTGGTACTTCCGGTCTACTGTGTGTGTGTGTGTGTGTGTGTGTGTGTGTGTGTGTGTGTGTGTGTGTGTGTGTGTGTAGTAGTAGTAGTAGTAGTAGTAGGACAAGGTGGGGTAGGGGAACAAGGGAATTTGTCCACAGTAGGCCACCAAGGTGTGAGGAGGTGTGAAGTGTGATGATCATCTCGGCACATGACCAGACCAAGTGTAAGATATGCAATACAACACTTTGATCTAGTCAACAGACGGAAACGGGTAAGCAATCTATGTTACAACGTCAGGAAATAGACTGAGGTGAAATTATGGTTCGAAATAGTATCGCGGATGTAGAATACTGCATACAAATAAGCTTAACATCATAGAAAATTGTCTTATTTATAGAGAATTTAACATGAAATACTAGTCTAATAATTAAATCAATCAATCAATCAATCATGTGCCATGCCGGAAAGCGTGGGCGGCCATGACTCGCCATTTCACTCGATCACCAGAGTCATGGATGAGTTCATTGTTCCTGTCTCGACCATGCCATGTGGCCAAGCCATCCAGGTATTTGCTTCTCGGTCTTCCCCTTGGTCTGTTCCTTCAATCTTGCCAGTTGTCACCAAGTTCTCCAATTCATTTCTTCTCATAACATGTCAAAAAAACTTTGACTGTCTACGTCTAATTTCTCTAATCAATTTAAGATTTACATTTGTCTCCTGTAGTACTGTCATGAAATGCAGCCTTTACTTCCCAGAACAAATTTCGGTTCACTTTTGATGAACCATGTAGAGACATTACAGAACAAGAAATGACATTCTCTATCATAAAGAATGCTGGGGAAAGGAGAAATGGACCCAGAATTGATAATAACACCACACAGTCATGCAGTGTTAAACGGGCCGCGACTGTGAGTGGGAAGTAAACCTGCCCAGGCCTGACACAAGCAACCTGGAGCTATAAATATTCCAAGGCCAGCCATTGACACAGACTCAGAGAGTGTGAACCAGACTTTGTAAAAACTGATCCAAAACTTGACTGGAGGCTAGTAATTACCTGTGCAAAGGTAGAGAGGTGGTGTTAGAAAGATAATAGACCATTCAGACTGCATCCAGAAATTAGGTGTTGGGTGTCTGACAGAGGCAATAAACTGTGAAGTGTCAGACTGGCCACACAGAGTAAACGTTGGCTATTAAAACCTAATCAGCAATGCAAGGGGGAGATAAGTCAGTCTGCATGGGAAAAGAGGCGTGAACTGGCCCAACACTTGAATAGAATTAATTACCTGTAGGAGGTCAGCATGTTTCTGTCATACCAGACAGAAAGGTGCCAAAGAGATAATAGTGTCTCAGGCACTGTCTGCTGGACTCAGCTTAAATAAGGCTCCCTATACTTGTTTCAGGTTAGATACGAAAATCGGTTTGAACAGGTGGGAACTGTCTCAATGTTTGTAGTCATATGAATGATTCTGATGTTGCTAGATTTCACTAGGAAAGTTATTTCTTAGTAACTATCTAAGTCTTTTAGATGTATGTACTGATTTCCAGTCTATATCTGAGCTAGGTTATAGCAACTATCATTGTCGTAGGTTACTGGAGTGTGCACTATTATTCTTCAGTTATGTGTACACTATCATATTGCTATGAGGGTTGTTCTTACTATACAAGTTGTTCCTACTATATCTTTTGTGAGGCAGACTTTTGACTTCCATTTATCATGTTAGATGTCTGTTACTCTATGGACACTATTAGTTTCTCAGACGTTGTAGATAATCATGTTACTACAACTTGTTTGCATTTCTTACTATGTATGTAGGAATACTTTCACATGCCTAATGTTTAAGTATATGTGGGATGTAGGTATTTGTAACTTCATATGAATATACGATGCTAGGACTATGCCTCGTACATATGTCTCATTTCGTATACATACAAACTAACTAGTGCATTCTGCTATTATGTTAAAGTATCATAATATGCCTAGTTTAATTAATAGGGGTATGTGTATTGGATGTTTGATATATTGAGTTGTCATATGCAAACCTACCACTATGGAGTGTTATGTTATGGAGCGCGCCTTGGTACCTTGCCTATCGATTGCATTGGAAGCAGAGGTGGAATGGTACCGACATTACCCACAATGGTTATAGGGTATATGGTGCTAAACATTTTCATTATATGATGGATGGTAATTCACGGAAGTCGGGCACAGGTACTGGTCACGGCTTGTAAGCCCGGATGATCAGGTACTATTATGATACCAATATGAAACCAACTCACAGTACGACTCAGAATGTCGGCATTGGCGACATGGACATAGGGCGGCAGAAATGTAATAATTACAGGCGTGTGAGACAATTGAAAAGCCCGCCCCAGACTAAAAACAATAGGGAGAAGGAGGATGGTGATCGCAGTAGAGCTGGAAGATAAACTTGGCCAGACTGGTCAGCAACTCACTTGCGACAGGCGTACAAGGATTCCCTTCTTTTACACTACACGAAGTGACAACTCGTATAGTTTGCAAAAGGATACATGTTTATTCGGAGCTGATCAACAATAGCTCCATGAGCGGCATACCATAACAGTATTAAACATAGAATGTGATGACGATAAGATGGAATGAGGAGATGATACAAACATTAAAACTATTGAAGCTAAGCTAGACTATTATAACTATAATACTGTCCTTTAATAACACCACAAAGTATCCCTAGCGGATACACGTCTGATCTCTACGCAGTCTGATGTCCGTCTGTCCTCGCTGAGCGTGGTGTGTTCAGCCACCAGCTATTCACTCAGCGTGCGTTTGTTGGTTTACGTGCTGGGCCCTGGGGTGTGCTGACCAGAGTTACTCGGTCCTCCTTCGTGTACCCGGTTTCCCAGACTCTTGGGCAACTCCGCTCATCTGCACTGGTTACCCTTCTTGTTGACACAAGGGTGTCCCATTATCGCTATTTATAGCGATAGTGTCTCTCCTGTCTGGTCTCCTATCCTATGACGTCACTTGTCCTATTCCTACGCTCTATTTCAGCTCTTCTTAGCTTAGAGCTACCTTCTAAGTCTTTGACATATATGTGTTTACTAGAATATGTTTTACTTAGGATTGTACTGATGTAGAACTAGATATAACACATTCTTGACTTTCTTTCAAGCTCTCACAAAGATCGCCTATGTTTAAGATCTCAAGGACGAGTGACGACTAGGTAGTGCCAGGACTGACTGAGTCAGAATACCAGCAAGCTGTTTTTTTTTTTTTTTTCCCTACTGGCGAGTGGGGATCTGGATCACAGATCTAGATAGTTCAAGTAACATAAGTTATGTAATGTTCTCATCACAATATGTTATATGATTTCATCATCATCATCAGATGTCTATTATTATGATTAGTAAATAAATGTTGTAGTATTGTAACTCATAGCTCTGTCATTATATGTTTTCCAATTGTGCATACGTGTTGTGTGTGTACATTAGTGGGGGTTCACTTACACACCAAGGAAGGGAGTTGTCAGGGAGAAAAATCTGTACTGTGATAGTTGTCAAGTACATTTCAATTTAGACTTAACAATCTATCCTAGCTAACCTTCTCTTTCCTATTCCTTGGCGAATATTCAGCACAGTTCATTTCAATTTTGTAACGAGCCACTTGGAGCTGTACGTTGGATATTCAGGGCTTGATCTATAGTTCAGCCATATAGTTTTTGTCCCTAGTCAGTTTCTGACTATTTGGGGTTGCTCGCCAGTGAATAATATTTTCACCGAGGCGGTGGGCACCCCGACGTCTGACAAGTACTTGCCCATTGGTTTTTCTGTCTGTCCATTGCATTCTTTGCATTCTCCTCAGAAACCACATTTCTGCAGCTACCAGATGTTTTTAGGTTAACTGCTCGCTGTTCAAGTTTCACATTTATACAAAAGAACAGCCTCTATGTAGCACCTCAACACTCTTTTTCTAATTTCAATTGACATCTTTTTATTGGTCTGTATATTTTTCATCTTGCTAAAGGCTACTTTCGACATGGCGATCCTTGTTCTAATCTCTTCAAGTCATCTCCCATCAGATGGTATGGCTGTTCCGAGATAATTGTACTGACTCACTTGTTGAAGAATATTCCCATTTACTTGTATATTACATTGTGGTATTTCGTTCTTCCTAGTGACGACCATAGTCTGTGTCTTTTTACAATTTAATTCTAACCCCAGTTGTTCACTGTGTGCATCAACCGCATCTACTAATTGTTGCAGACCCTACTCATTGTCTGCAATCGATACTGTATCATCTGCATATCTAATGTTATTGATGTTTCCTCCTCCAATGCTAATTCCATTTATATCTTCTACATTTCTGAAAATATTTTCACTGTATAGGGAAACAAGATCCGAAGTCATTACACATCCCTGCCTAACACCTCTCTTAATAGGCTGATATTTTCCCCTTTCATTATCAATCCTTATGGCAGCTTGTTATTTCCAATATATGTTTTTTCTATAAGTCTAATGTCTTTCCCATCAATTTGTATATCTGCAAGCATATCTACCATGTTGACATGTCTTACTCTATCGAAAGCCTTTGTATAGTCAATACAGCAAAGACGTATATTTTTATTTACTTCTATAGAATGTTCAATAACTGATCGCAGCATATACACGGCATTTACTGTACCCTTTTCCTACTATAAACTCACAGTGTCAGGTTGTATTTTCTTCCTCACTCTTTGCATGATAATTCGTAGCAAAATCTTGGTGATGTGACTCATTATACTAATTGTTCTAAAATGATCACATTCCAAGGCTCCTTATTTCTTTAGGATTGCAATAAATATAGAATTACACAATTCTGAAGGTATTTCTCCGGTATCACAT
The DNA here is from genome assembly GCA_963921405.1 of Cepaea hortensis. Classification (NCBI taxonomy): domain Eukaryota; kingdom Metazoa; phylum Mollusca; class Gastropoda; order Stylommatophora; family Helicidae; genus Cepaea; species Cepaea hortensis. Next base: position 81,625,910 of record OY992876.1, read on the forward strand.
AATGTGTTCAGAAGTCTGGTGACTTGATCTATTCCATATTCTTCTCAAGCTTTAATCATTTTTGTTGTGATGTTATCTGAACAGGGGGTCTTTCCTTCCATCTTGCATATGTTTAAGAACAATTCGAACCTCCTTCTTCAAAATTGGCGGTCCTTCATTATTATATAGAATATCATTCTGTTCATCTTTGTTATCTTCATTAAGGTTTTTCACAAAATCTGACCATACATGTAGAATCTGATCTTTTTCTATTATGATTTTGCCATCTTTAGTTTTTAGACAGCCTGATGGTGTACCAGTTCTTTTATTAGTAAGTTCCTGAGTTCTATTGTGCACTAATTTGGTATTTTGACTGGTGTGTTGTTTTTCAATTTCTAAGCAATTTTTCTCAAGGCATGCTTCTTTTGCCTCCTTACATAATATTCTGACTTCTCTGTGAATTATTTCATGTATGTCAGTATTACTTTTGTTGAGTCTTCTGGTTTCCATTAGGTGTAAAATTTCTTCAGTCATCCATTTCTTACGACCCACATTCTTTAATTTTGGAATAGTTGTTTCTGCAGCCAAACTGATTGAATTCTTCGCCATATTCTATCGATCATCCACATCCTGGATTATGATCTCTAGATCAGACAATATACCAAATCTGTTCTGTAATTCTATGTTGAATATTTTTGTATTTCCTTGTCATTACTCAGTGTACACAAATCATATGTAGTGTTTCCTGTTATATACTTGACTTTATTTAACTTTACAATCAATGTACCTGTAATTAATCTGTGGCCACAATAACAGTCAGCATTGGGAATTGTTTTTACTATTGTTAACGCATTACTAAACCTTCTGCTAATCAGAATGTAATCAATCTGGTTTCTAATCCTGCTATCAGGAGTCCTCCATGTCCATAGTCTTCTTGGGTGTTGTTTAAATCAGGTGTTTCCTACAATCATTTCTTGTTCTTTTGTCCACTCTACACGTCTGTATTCGCTTTCAATTCTCTATCCTAAACCATAGTTTCCTAATGTGTATCTAACACCTTGATTTTCTACTTTTGCATTGAAGTCGCCTATTATGATGTTTATTTCCGAATTAATTAGTCAATTGAAATAGCATACTTAGTGATTTTTGTTTTTAAAAAAAAATAAACTTTAAATTATAAAAGCATAATAGTACGGTGAATTATTTCCCTTTATTTGTCTTTTTCAAAATTACATCAAGCGATGTAACTCATTAATAACAAATTGATTGGATTATTGCTGATTCTTTTCTGTGTCTAACGAGAAATTGTTAATTTTTCAATTGAAAAATAAAAGGTAATGGTTATTAGTGATCCGTAAAGTGTCGCCGTGTCTGAATGGTAGAGATTGGGTGGCAAAGTGACTAGTGAATTAGTCACCGAGGCTGAATAGTGGTGACGGGTTGCAACGATACTAGCGAGGAGGTCACCGTGGCTGAATGGTGGAGATTGGATGGCAAAAGACTAGCAAGGAGGTCACCGGAACTGAATGGTAGAAACGTGTGGCAAAGATACTAGCGAGGAGGTCACCGAGGCTGAATGGTGGAGCTGGGGTGTCAAAGATACTACCTAGGAGGTCTCCGTGGTCGAATGTATGACCAGGTGGTCTACGTGGATGAGTGTATGGCTCATAGGTCGGCGCGGTAGAGGATATGACACAATGATCCTCGTTGCAGAGTGTATGACAATGGTCGAAGGTGTGTGCTGATGTCTGTGTGGTCATCAAGACTGGGGTCGGTCTGTCTTGGATGGGATTTAAACAATATCATCATACCATTGTTAGTGCGGTAGAGATACAAGGCTTTTCATCAGGCTGTATGACGGTGTACATGCAGTCACACAATCAAATGTCTGAGGACCACACCCAGGACACGTGGGTAATGGTTACATCTGGTCAAAGATAGCGCTGCATCCGTCGCACGTGGTTAATGGCTACAATCCAGTCCACAAGGGTAACGGTCACATTCGGTCAAAGATGGTGCCGCATCCGATCACACGTGGTTAATGGCTACAGCCGAGACACGTGGTTAATGGCTACAACCAGACCACGTGGGAGCTGCTTCCCTTCACATGCATAAGGATACATCCGAGACAAGTGGGTAATGGTTACATCCGCTCAAAGATGGAGTTGCATCTGGTCACGTATGTAAGGGTACAGCCTTGACACGTGGTTAAGAGGCATACTGCAAAACAAGGTTGTCATTTCGGTTGTCGAATCAGGGAACCTAACTCGGAATTATCACCATGTATGGTAGTGATTCCACTACAACAGCAATAGAGCATCGGTGGCTCGCTGATACGAGGATTAAAAAATCATAATTTCATTATACGAAATGGATGATGCGGTATAAGCTGGTATACATAGTCATATATCACCCGGTGTGAGTATTCTTTTGGAGTTCCTGATCCTCTGTGATGCCACTGGTAGACAGCGAAGGACCTCATGAATCTTCTCACATCTCCAGTGACCCCCAGCAATAATAGTAACGGGTAATCTTCCGGAGTGCTGCTTGTTCACTTAAATGTTCACATGTGGCACTAAAGTGCCTCTTTTGCAGAATTGTCTGTCTGCACTCTTTGGGAAGTACCAGCTGATCAGTCCATCGTCCCTTTGTTCCGGCCTTCCGGTAGAGTAATTGATCCTTTACGAAGTACTGCCCAGTTTTCGGTGGATCAGCACTCTGGTGCAGCTGGGCATAGCAGGGTCGCAATGTTTCGTCACCGCTCTGAGCAGCTCTAATCTCTTCGGGTCGCAGGATAGCAACCCCGGCCAACGTCGGTTCTTTCCCCTTCGGTAGATCGGTCTGTACGTTTTCCACCACGACGGGCTTCCTTGGGTTTCCCAGGAACACATACATACTACCCAAGGTCATAGGATAAAGGGAATCTGTTAAGACCGCAGCCTTGATCTGGCCATTCACATTCCTAGACAGAATGTCCACAAGTGCGGTCGCTATAAACATGGGTACAGCCCTTTTCAAAGCTGCCTGGACCTCTAATGTCTCCCCCGTGAGCTGCACGGGCCTCACCATGTGGGTTGAAATAACACTATCAAATTGCAATTCTGTATCGTACAGGCATTCCTCTTGCTAGCCGTTTACAACCACTGTCTCGACGACCGGTGTGTTCTCCTGTTCCAGATTCTCACCCGATTCCACCGCCTCGCTAATCACCCTATCCCTGGTTTTTACGAGAACGGCGGCAAAGTGAATCGCTTAGGTTTGACCTTACACTCATCCGTATTATGTGTGACGGACTTGCAGTACTTACACCACTTTTCAGTCCATTTTCGTTTGGTGTACCCTAGTGGACTCTTACCTTTGGGCGTGTTATCTGGAACCTTATCTGTAGGATCAGCTTTCCTAGTATCACCTGAGTAAATATTCATCCCCTTCCCAGTCCCTTCCTCTGGAGATTTGGGACTGGGTTGGGCTGGTTCACAAGCCTCCCCATGAGCCAGTACATATCTCTCTGTCAATGTATTCACCTGATCTAGCCTCTCTGCACCATTCTCGATCAGGACCATCCACGACCATCAACTCCTCTAAGCTGTCATAATCATTGCGAAACCCAGCCAATGCCATCCATTTTAGCAAATGGGACTTCAGCCTCACACCATAGGCTGCTAAAATCTCTCCCGACTCTCTCTCTCTCTAAGCCGTTCGAAATGTCTTTCTATATGTCTAAGAGGTCATTTCGAAGGTTTCAATAAAGCTTTTAATAACGCCTGAAAGTCGTTCTCCGTCCCTGGTAGCAACCTGGAGTAAACTTCATAAGCAGTCCCCCTGCGGCCTTGAGAAAGCTTAAGTTTAGACTTCTCTTTCTCAAGCCCCATAGCCAGTGTCATCGCAGTGAACTTCTGAATATATTGATCTATCCTCTCTTTGTGTTCATCGAATGATGCTAATGGGAACTTCATCACATGATAGGCTTCCCCATCTAATATGGGTAAGCCTGGTACTGAACTTCCACCAACTGCTCTCTCAGTTTCGCGAGCAGTCTGAGCCTTCACCTCTAACTCTTTCATTCGGAACTCATGTTCCATCTTAAGATTCATAGCTTCTCGCTCTGCTTCTAACTTCTGTGTCTCTCGCTCGGCCTCTAACTTCTTGGCTTCGTGTTCTGCCTCTAACATCTTGACTTCGCGTTCTGCCTCTAAATTCATGACTTCGTTTTCTGCCTCTAGCTTCTTGGCTTCGTGTTCTGCCTCTAAAGCTATTCTCTTATTTTCTTGTTCTAATGTCTTAATCTCTATCTCCTCCTTCTCTCTCTCTCTCTCTCTCTCTCTCTCTCTCTCTCTCTCTCTCTTCCTGTCAGAATTATCTTTCGATTTCCTGAACATACTTAAACAACTCATTGCCTTCTAGGCCCATTGCGCGGCCTGTTGCTTGCACTTCTTCAATGTTAAGCTTACTTGACGCCATGGCTTATATTCTAACAAGATATGGTGTGTGTGTGTGTGGAGAATATTGCAATATCAATATCACATATATAATCTAAGCAATAATATACAAGCACGACACTCCTTCAGTCTGGTTGTCTGAGTCTGATAGGAATAGGACAATAGCCAGGTGTCTCAGGCAGACTATAGATAGTTTTAATAGTCACTAACACCAATGACGTAACCAGAGCCAAAATCCCAGATGGGCCCCCCAGTCAATGTAAAAGGATAGGTTGGGGTTTGACGTACAGATATTACACTGTTAATATCAGGAACAGCTCCATTTAGGCCACAGATGCACATAGTCTCCCGACCCCGTAGACACTAGGACTTCTCTTCCCTATATACTCATTCAACACAGGGAGACACCCTGCTGGGGGATCGTCCAGATAATGAACCCAACACAGCGTCCATTAAACTTTAAGTAAACAGTACATGTATTGACTTAACATAGAACATAAGAGAGTAGTGAAGGATAATGCAGTTGCAGTATTCCGGGGACAGATCAAGAGGTCGTCAAAATCAGGGTAGAACTGTCATCATTGGACCTCTCAAAGAATGTCTAGCCGTCTGTAGTCTGGAAACGGTCACCCGGCTTCGTTCCAGCGTGAAGTCACTGTAGCTATAGGTTATCCCTAACAGGTCTCAGGGAAGTGTCCCGCAGACAAATTATACCAGAACGATAATTCCATCTCAGATTACTTGAGAAGGAATGTATAAGTTTCAGGTGGTACCAGTTTCAGCTCTGAAGCTGCACAAAGTCACACTTGGAGAAAACAGTCCTAACTGTGTGGTAGTAATACTGTCCAGATGCGACCTTACTCAAAATACCTAGACCAGAAGACCGTCCAGTTCTAGTCCATACAACGTGAGGACACGGTGTGGCGCTGGTAGATTATGCCCTGTCCGATCAACACACCACACGAGAATGGTGGCGCCATGTAGAATAAATTCTGTCATATATCAACATGGCCACAATTTGAACACAATACACCTTACTTAAAATACAGGCGTCTTAGCAAGGTTGTAGGTGGGCGATGATTAGTTGATGGCCAAAATCGTTGTCGAGCGGTAATACTACCCTCTACTCCAACACGGGGAAGTAGACGGAGACACCAGTCATGGTACCAGCCTGGTAGCACAGCATTACTTGCTTCATCGCTACAATTCTTATTCCGTACTAGAAAGCTGACCCTGAAAGGAGAGAAATGGGTGCTAGACTCCTGGACCACAGGTTGGCCAAACCCTACCTATGGGCAACTCGCCCTCAGAATAAAGAGGCCACCCTACAAAGGGCCCTCCAAACCCGTCATTATTTGTGCCGAAAAGAAGTAACTGATATGAAGGAGACTTTACCTAATCAGACCGTTTCAGGAACTGCCTTGTCTGAGAACATTATGGGATACGGGTACCAGTAACGTCTTAGTTGTACCCTAACCTCAATAACACCATCAAGTCCTCCTCTCCATCACACGGGCGGAGCTGCTCCGCCACCAGGCCTGAAATTATATACGAGAGTCAACGTAGTATGTGTGAGCTGTCGGCGTTCCATAATCCAATTCATGCCCCTCAATCCCTCTCCTCATGAAAGAAAATCCTTCAGACTGTCCCAGAACGGAATCGATTCGATAGAACCAGCAAATGGGAGAAAGAGGAAGAGTACTGTACATTAACGCTGACTCAAAGAACATGCATACGCAAAAACATCCGCCTTGGCGACGTTCCGTAATGCACCGCCGAACGACCTCCTCGACATACGAACCACGCCGTACACATCGAACCACACTCCCAATACGACCAGTAATGCTATCCGTCTATGCCGACCGAGATTCTAACCGAACCGCACAAGGCCGCCACTGACCACGCTCAATCTGGCCACTCACAAATGATCGCTTCCTAAATTAGTGGCGTGTTTATATTCATAAGGATCGGGCAAACCCCGGCGTTGTGACTAACAGCCACTGCGAGCAGTATGTTCCTGCCTCAGTGCGTTAAGATCCCTTTATCGGTGGGATTCAAATGTGCAGCTTTGGTGGCGTGACCGTTTCTAAACCGGTTCGGCATGTTGACACGCGAAAAAAGTCACGATCGGGAGGTGCCTTTATAGATGGCTATTCAAGACGATAAACAAAGAACATCAGCCATGCCTTATAAGATAGAATTGTCTTCCTCTCTGCCTTCAGAAACCGTCAAGCCTCTTTAACTGCTCCATAGACGGTCCGGAGGTACACCCCCAAGAAATCCACCTCCGCTTGAATGTCACGCTTTTATTATTTAAAGCTATCCAGACATTAAGGCCGGGCGCAATTCAAAGAATAGGGTTTTAACCGCAGCTCCCAACACACATTGACGTCACCATTTTTCATTGCGTTGCTTCCACTGACTTTTCGGGTTTTCCGGGAGTTCGGGGCATAAGCTATTATCTCTTACAACACTTTTCCTCGCGATTACAGGAGGTAATTCTCATGGAGTCTAGAGTCCCCATGAGCAGGACTTCTGAACTTTACAGAAATATATAAGAACCACGTTTCCTAACAGAAGCCCAAATCTTCCAGCGGGTTTTCCGACCCCGGGATCTCCCGTAGCTAAAATTAGCCGGGAGATTTTCGGTCCGACTAAATGCCGAAAGTACAGACATACAGGTGATTTCGTGACAGCTATACACCCTATACATCTTCTTTTTTTTTTTAAATAACGTGTTTAAGACCCATGCTTTAATGTGGAATGACTTACGGTGAAGGTTGTTATCGGTGACGATGATCACGCATGGAACCGGAGTAGCCTGTTGGCAATTATAGAATAGTTTTCCCCTTTGGCTAACAAACTTTTCCTATTGTTATAAGTTTGATCGAAATATTTCTTTACTTGACCAAATTGTTTCACGTTTGATTAACAAAGTTTCCTACTCTTCATAAGTTTGTACGAGATATTTTTGTATTTGACGGACAATTTTCACATCTGGTTAACACATGTTCCTACTTTTTATAAGTTTGACTGACTTATTTATAAGTTTAGTTGAAATATTTATCTCTTTGACAGCTGTTTTTGTCACATTTTATTAACAAAGTTCCTACGTTTCATAAGTTTGATAGAGCTATTAATAAGTTTGACCTATATTTTTTCCCATTTAGCTAACTTATTTTCTTATTTGAACGTCGAAGTGCTATACAGAACTTGTACATTGGTCTGGATGTGATGCCGGGCAATGAGCAGCCTCATTGAAAAACATATATTGGTCTTGGAAATGTGTTTCTGGGGAAAGATGCAAAGCCCAGTATGGACAAATAGATGTAATGATAGTGTAAATACTTGATCTGAGTCGTGATAACTTCGGGGTTAAGGCCAGCTTTTGAAGTGTCGTGTTACATGTGACGCCTAAGTCGCGAGAGCTTGTTGTGTTCGTGTGTAATATTATACAGCTGATAAAATGCGCGAAACACTCGTCGCTGTAAGAACCGCTATCTGTTAATGAAAGACAGATCTTCCCAGACTGACATCGGTGATCACATCTCGTCTATCCGACAGACTTAGTCGGACACTGTGGTGACTTGGTTATTATTGTGTATACAACAGTTGAAAATGTCTTATGCTTCATTGATGTCGGAATGTTCTTTGGTGTTACTCGATTACCCTAGACTACATGGACATAGAAAAGAGTGAGAAAGGCGACCATTTTAGTGTTCTGGTGCACTATTGACGATGTAGTGGAATCAGTCTCGTACATGGTGAACATCATGAGTCAGGTCCCTGGTTTCACAACCGACAGGACACCAATTTTCTGTAGTACTCCTATTAACCACGTGTCTCTGATGTACCCTTACACATGCGACCATATGTATAGAAGAAATAACGTAGCTGAACAGCTGTAATGCTGTTTTCGAAATGCCGTTTATAGAAGAAACAAAGTAGGTGAACAGCTGTAATGCTGTTGTCTATGAGTACGCGTTAATCTTTAGATTCATTGTGTGACAATCAGGCCTAGGTCAGTATGCAACAGAAAATGGTGTTAAGTCACACATACACAAGCAAACACACACACACACACACGTATCGCAAACACACATTCATACACACATATAACCATATGCAACTAGCTACCCACCGATATTCTATTGCCGTTGAATTGCAGTCACTTCCATACACGATGATCATGCCGAGTTAGGGCCCCTGATTGGGCAACCGACAAGACAACCTTTTTCTGTGGTATCCCGCTTAACCTCGTGTCTCAGCTGTACCCTTACACATGTGCCCAGATGCGTCGCCATCTTTGACCGGTTGTAACCATTACCGTCGTTCTGGGGTGTATCCTTATGCATGTGACCGGAAGCAGCGCCCCCATGTGGTCTGTTTGTAGCCATTAACCTCGTGTCTCAGTTGTAGCCATTAACCACGTGTTATCGGATGCAGCGCCATCTTTGACCGAATGTGACCATTATCAATGTGATCTGGTTTTCGCCATTAACCACGTGTGATCATAAATCATATGCAGCGCCATCTTTGACCAGATGTGACTTTTACCCACGTGGTCTAGTTCTAGCCATTAACAACGATGTTGCGCCATCTTTGACAAGATGTAACCATTACCCACGTGTCCTGGGTGTTGTCCATACACATGTGATCATGTGACTGCATGTACACCGTCACACAGCCCAATAAAGAGTCTTGTATCTCTACTACACTACCAGTGGTGGTACGATGATGGTGTTTAAGTCACAACTACGACAGACAGAGCTCAGTCTTGGTGACCACACAGATATCAACACACACCTTCGACCACTGTGTCATATACGCTGCAATGACAACCACTGTGTCATACCCTCTACCGCGTCGTCCAGTGAGCCATACACTCGTCTACGTAGACGACCTGGTCAAACATTCAGCCACGGCGACCACTTATTTATGCATTCGGGTACGGTGACCTCCTCTGTAGTATCTTTGTTACCCTAGCTTCACCATTCAGCCACGGTGACCTCTTCATTAGTCACTTTGCCACCGCATCTCCACGATTCAGCCACTGTGGCCTCTTCGCTAGTCACTTTGCAACCCAATCTCCACTATTCAGCCACATTGACATCTTCGCTAGTATCTTTGCTACCCCGTCACCACTATTCAGCCCCAGTGACCTCCTTGCTAGTCACTTTGCCACTCCGTCTCCACCTTTCATCCCCGGTGGCCTCTTTGCTAGTCACTTGCCACCCCATCTCCACCATTCAGCCACTTTGGCCACCTCGCTAGTATCTTTGCAACCCCGTCTCGATCATTCAGCCAAGATGAATTCTTCGCCACCTCATATCCACCATTCAGCCACGGTGACACTCTACAGATCAATAATAACCGCTATCTTTTATTTTTTTAATTGAAAAAAATAACAATTTATCGTTAGGCAAAGGGAAAGAAATGCAATAATCCAGTCAATTTGTTATTCATGAGTTACATCCCTTGAAGTAATTGTGAAAAAGACTTATCAAGGGAAATAATTCACCTAATTATTATACTTTTATAATTTAAAGATTCTTCTTCTTCTTCTTCAGCGTTCCGAGCCATTGAGGTTCTTTGCTGCAAATACAATCCGTCTCCATTCGTCTCTCTGGTGGACCTTCTCTTGCCAGTCGTTGATTCCAAGTGTTTGTAGGTCTTTACATGTATTATCTCTCCACCGCCTTCTTGGTCTACCTCGGGGTCTACGGTCATTTATTTCCTGAGTGTAAGCGAGTTTTGTTTCCCTATTATCTTCCATTCATAAATTTAAAGATTATTTTACAAAATTCACTAAGTATGCTATTTCAATTGACTGTCTCAATTGACTAGTATTTCATGTTAGATTCTCTAGGTATAAGACAATTTTGTGTGGTATTCTACATCCACGATACAACTCTGAACCATTATCTCACTTAAGTCTGTTTCCTGACGTTGTAGCATGGATAATGGGCAATTTGCTTACCCATTTCCGTCTTTTGGCTAAGATCAAAGTATATTATTGCCTGAATTGCATTTGGTCTAGTCAGGGGTCGAGATGATCATCACACCTCCTCACAGTTGCTGTGGGTCTGGTGGCCCACTGTGGGCAAAGGCTAATAGTGAGACTATTTTCTATATATTCTATACTCCTATAGATAATCGCCTATTCCCTTGTGCTCACACCCCACGTCGGCCTACCCCGCACTCGAACACACACATACATACACACGCGCCTGGTATTCACTCAGCAGACCGGATGTACCAAAGACCGTGAGATTTGAAAAAGTAGGTCAATTGATGAGCATATTTTTAAGGTCAATCAGGAGGCGTTATAACAAACATATAAGGATTTATATCGTGACCTGGAGAGTGTTGTACCAAAAATCCTACGCGTTGTGCACATTTGTAACTACTGACGGCGCAGTCATCCCTTGCATTTTTGCCTGTTTGTGATTTCTTGGTAAATGTACGTTCCGTCCTTGCTTTCTGAACGACCGAAACTCATACTATTGAATATAAACCAACGCAAGGCGGTTTGCTGCCAAATCGCCCTTTGCTGTGTTTCGAATATGGTATGAGGGATTACGATATGAGTCCATAACCTCTTGGCCAGGGAGCCTCCTGTAGACAATGTTTTATTCCACAAAATACATAGCCCTACACTCGTGCAGCGGGCAATGTAGCCATCAACTGCACGCCACACGTATCCAGCGATTAAACATGTGTCGATCTGTCCATGCGCAAGTCTGCTCTCATCTCACATCGGAGCCTGGCTGGTATAATTACAACACTGAGACTCGAACACATTCCGTGGGCGCTCACACATGGTCATGTAGCTACTAGACACGCACCTGATTGATACAGTAGCTACACTCTCTCAAATACAGTCTAGTTCAAACTGCATCTGTCCTAATCGATGAGTGTTACTTTCTGACACTGTCTCTCAAACTAAATATCCAACAACCAATCAACAAACAACCAACCGTTAACCAACAATAACCAACAACCAACAACAACTAACCAACAGTCAACCAACAACTTTGAACCAACTACCAACACTCACCAATCAACAGCCAACCACAAACAGTCAACTACTAATAGCCAACCACCAACACCCAACCACTAATACTCAAACATCAACACCCAACAACCAACAACCAACAGCAATGAACCAACCAACAACACTCACCATTCAACAGCCAATCACAAACAGCCAACTACCAATAGCCAACCATGAACACCCAACCACCAACACCCAACCACTATCACCCAAGCACCAACACCCAACAACCAACACACACAAAACTTCACACCAACAATCAATCAACCTACAATCAACCAACCTAATATCAACCAACCCACAAGTTGATGGGAGATAATTTCCTGTCATGATTGCTGAATAGTCAGTCCACTCTAGGTGGAGTTTGGTAATTTTGAGACGATGTTCAGCAGTTTCAATAACTGGTCTCATAGGCGTGACTCCATAGCATGATGACAAATCCAACATTTGGTCCAAGTCACAAACGTTAAATCTTCCAAATGGTTATTCTGTGTACCAGATGCAGTATGTCGTGATGGCCTATTTCACACAAACCAGGTTTGGACATTGTATCCGGTTGACAAGTGCCACTTCTGACTCTCTCCCTACTATTCGGTTCTTCTCTAATGCATTGTTAGTAAGTGTCTGCGAGTGTGATCATGTGATTATGGTCTATGAAAGGGCACGCCTGCTAGGTGTTCCTTTGTTGCTTGCTTAGTTGACTTGTGTTGGTTTGGTTTGTATGGTTGGGTTATTCGTTTGTTTGGTTATTGTTGGTTTGACAATTGGTTAGTTTGGTCATTGTTTGATTTGGTAATTTGTTGGCTTGGACATTTATTGGTTTGGTCATTTGTCTGCTTGGTCATTGGTTGGTTTTGTCATTTGTCGGCTTGGTCATTGGTTGGTTCGGTTATTGGTTGGTTTGGTTATTGTTTGGTTTGGTTATTGGTTGGTTTGGTCATTGTAGCTTTGGTTATTGTTGGTTTGGTCTTTTGTTGGTTTGGTCATTGGCTGGTTTGGTCATTGTTTGGTTTGGTCATTGGTTGGTTAGGTCATTGTTTGGTTTTGTTATTGATTGATTTGGTTATTGATTGATTTGGTTATTGGTTGGTTTGGTCATTGTTTGGTTTGCTCATTGGTTTATTTGGTCATTGGTTGGTTTGGTCATTAGTTGGTTTGGTCATTTGTTGGTGGTTGGCTTGGCTTGTGATATTTCCTGGTTAAGTTGACTTGATTGTATTGCTTTCATTATTGTTTGTTTTTGTAGGCGTGTTTTAATTATTTTTGGTTTGGTGTGGATATTAATCGATTTGGTTTATTTTGTTATTTGTTTACTTTATTTGTATGGTTTCGTTTGTTTATATCTTGAACAAAAGGATTTAAGTGTTATGTAGATGTGTCTGTGTCTAACTGTTGTACATTATGTTAATTTATCTGGGTTTTACTGTTATAAGCTGTATGAAGGATGAAACTCAAACCTCCCCTTCAACAGACTGATGTGCTATGACAACACCACAGACATGCATATCCTGGTGAATAACAAGGAAGATAAATGTATATAAACGTTCTAAAACCAGACCCAACCGTCAGATCACTTGGTGTGTTGTCCAGGCCGGTGAAGCGGCCGTGTCCCGTGGCACGACATACACACAGATTACACTCGCTCGACAGCTGGTGGAACAAATGTGGTAGAGAAATTGTGCGATAAGTTCGTGTCTTCTTTGCCGAGTGAATATGCTCCAAGTGTGCGTATTACACGTGTTGCTTCAGTGTGTTTTGATATCAAGTTTAGTTACTGACAGATATCTGTATTACATGTCAATACATGGAGTGATGATGAGCGTTGGTTATCATGCTTGCCTTCTGTTATGGTAGTCTGTGTTAAAATCCCAGGAGAGACGGGGTTTTTTGTTTTAAATTATTATTAAATTAGGTTCCCAGATGGACCCAACTTCATGTATATCATCAAATGTGTCCAGAAGCAGTTTCCTGCCATGGGCCTGTGATGTGATAGCGTTATCGCGCTGTGTAGAAGTAAGAGCAAGGGAGATTAGGCGGCCAATCTGTCCCTGACATTGGCAAGCGACGAGCCCAGGCCAGGAACTCGTGTCGGACCGTACGATATTACCTGTGGCGTTCGCTATCAACTCCGCCAGCGCGCCCACCGACAATTGCCATGTCCTTCGCAGGACGTCATCATCAACCCCAGGTAGATTTGTCTAGGTAATTGTACGCCTAGCAGTTTGCCATTGCTTTCTGAACGAGAAATCAACGTTGAAATCCATATGACTGGTGTACGGGTTGATCCGGCTACCCTGCCATCGGCGCGCCGATAATTTAAAAGCTGGAGTGCTCTTAATTGTTTCGGCCACGTTAACTGTCCAGTTTCATATTGGTACCAGGGAATGTTCATTGACCTATAAAACTACAGGGCTGGCATTAATGGAAAAGTCTGACTATTGCTGCCTACAACACATCCCCATGTCGAAGTTTCGAATGTGATAACCAATAATTGAAAGTCTGGTTATACTTGATTAGCATCATTTGAAATATTTCCTGGTCTAAAATGTCACATTCTTTCTACCACCATTAAGTGTGGGTACATTGATAATGTGTAAGTGTGGGTGCATTCCTAATGTATAAGTGTGGGTGTATTCCTAATGTGTAAGTGTGGGTGTATTCCTAATGTGTAAATGTGGGTGTATTCCTAATGTGTAAGTGTGAGTGCATTCCTAATGTGTAAGTGTGGGTGTATTCCTAATGTGTAAGTGTGGGTGTATTCCTAATGTGTAAGTGTGGGTGTATTCCTAATGTGTAAGTGTGAGTTTATTCCTAATGTGTAAGTGTGGGTGTATTCCTAATGTGTAAGTGCAGATTTGTGCCTAATGTGCAAGTATGGGTTTATTACTAATGTGTAAGTGTGGGTTTATTCCTAATGTGTAAGTGTGGGTGTATTCCTAATGTGTAAATGTGGATTTATTCCAAATGTGTAAGTGTAGGTTTATTCCTAATGTTTAAGTGCAAGCTTATGTCAATGTGTAATTGTAGGTTTATTACTAATGTGTAAGTTTAGGTTTATTACTTATGTGTAAGTGTGGGTGTATTCCTAATGTGTAAGTGTGGGTGTATTCATAATGTGTAAATGTGGTTTATTCCAAATGTGTAAAAGTACTTTTATTCCTAATGTGTAAGTTGGATGTGTTCTTAATGTGTAAGTGTGGGTTTATTCTTAATGTGTAAGTATGGATTCATTCATAATGTGTACGTATGAGTTCATTCGTAATGTGTAAGTGTGGCTTGATTCCTAATATGTAAGTGTGTTTTGATTCCAAATGTGCAGGTGGTTTATTCCTAATGTGTAAGTGTAAGCTTATTCATAATGTGTAAGTGTGGGTTTTTTCTTAATGTGTAAGTGTGGGTGTATTCCTAAAGTGCAAGTGTGGATTTTTCCTAGTGTGCAAATGTGGGTTTATTACTAATGTGTAAGTGTGAGTTTATTCCTAATGTGTAAGTGTGGATTTATTCCTAATGTGTAAGTGTGGGTGTATTCCTAATGTGTAAGTGTGGGTGTATTCCACATGTGTAAATGTGGATGTATTCCTAATTTGTAAGTGTAAGTTTATTCCTAATGTATAAGTGTGGGTGTATTCCTAATGTGTAAGTATGAGTTTATTCCTAATGTGTAAGTGGGGGTTTGTGCCTAATGTGTAAGTATGTGTTTATTACTCACGGGTAAGTGTGGGTGTATTCCTAATGTGTAAATGTAATTTATTCCAAATGTGTAAGTGTGGGTTTATTCCTGATGTGTAAGTGTGGGTTTATTCCTAATGTGTAAGTGTGAGGTGTATTCCTAATGTGCAAGTGTGGGTGTATTCCAAATGTGTAAGTATGGGTGTATTCCTAATGTGTAAGTGTGAGTTTATTCCTAATGTTTAAGTCGAGGTTTATGTCTAATGTGTAAGTGTAGGTTTATTCCTAATGTGTAAGTGTTATCGTATTCCTAATATGTAAGTTTGGGTGTATTCGTAATGTGTAAGTGTGAGTGTATTCCTAATGTGTAAGTGTGAGTTCATTCCTAATGTGTAAGTGTGCGTATATTCCTAATGTGTAAGTTTGGGTTTATTCCTAATGTGCAAGTGTGTGTTTATTCCTAAAGTTTAAGTGTGTGTTTACTCCTAATGTGTAAGTGTGGGTGTATTCCTAATGTATAAGTGTGGTATTCCTAATGTGTAAGTGTGGGTGTATTCCTAATATGCAAGTGTGAGTTTATTCCTAATGTCTAAGCGTGGGTTTATTCCTAATGTGTAAGTGTGGGTTTATTGCTAATGTGTAAGTGTGGGTTTGTTTCTAATGTGTAAGTGTGGGTTTATTCCTAATGTATAAGTATGAGTGTGTTCCCAGCTTTTAACTAATTGCCTGTCAAATAAAAAATTGGGTCCTGAATAAACAGAAGTTCATCTCAGAAAATGGGAAGTAGGGGATGTGTGACAATAATGTTGTGACATTTTTTTTTAATGTAGCAGATATATTGCATGATATATCATATTAAAGGTGATTGCAGAGGGAACATGACAGTGTTAATAATTAATTGATATATTAGAAATATTATGAAAATAATTAGAGGTTAAATAATAACATTTTAAATTAAAGGGATGACAATTATGACAAATTTCGACTTACCAAGATATTTCTTATCCGCTGAAGATAATCGTGTTATATTTACTGAATAATGATAAATACACTATTTTTCTTCACTAATATCACAAGAACTGCTCCATAACACTAGTAATACACAATTAAAACATAATATTTTGAAGCACATAATTTTCACACAAAATGGAAAATGTCAGGAACACACCAAGCAGATTCCACTGAGAAACAATATAAACACTATTTTCTATTTATTTATATGTATTATTCTTTTAAGTTTAATTGTTTAAATACTCCTTAAATACTTTGTGATAGGCAAAGCAAATTTATGGGCAAAAATGTAGCCCATTAGCGCAAGCATAATTCGACATGTGCCATCTTATTATGACGATCTTTCTTCATTGTTAGTTTTGTTTTCAATTATGTCCGTCTACTAAATAATTAACTGAATACTGCACGTGGTATTAGTTTTAGAATCTTTCACAAAGCCTTTTTTAAATCACAATAACTATAATATAAACATGTTTAAAATGGTAATTTTTTTTTTTTTTAATCTATGAGTTCCAGAACCATAATGTGTTGTCATTTCTAAAATAATCAAAACAAACTACTTAAACACTCGTTTTCTCCTAAAACACAATGAATCCGCGCATCATGTCTGAAACTAATCGAAGGGCAATCTTGTATGTGTGTAAACCGTCATTTCCGGGCAGTAAAATTGCGGAAAATAAGATAAATGAAACATATAACGCAGTGTATATACCAAGAGATGTATCGGCTTCTGGTAGACCAGCACAGCTCCATTGAGCGGACCTATCGGCTCGCGGCTGGCAATCAGTTTAAATGTGGGTTTATTTCTATCTTTTAACTGTTGATTTATTGCAAACTGTTAAATGTGGGTTTAAACCTAACATTTAAGTGTGAGTTTATTCCTAACCTTTAAGTGTTGGTGTATTTCTAACATTACAAGCGGGATTATTCCAAAGTTGTATGTGTGGGTTTATACCTAAGGATTATGTGTAGGATTAATTTCTAACATTTAAGTGTTGCTTTATTGTATTTAGACTAGCGGAGGGAAGAAGGCGCCTAACTTCTCCTTTGACAGTGAAAACGCTACCCAATTCTGAAGCCTTTCCGATCAATTAAGTATTATTTTCTTCAAACATGTTATTTGTGCGCTTGTTCCAAACTTTTAACTGGTCGCTAGTTCGTAACGTGCATGTGTCTCTAGATTCCTATTGTTTAAGGTTGGGCTTGTTCCTGACGTTTACTGGTCGCTTGTTCCTAGGGTTGCTAGACGTCCGGCAAGGAGAGGGCATGTCCTCCTTTTTAGCCTAATGTCCTCCGTCCGGCAGGCAAAAGCTAAAAACCTTTAAAATGTCCGGCTTTTTAAATATTTTATGTTATCTTTCTTTATGTACAGTATTGTTGTTACAACTTACAATGTATATACACTCTACCGTGTGTTTACATTCTTTATTAAAATCCACCTCTTACGTTCAAAATGGCGGTGTAAACCACGTCGGTTCGATTCAGAGATCTAATTATGTGTTCTGTGCGTGTTTCTTAACATCAGTCTGTTCAAATAAGGATGAACCTACGACAGGTCCAGCAAACCGGTAGGGAATTTATTTGTTCAAGTACTATTGCTCGAGAATTATGGAGGAAATTGAAAGAAAAACGCAACTCTATCAGCGTTCACGCCAGAAACAACACACCGAAGCCGAACAACAACAAGCGACTAACGATTGCTAAACTTCGAAATACATCACATAGAAAGGAGATTTTCGCGACTTAGAATGTTACTGGTCTAGGATATAAGGAACAGCTCTCGTGGAGTTTATGAAAAAATCAAATATTCAAATATTAGGACTCGCAGATACTAGTAGAAACGGGCAGAACACGAAACGAACACATGCAGAAGGTTACGTTCTTATATGGAGTGGCGTCGACCAGCGAGCTGCAGCTAAACATGGAGTGGGTTTTTTGTTACATCCAGACAAAGCGAAAGCCATTATCAACACTAAATTTATATCGGAAAGGATAATACTAGTACAGATCAAAGAAGGAAATAGAACAACAACTTTTATAAAAACATACGCCCCATGTAACGACACTTACAGCGACGAAGACAAAGACGAGTATTTTGATAAACTTGCAGACACGTTAAATGTTGTGAGGGAGACAGATGAACTTATTGTGATGGGTGATTTTAACGGACGAATAGGCACACGAAGAACACCGTGGGATGATTGCATGGGTCCATTCAGCGACACAGAGACTGAATGTAACAGTAATGGTCAACATCTACTCAACATATGCTCCGAACACGGACTAATAATAGCAAATAGTTTTTTTTTTTTTTTTAAACATCGTCGTAGCCACACCAAAACCTGGTATAAATGGAATGACATAGACGAAGCATCTCAAATTGACTTTATTCTAATTAGGAATTCAGACAGAAGACTACTATTAGATTCAAGAGCACTCCCAAATACAGATGTTGATACTGATCACAAACCAGTTATAATAAAAAAGATTTCAACATACAGGAAAATAAGAAACAAAAAGGTAACAACACATGTCATCAATTATAGGAGACTTCAGAAAATACGGTTAAAGACGAATTCATTCAAGAAATCAAAAACCTACATAAGAACATCCCTGATGACCACTCAAGCATTGATAAGGAATGGACAATTTTCAAGGCTGCGTGCTTGTCGCGTGGTCCGCTACTGTTGAGAGAAGTCTCACAGGTACAGTAGAAGACAATGAGCCTAACCACTAGGAAAGACTCCCCACTGAAGAAATAGCAGACGAGTGGCTAGTGAAAACAAAGGGAGTATGACAAATTGTCCCAGAAAAAGAAGTCTACTATTCTTACAGTGGCACAGGACTGCAGATAAAGTTGTACCGCTATACACACAAAGATGACAGCAAACTTAGTTAGCAGCGACACGATGATCCTGTGGAAAAGAATTTATCCCCCAGACTTGACTTGAACTATTCAGCACAAAGAAGTCGAAAAAGATGAAAGATTCAACTTTCGTCCTACTCTCACACTTGTGTGATCTAATTAAATGTTGGATATGAGGATACCAACTGGGAATTCTTATTTAGCAATAAGCGACAACACCGCTTATCACGAGTTTAATAGTGGACAAATAGAAATATAAGTTCCCACAAGGAACGTAAAAGGCAAATAATTTATGAGAAGTAAAAAAAAAAAAAATATATATAAATCAAACAATGTTCTCGGAGCGAGGTCTTAATCATAAGACGGGATGGTGGTAGGTCAAGCAAAGTATGGCCGTGACTCCAGGAAGGTGGTTAGGCACTCAGCTGCAAATGGTGTTTCCAACGGTGAAGATGGTAGTCTCTCCGTCGTTCCTCTTCGGGTCACCCTATTCGCCAGTGGCCCACAAATCAGTTCTTTCAGAGTCGCGGATGCGAAAACTTAATCTTCTGTTGCTGGTGAGTTATGCTAGTTGATGTTGCTGGTGAGTTGCTCTGGTATACCACAACACTCTGAAGGTCAAACCAAAATAAACGACTGGTAAGTGGTGGCCTTGGTTGTGATCTCATATGTCTGTCCTAGCCTGTGACTACCCTTTGTCTTCATTCTGAATCTCGCTATAGAACCAATCCCTAACTGTGACTGTACTGGTGATGTGATAGGAAAGGAAATGGGTCCCAACCCTAACCACAGCTGACGCTCCTAAGTGTACAAGAGATGCAGAGGTGTATTGGGGAAAGTAACTGGATCACTAACCTAACCTCCCAACTGATGCTACAAAGTGTGCAAAGTGTATTGAGGAAAGGAAATGGATCGCTAACCTAATAACCCAAACTGATACTCCAAAGTGTACAAGAGACGCAAAGAGTTATTGACATGTAATTGAAATACTCCTGATAAGAAGGCGAAAGAATATGCTTCTGAGCAAGTAACCAATACTAATATTCCAGCACACACCAGGATATACTGTAGAGCAGTGTAATGCTACTATTCAAGAAACAATGCCTGCGCGACTCCGTAGTGACATACCAGTACGCAAAACATTTCTATGTTAAAATCAAGAATCCTTCTGAAAATAAAACTAAGTTGCTGAACAATGAGAATCAAGAATGCAGTTGCTTATACTGTAAGGCAGTGAACTATCTATCATCAAGACCAGAGAACCGAAAAACTAGTTTATTCACTAGGTCTGCCGTCGACCGTCAATGTGAATTAAAGGTCACGCGAAGCGCGTGGTGATTCTAGCCTGACGTCTTCTAACAACTCCAATCATTACTAAATCACTTCTGTCAGAGTCTTGCATAACACAAGACAAGTAGCTCGTTTTCTGGCAAGTGTGAAGTAATATCAAACTATCAAATCACACGAAGTGAATATCCGAAAGTATTATTCACACGTTTTATTGACGCGCCGCATTTATCATCGCACAAACATCGCGCACTGACAATCCATAACAATCATTATAGCATGAACAATATCACTACAATACATAATAATACATGCAAGCAATAAACATCTCACTTACAGTCAAACTATACAAGCGTTCGAACCAGTCTCCCACTGTCATACAGGCTAGCTCTCAAGGCAGATTCAAACTCAACTCGCATTCCCTTGCGACCTGTCCGTTCAACGATCTAAGCCCGTCTGCTAGTTCTGGCGTCTTACACGCTTACACGCTCACGTCAGCTGGTGTCCCCTGCACGGTTCACGGGGTGAACTCAATTGCTGTGCGTGGCTACCTATCCGGGCGTCGGTAACGACGCCGCGTTCTCTCTGCCGTGTTTAACATTACTCAGGGTTGCGTGTTGTTATGGTGTCTGGCGTTGGTACAGACAACGCGTCGCAACCTCGGATGTGAGACCTTGACACTCTCCACACCCCTTTTCCATGAAAGGATTTCCTTACATGTATAATATATCTCTAGGTGTTCTTAAACATGTCAAAGTCGAACATTATACATTAACAATTATCATAAATATATACAGGTGAATAGTCAACAATATGTATACACCACTTATGTTGCACTATGAAGTACAACAGTCAAGTACAATCTATTTAATGGGCATTACCTCGCTGTGACCCAGCTAGTCCGGTAGGTATCGGCTAAACTGGCCCCTACCTCACAACCAAGAACAAAAATACTAAAATAATCAGGTCAAGCCGTGAGCATCTCCCTCTGAGATGACTCCTCCATCAGACCTCTGTTTAGAGTTTCTAATGAAGGTCAACAGTTTTGGCAATATACTGTCCATATCTAAACGATGTTACATTGACATGTTATTTATCAAGCACACATGTTCATGGTTACAATACATATTTACATATCACCAATAATTTAGAATAATGTCCCCTGGTTATTATACAGAAAATTTAGGAACAATAATTTATCGTCGTTTACAAGACATAAATTACAATTGGAAATTTATTTCTTAGTGTCACAATTTGATCCTTATTGACAAATGTGCACAAAAAGTCACGTTTGTAAAGAAGCAATTAAGTTACGATGCTGAGATTACATCCTATAAAAAAAAATCGACATATACAATTCCGTATATGGAAATATTTTAAATCACATTTTAATACAATTATCATACATTTATATACTTTTAATATTACTATGCAAAAAATCGGAAGTATACAGCTGTACTATTACATGTGTTGTGATGTTATTCATACAACGTTGGTCCGTTCTGGATGGATCTTCTATAAACGGAGTAGTAGTTGTTACCATCAGCTGTTGGATCGTCTCTTCCGCCTTCTGCTCGGATTGTACTGTCGCAGTCATCTTTCGTACCTTGTTAAAACGTCTTGGGCACCTCGGTCTGGATACTTTAGGATTACCTCACGTTTTAGTGGCTTGGTAACTTCTTGGATCCTCTAGTGTTGTCCCGTGACACTTCTCCGTAGTGTCTGGTTGTTAAAATATTTATGTATTTATAATAATAATTACATTCTTTCTCATATCTCACAGTCATACAACACATTAGTTTACATAATACTGATTCCATTCTTTCACATATCTCACAATTATACACGCATTCATTCGCATGATAATAATAAGAATCACAATATGTACATAAGTTATATACATTGGGAGATACAATCTTCCCCATCACAATGGTGTACACAGCGTTACTGACACATTGTCACAATTGGCTGTGGTACTGAGCACTATCTACGTTGCAGTTTTATACACCCTCTGCACTGTGCTCTGGTGTCGACTGGGTATTAGGTTCGTTGTATGGACATCTCGACAAAAGGTCTGCAAGACAGTTTTGTGAACCTTTTATGTGGTTAACCTCATAGCTATAGTCCTGCAGAAGAAGGGACCATCCTGCCACCCTGCTGTTACTAGGCGTTCCTCTGGTAACAATTGTCAGCGGAGTATTATCTGTTTCAATAATGAAATGTTTGCCTAGCAAAAATCTAGAAAGTTTACGTACCGAAAATACCATGGCAAGAGCCTCGAGTTCCGGTGTACTGTAATTTCGTTCGCTGGTGTTCAGTTTTCGAGAGACGTAGTATACTGGGTACAAGATTTGGTCGTGTTCTTGGAGAAGCACACCTCCAATGGCTACGGAGCTCGCATCACATCTTAATCTAAAAGTAATATTCAAATTTGGCAATTTCAAAATAGGTGATTTAGAAAAATAAGAAAGAATTTTCGTAAATGCTGGCCTTAAACATTCACTGTTTACAATCACATTGGGGTGTTTATTTGTTAGTAGATCAGTGAAACATTTGGTCAATTCAGCAAAATGAGGAATAAACTGTCTATAATAGTTTAACAGACCTAACACACTTCGCAACTGTTTCTTAGTTGTCGGAAGCGACAATTTCAAAATTCTGGACATGATGTTATCGTCAATTGATATAAAGCTATTTGAGATCTTATAGCCCAAAAATGAAATTTCCTGAAAGGCTATATCCACTTTGGAAGGTTTTACAGTCAGTCCATGATGTCTAATTCTGTCAAATGTCTGTTGTAGCGCTGTTATGTGCTCTGTCATGTCCTTTGTGTGTATGCAAATGTCGTCCATGTACCAAATGATGTTAGCAATGTCTGTCAAAAGAATTCTTGTCATTCTGACGAAGGTAGCTGGTGCATTGACTAATCCGAAAGGTAGTTTACAACATTCGTATAAACCCCAAGGTGTGGCAAATGCAGTCAGATGTATACTATCAGGATGTACAGCTATCTGCCAGTAGCCTTTTGTCATGTCAAGTTTAGTAAAATAACGTGAGTCAGATAGTTCAGTCAAGATGTCTTCACAGTTGCTCATTGGATCTAAATCCAACTGTGTAATGCTGTTAAGTTTACGATAGTCCACACAAAGTCTAATAGTGTTGTCCTTTTTGCGTACCAAAACTATTGGTGAACAGAAATGAGATTGTGAACGTCGAATGATATGATTTGTTTCTAAATCAATGATTTCTTGATGAAGTGTTTCTTTATAGTGTATAGGGATGGAATATGGTCTACACTTAATAGGAACGTCAGATGTTAAGATGATTTGGTGTTGCACTAAATCTGTTTGTCCTGGGCTGTCCAAAAAGATCGTCCTGTAGTCTTGTATCAGTTGTCTGCAACTGTCAGTTTGTGTCTGAGTCAGTTTAGGATTTACCTTAATGTCTTGTAAGTTGGTCGTCGTGTCAAGAACTGGTGTCGGTATCTCGTCAGTGTCGTTGTCGTCTGTCTGGTCCACTATGGAGGTGCTTGCTGCAGTCTCTACTTGTTCGTCTTGCCTGTGGTGATATGGTTTGAGCATGTTAATATGAAAAATCTTATGTTTGTCCCTAACTGCAATCTCGTAATCTACCGTCGAAATTTGTCGTAGCACTTTGAACGGTCCTTGCCATGAGTCAGTTAGGAGATGTCTATCACTTGGCAAAAGAAGAAGAACGTCCTGTCCTGGCGTCAGTGTAATAGTTCTATTTCCTCTGTTAGCATATTGTCGGTAAATAGCTCCTGATTTTTGGAGAGCTTCTTTGGCTAATATACATGATTTCATAATTCTATCACGCAATGATGTTACATGTTCATATGGTGAAATGGGTATAGACACAGTTGTACTTCCAGTCAACACAGATTCATACAGAGATAATGGGCCGCGTAGTTGTGCACCATATAACATTTCGAATGGTGAGAACCCAGTGCTGGAATGGGGCACTTCCCTATATGCAAACAAAATGGCAGGCAGATAAATATCCCAATCTTCAGGATGTTCTTGGGTTACCGTAGAGAGCATATGTTTCATATCGCCATTAATCTTTTCTACTATACCGGTCGAATGTGGGTGATATGGACTGTTGAAGCATTGTTTAACACCCAACATTTTGGTAAAGGCTTATGTAGCCGAGGAAATAAATTGGCTACCCCGATCTGAAAGGATGGTATCAGGGAATCCTGCCCTCGCAAAAATATGAAAGAACACTTCCATGATGTCGTTGGAAGTTATGTTCTTCATTGGAATCGCTTTTGGCCAACGAGTACATAGATCAATGAGTGTTACAATGTATCTATTACCTTTAGATGTTATATGGTTCAGAGGACCAACTATATCGACCGAGATCTTTTCAAACGGTCTACTAGCCAAATCAGTAACTTGCAATTCAGCTTGTGGGTGTTTACCCTTTTTGACAAGCTTTTGACAGATGTCACACGATCTGCAATACTGTTTGGTATCGTTACAAAACTTTGGCCAATAAAATTGAGTAAGTCACCTTGCTCTAGTTTTAGCATAAGCCATGTGTCCTGCAAAGGGTATGTCATGAGCTATATTCAATGCTTGCTTGCGGTTTTCTAACGGTAGCACTGTTTGTTCTATAGTGCTGGAACCTTTGGTGTAGTACCGTGTTAGAATTCCGTTCTTGAGAGCAAAGTACCATTGAGCATTCTTTGCTACTCTTGGCTTTTGGCCTATAAGTTTAAAATACTTTTGCAGAGATCGATCGGCTTTCTGAGATGTTATAAACGTCTCCCTAGTTGTCTCGGGAGATGTTACAACAGGACTTACTCGTTGTAAAGCCTCTGTTTGATCGATTCGATCTTGCATCTGTGCAGTAGATCGAGTTACTGCGTTTACTACATTACAACGATCATTCTCATCACACATTGATGTTACATTCACACAATTACATGTATGTTCTGGCATAGCCAGGTTGGTATTTGTACATTCAATTACAGGTGGTAATACATCATGAATGGTGATTGGTGATGAAGGTGAAGTGGTAGTATCGATATTACAACTGACAGATGATGTATTGATGTCATGTGGTATGTCATTCACTTCAGGAAGGTTTCCAATGATAATATCGCAGCAAGGATTGGTTAATGCTGCGCATTTAACCTTTCCTGTACGGAATGGTGTAGTTATATATGCCCATGCAAGTGGATATTTCTCTATGTTCCCTGAGAATGTCCTGCATGTGACATATTTACCACTATATTGTGTTGGTAAAATATAATCTCTCTTTACACCAATGAGAGTACTTCCGCTATCACGTAAAACTGTGGCAGCTCTACCATTAACATACCCCTGGTGGATGTTCAGTTTACCTTTGGAGTTTACTACAGAAGTGGCCTCCTCACTGGTAATAGGTATAGAATGGCCGCATGTTAACACGCCATCCTCATGAAATTGATCACAAATGGTACATTTTTCCTGATGGAATACTTCAATGGAATGTGCCGAGTTTACTGGGTGATCTTGTACACTTTCATCTTCTGACGAAGAAATGTCAAACATGGCTGCATTAGCCTTTTTGGTCATTGACTTGGCTTTACAATCCTTACGCCAGTGACCAAAAGCCTTACAAAGGATAAGTTTGTAAGTTTTTTGTAGTTCTTCCTCTCTTTCTCTTGCTTAGAAATGTAATTATGCAAGTAAGCAGTGTACCCGGGATGTTGGTCGCACATATCATGCTCATTGTGTGCATAGTTGCAATATTTACACTGATATACTTTCTCTGCAGTTTGCCTATAAGGTCTTTGTTTGCTATTTGACCCTGCCTGATATTTGCCATATGTAGCTGCTGCTACAAAGTCTGTGCTGGTCAGACAACTAGAGAAACAATGCTTATTGGCTGCAAAATAACCAGAGCCACGACTTTCAATCTGTTGAACACTTTCACACTGACATTCCAACAAAAATTTAGAAAAGGGGGCTGGGAGAGATGCAATAATATTATCTCTCAACATAAGGTCAACCAATTTGTCATAACTTCCATTTACTTTAGCTGCTGACAGCCATTTAGAAAAAATATTTTGAATTTCTGAGATGTAATCAGAGAACGTGTGTGTTGGCTTAGGAGACAACTTCCTAAACTGTTCTCTATAACCTGATTCATCTAGCAAAAAATGTGACATAATTTTTGCTTTAATGTAAAGATAATCTTCTTTCAGGTCATTTGGGATCGACTCTATGACTTTAAGAGGTTCCCCAGAAAGACTTCTTACATATACTATCCCCCATTCAGGTTTTGGGATTTTGTAATGATCCATAACAAATTCAAAATTTTGGGTGAATGCTGCTATGCAATCACCTGTGTTGTAACTTCTGATCAGACCTTGGTACTTCTTATGAGGTTGATCTTTGTCTGTTTCTCTATTCACTTTCTCTTTAGAACATTCAGCTTTAAGTTGTTCAATTTTCTTTTGTGTTTCTTGCTCTTCTTTCTTACTTTGTGCTAAGATCTCAGCTTGCCTCACTGCAGCTTCTGACTGTTTTAAAGCAGCTTCTGATTGTTTTAAAGCAGCTTCTGATTGTGCTTGTTGAAGCTTTAGAGCAGCTTCTGATTGTGCCTGTTGAAGCTTTAACGCAGCTTCTGAGTCTGCCTCTTTATTTTTCAGAGCAGCTTCTGCTTGTGCCTGTTGAAGCTTTAAAGCAGCTTCTGAGTCTGCCTCTTTATTTTTCAGAGCAGCTTCTGATTGCTTTAGAGCAGCTTCTGCTTGCGCTTGTTGAAGTTTTAAAGCAGCTTCTGAGTCTGCCTCTTTACTTTTCAGAGCCCTTTCGGCTGCTCTCTCATCCCTCTCACTAATTTGCTCTTGCTTCAAAAGATATTCTGCATATTTACTTTCACTCCATGTTCTCAATCCCTCACCAGACATATTCATTTTTAAACCCATTTCAATGAAATCGTTTAAAGAAGACATGATGAACAATAGATATGATGGAATAACTATAAACAAGATTACTTATGATGTTAGTAAGTTACAAATATTTATAGCATAGTTAATGTCTAAAGCCAGACTAACGAAAGTATAAAGAAAGCTGAAAAAGATTTTATACTCAAGTAATCCTTGGGTACTGTGCTGTTCAGTGGTGCTCGAAATCACACTGGAACGTCTTTCGGGTTGACGCACAAAAAATTTTTGAAGTTCACCAGACTCAGGTAAAGTTTTCACAAAAACCCTGTACTTTTTAAACTAAACGAAATTAGAACGTTTGTAAATGTATGGTGTGTGTAATGTCACTGAAGTCTGTAAAGGTTTGTATGCTGTCAAGTATTATTGTTAGTCGTTACCACAATCAACAACTTTCACGTTCACACTACCTCTATTCAATGACATTCAAGGGCACGGCCGCCATTTTGGATTTTAGGTACAAAATTTGTTGAATTTAGTGCTAAGTCTGAAGACGCCTCGGTTGGCTTCAAATAATATCTTCACACTTATAATTTAATTAAATCAACTCTATTAATTCGTTACTTTACCTTAATCTATGACTTGCGCACTTCTATCGGCATGTTCACATTCGCTTCAAACTCGGACAAAAAATTTTTTATACGTTCGCATTTGATTCAAAACCCGGACGAAAGCCACCACATTCGCACTTGTCAGAGTCTTGCATAACACAAGACAAGTAGCTCGTTTTCTGGCAAGTGTGAAGTAATATCAAACTATCAAATCACACGAAGTGAATATCCGAAAGTATTATTCACACGTTTTATTGACGCGCCGCATTTATCATCGCACAAACATCGCGCACTGACAATCCATAACAATCATTATAGCATGAACAATATCACTACAATACATAATAATACATGCAAGCAATAAACATCTCACTTACAGTCAAACTATACAAGCGTTCGAACCAGTCTCCCACTGTCATACAGGCTAGCTCTCAAGGCAGATTCAAACTCAACTCGCTTTCCCTTGCGACCTGTCCGTTCAACGATCTAAGCCCGTCTGCCAGTTTTGGCGTCTTACACGCTTACACGCTCACGTCAGCTGGTGTCCCCTGCACGGTTCACGGGGTGAACTCAATTGCTGTGCGTGGCTACCTATCCGGGCGTCTGTAACGACGCCGCGTTCTCTCTGCCGTGTTTAACATTACTCAGGGTTGCGTGTTGTTATGGTGTCTGGCGTTGGTACAGACAACGCGTCGCAACCTCGGATGTGAGACCTTGACACTCTCCACACCCCTTTTCCATGAAAGGATTTCCTTACATGTATAATATATCTCTAGGTGTTCTTAAACATGTCAAAGTCGAACATTATACATTAACAATTATCATAAATATATACAGGTGAATAGTCAACAATATGTATACACCACTTATGTTGCACTATGAAGTACAACAGTCAAGTACAATCTATTTAATGGGCATTACCTCGCTGTGACCCAGCTAGTCCGGTAGGTATCGGCTAAACTGGCCCCTACCTCACAACCAAGAACAAAAATACTAAAATAATCAGGTCAAGCCGTGAGCATCTCCCTCTGAGATGACTCCTCCATCAGACCTCTGTTTAGAGTTTCTAATGAAGGTCAACAGTTTTGGCAATATACTGTCCATATCTAAACGATGTTACATTGACATGTTATTTATCAAGCACACATGTTCATGGTTACAATACATATTTACATATCACCAATAATTTAGAATAATGTCCCCTGGTTATTATACAGAAAATTTAGGAACAATAATTTATCGTCGTTTACAAGACATAAATTACAATTGGAAATTTATTTCTTAGTGTCACAATTTGATCCTTATTGACAAATGTGCACAAAAAGTCACGTTTGTAAAGAAGCAATTAAGTTACGATGCTGAGATTACATCCTATAAAAAAAAATCGACATATACAATTCCGTATATGGAAATATTTTAAATCACATTTTAATACAATTATCATACATTTATATACTTTTAATATTACTATGCAAAAAATCGGAAGTATACAGCTGTACTATTACATGTGTTGTGATGTTATTCATACAACGTTGGTCCGTTCTGGATGGATCTTCTATAAACGGAGTAGTAGTTGTTACCATCAGCTGTTGGATCGTCTCTTCCGCCTTCTGCTCGGATTGTACTGTCGCAGTCATCTTTCGTACCTTGTTAAAACGTCTTGGGCACCTCGGTCTGGATACTTTAGGATTACCTCACGTTTTAGTGGCTTGGTAACTTCTTGGATCCTCTAGTGTTGTCCCGTGACACTTCTCCGTAGTGTCTGGTTGTTAAAATATTTATGTATTTATAATAATAATTACATTCTTTCTCATATCTCACAGTCATACAACACATTAGTTTACATAATACTGATTCCATTCTTTCACATATCTCACAATTATACACGCATTCATTCGCATGATAATAATAAGAATCACAATATGTACATAAGTTATATACATTGGGAGATACAATCTTCCCCATCACAATGGTGTACACAGCGTTACTGACACATTGTCACAATTGGCTGTGGTACTGAGCACTATCTATGTTGCAGTTTTATACACCCTCTGCACTGTGCTCTGGTGTCGACTGGGTATTAGGTTCGTTGTATGGACATCTCGACAAAAGGTCTGCAAGACAGTTTTGTGAACCTTTTATGTGGTTAACCTCATAGCTATAGTCCTGCAGAAGAAGGGACCATCTTGCCACCCTGCTGTTACTAGGCGTTCCTCTGGTAACAATTGTCAGCGGAGTATTATCTGTTTCAATAATGAAATGTTTGCCTAGCAAAAATCTAGAAAGTTTACGTACCGAAAATACCATGACAAGAGCCTCGAGTTCCGGTGTACTGTAATTTCGTTCGCTGGTGTTCAGTTTTCGAGAGACGTAGTATACTGGGTACAAGATTTGGTCGTGTTCTTGGAGAAGCACACCTCCAATGGCTACGGAGCTCGCATCACATCTTAATCTAAAAGTAATATTCAAATTTGGCAATTTCAAAATAGGTGATTTAGAAAAATAAGAAAGAATTTTCGTAAATGCTGGCCTTAAACATTCACTGTTTACAATCACATTGGGGTGTTTATTTGTTAGTAGATCAGTGAAACATTTGGTCAATTCAGCAAAATGAGGAATAAACTGTCTATAATAGTTTAACAGACCTAACACACTTCGCAACTGTTTCTTAGTTGTCGGAAGCGACAATTTCAAAATTCTGGACATGATGTTATCGTCAATTGATATAAAGCTATTTGAGATCTTATAGCCCAAAAATGAAATTTCCTGAAAGGCTATATCCACTTTGGAAGGTTTTACAGTCAGTCCATGATGTCTAATTCTGTCAAATGTCTGTTGTAGCGCTGTTATGTGCTCTGTCATGTCCTTTGTGTGTATGCAAATGTCGTCCATGTACCAAATGATGTTAGCAATGTCTGTCAAAAGAATTCTTGTCATTCTGACGAAGGTAGCTGGTGCATTGACTAATCCGAAAGGTAGTTTACAACATTCGTATAAACCCCAAGGTGTGGCAAATACAGTCAGATGTATACTATCAGGATGTACAGCTATCTGCCAGTAGCCTTTTGTCATGTCAAGTTTAGTAAAATAACGTGAGTCAGATAGTTCAGTCAAGATGTCTTCACAGTTGCTCATTGGATCTAAATCCAACTGTGTAATGCTGTTAAGTTTACGATAGTCCACACAAAGTCTAATAGTGTTGTCCTTTTTGCGTACCAAAACTATTGGTGAACAGAAATGAGATTGTGAACGTCGAATGATATGATTTGTTTCTAAATCAATGATTTCTTGATGAAGTGTTTCTTTATAGTGTATAGGGATGGAATATGGTCTACACTTAATAGGAACGTCAGATGTTAAGATGATTTGGTGTTGCACTAAATCTGTTTGTCCTGGGCTGTCCAAAAAGATCGTCCTGTAGTCTTGTATCAGTTGTCTGCAACTGTCAGTTTGTGTCTGAGTCAGTTTAGGATTTACCTTAATGTCTTGTAAGTTGGTCGTCGTGTCAAGAACTGGTGTCGGTATCTCGTCAGTGTCGTTGTCGTCTGTCTGGTCCACTATGGAGGTGCTTGCTGCAGTCTCTACTTGTTCGTCTTGCCTGTGGTGATATGGTTTGAGCATGTTAATATGAAAAATCTTATGTTTGTCCCTAACTGCAATCTCGTAATCTACCGTCGAAATTTGTCGTAGCACTTTGAACGGTCCTTGCCATGAGTCAGTTAGGAGATGTCTATCACTTGGCAAAAGAAGAAGAACGTCCTGTCCTGGCGTCAGTGTAATAGTTCTATTTCCTCTGTTAGCATATTGTCGGTAAATAGCTCCTGATTTTTGGAGAGCTTCTTTGGCTAATATACATGATTTCATAATTCTATCACGCAATGATGTTACATGTTCATATGGTGAAATGGGTATAGACACAGTTGTACTTCCAGTCAACACAGATTCATACAGAGATAATGGGCCGCGTGGTTGTGCACCATATAACATTTCGAATGGTGAGAACCCAGTGCTGGAATGGGGCACTTCCCTATATGCAAACAAAATGGCAGGCAGATAAATATCCCAATCTTCAGGATGTTCTTGGGTTACCTTAGAGAGCATATGTTTCATATCGCCATTAATCTTTTCTACTATACCGGTCGAATGTGGGTGATATGGACTGTTGAAGCATTGTTTAACACCCAACATTTTGGTAAAGGCTTATGTAGCCGAGGAAATAAATTGGCTACCCCGATCTGAAAGGATGGTATCAGGGAATCCTGCCCTCGCAAAAATATGAAAGAACACTTCCATGATGTCGTTGGAAGTTATGTTCTTCATTGGAATCGCTTTTGGCCAACGAGTACATAGATCAATGAGTGTTACAATGTATCTATTACCTTTAGATGTTATATGGTTCAGAGGACCAACTATATCGACCGAGATCTTTTCAAACGGTCTACTAGCCAAATCAGTAACTTGCAATTCAGCTTGTGGGTGTTTACCCTTTTTGACAAGCTTTTGACAGATGTCACACGATCTGCAATACTGTTTGGTATCGTTACAAAACTTTGGCCAATAAAATTGAGTAAGTCACCTTGCTCTAGTTTTAGCATAAGCCATGTGTCCTGCAAAGGGTATGTCATGAGCTATATTCAATGCTTGCTTGCGGTTTTCTAACGGTAGCACTGTTTGTTCTATAGTGCTGGAACCTTTGGTGTAGTACCGTGTTAGAATTCCGTTCTTGAGAGCAAAGTACCATTGAGCATTCTTTGCTACTCTTGGCTTTTGGCCTATAAGTTTAAAATACTTTTGCAGAGATCGATCGGCTTTCTGAGATGTTATAAACGTCTCCCTAGTTGTCTCGGGAGATGTTACAACAGGACTTACTCGTTGTAAAGCCTCTGTTTGATCGATTCGATCTTGCATCTGTGCAGTAGATCGAGTTACTGCGTTTACTACATTACAACGATCATTCTCATCACACATTGATGTTACATTCACACAATTACATGTATGTTCTGGCATAGCCAGGTTGGTATTTGTACATTCAATTACAGGTGGTAATACATCATGAATGGTGATTGGTGATGAAGGTGAAGTGGTAGTATCGATATTACAACTGACAGATGATGTATTGATGTCATGTGGTATGTCATTCACTTCAGGAAGGTTTCCAATGATAATATCGCAGCAAGGATTGGTTAATGCTGCGCATTTAACCTTTCCTGTACGGAATGGTGTAGTTATATATGCCCATGCAAGTGGATATTTCTCTATGTTCCCTGAGAATGTCCTGCATGTGACATATTTACCACTATATTGTGTTGGTAAAATATAATCTCTCTTTACACCAATGAGAGTACTTCCGCTATCACGTAAAACTGTGGCAGCTCTACCATTAACATACCCCTGGTGGATGTTCAGTTTACCTTTGGAGTTTACTACAGAAGTGGCCTCCTCACTGGTAATAGGTATAGAATGGCCGCATGTTAACACGCCATCCTCATGAAATTGATCACAAATGGTACATTTTTCCTGATGGAATACTTCAATGGAATGTGCCGAGTTTACTGGGTGATCTTGTACACTTTCATCTTCTGACGAAGAAATGTCAAACATGGCTGCATTAGCCTTTTTGGTCATTGACTTGGCTTTACAATCCTTACGCCAGTGACCAAAAGCCTTACAAAGGATAAGTTTGTAAGTTTTTTGTAGTTCTTCCTCTCTTTCTCTTGCTTAGAAATGTAATTATGCAAGTAAGCAGTGTACCCGGGATGTTGGTCGCACATATCATGCTCATTGTGTGCATAGTTGCAATATTTACACTGATATACTTTCTCTGCAGTTTGCCTATAAGGTCTTTGTTTGCTATTTGACCCTGCCTGATATTTGCCATATGTAGCTGCTGCTACAAAGTCTGTGCTGGTCAGACAACTAGAGAAACAATGCTTATTGGCTGCAAAATAACCAGAGCCACGACTTTCAATCTGTTGAACACTTTCACACTGACATTCCAACAAAAATTTAGAAAAGGGGGCTGGGAGAGATGCAATAATATTATCTCTCAACATAAGGTCAACCAATTTGTCATAACTTCCATTTACTTTAGCTGCTGACAGCCATTTAGAAAAAATATTTTGAATTTCTGAGATGTAATCAGAGAACGTGTGTGTTGGCTTAGGAGACAACTTCCTAAACTGTTCTCTATAACCTGATTCATCTAGCAAAAAATGTGACATAATTTTTGCTTTAATGTAAAGATAATCTTCTTTCAGGTCATTTGGGATCGACTCTATGACTTTAAGAGGTTCCCCAGAAAGACTTCTTACATATACTATCCCCCATTCAGGTTTTGGGATTTTGTAATGATCCATAACAAATTCAAAATTTTGGGTGAATGCTGCTATGCAATCACCTGTGTTGTAACTTCTGATCAGACCTTGGTACTTCTTATGAGGTTGATCTTTGTCTGTTTCTCTATTCACTTTCTCTTTAGAACATTCAGCTTTAAGTTGTTCAATTTTCTTTTGTGTTTCTTGCTCTTCTTTCTTACTTTGTGCTAAGATCTCAGCTTGCCTCACTGCAGCTTCTGACTGTTTTAAAGCAGCTTCTGATTGTTTTAAAGCAGCTTCTGATTGTGCTTGTTGAAGCTTTAGAGCAGCTTCTGATTGTGCCTGTTGAAGCTTTAACGCAGCTTCTGAGTCTGCCTCTTTATTTTTCAGAGCAGCTTCTGCTTGTGCCTGTTGAAGCTTTAAAGCAGCTTCTGAGTCTGCCTCTTTATTTTTCAGAGCAGCTTCTGATTGCTTTAGAGCAGCTTCTGCTTGCGCTTGTTGAAGTTTTAAAGCAGCTTCTGAGTCTGCCTCTTTACTTTTCAGAGCCCTTTCGGCTGCTCTCTCATCCCTCTCACTAATTTGCTCTTGCTTCAAAAGATATTCTGCATATTTACTTTCACTCCATGTTCTCAATCCCTCACCAGACATATTCATTTTTAAACCCATTTCAATGAAATCGTTTAAAGAAGACATGATGAACAATAGATATGATGGAATAACTATAAACAAGATTACTTATGATGTTAGTAAGTTACAAATATTTATAGCATAGTTAATGTCTAAAGCCAGACTAACGAAAGTATAAAGAAAGCTGAAAAAGATTTTATACTCAAGTAATCCTTGGGTACTGTGCTGTTCAGTGGTGCTCGAAATCACACTGGAACGTCTTTCGGGTTGACGCACAAAAAATTTTTGAAGTTCACCAGACTCAGGTAAAGTTTTCACAAAAACCCTGTACTTTTTAAACTAAACGAAATTAGAACGTTTGTAAATGTATGGTGTGTGTAATGTCACTGAAGTCTGTAAAGGTTTGTATGCTGTCAAATATTATTGTTAGTCGTTACCACAATCAACAACTTTCACGTTCACACTACCTCTATTCAATGACATTCAAGGGCACGGCCGCCATTTTGGATTTTAGGTACAAAATTTGTTGAATTTAGTGCTAAGTCTGAAGACGCCTCGGTTGGCTTCAAATAATATCTTCACACTTATAATTTAATTAAATCAACTCTATTAATTCGTTACTTTACCTTAATCTATGACTTGCGCACTTCTATCGGCATGTTCACATTCGCTTCAAACTCGGACAAAAAAATTTTTATACGTTCGCATTTGATTCAAAACCCGGACGAAAGCCACCACATTCGCACTTGTCAGAGTCTTGCATAACACAAGACAAGTAGCTCGTTTTCTGGCAAGTGTGAAGTAATATCAAACTATCAAATCACACGAAGTGAATATCCGAAAGTATTATTCACACGTTTTATTGACGCGCCGCATTTATCATCGCACAAACATCGCGCACTGAGAATCCATAACAATCATTATAGCATGAACAATATCACTACAATACATAATAATACATGCAAGCAATAAACATCTCACTTACAGTCAAACTATACAAGCGTTCGAACCAGTCTCCCACTGTCATACAGGCTAGCTCTCAAGGCAGATTCAAACTCAACTCGCTTTCCCTTGCGACCTGTCCGTTCAACGATCTAAGCCCGTCTGCCAGTTTTGGCGTCTTACACGCTTACACGCTCACGTCAGCTGGTGTCCCCTGCACGGTTCACGGGGTGAACTCAATTGCTGTGCGTGGCTACCTATCCGGGCGTCGGTAACGACGCCGCGTTCTCTCTGCCGTGTTTAACATTACTCAGGGTTGCGTGTTGTTATAGTGTCTGGCGTTGGTACAGACAACGCGTCGCAACCTCGGATGTGAGACCTTGACACTTCTATAAACCCGGACATTAGCTGACAAAGAATCTGAGCATTGTCGATCTCTATCTGCTACTGGATTCGCTCAATCGAACATAATACTTATCCTACGTGACTTAGAATTTTACCCCTGCTTGCTTTACGAGTAGTTGACCAAAACCCATCAATGTCGTAAAATAGAAATGATCACGCCTGTCCTATATTTAGGCCAAATATATTAAATGAATTTCCGCCTGTTGGGAAATGAATTTATACAGAGCGCTATTCTTTACTACTCCTCCTTACGGAGAATATTAGGTGTTTGTTTTCTATCGATTTTCCGCAATGTGGCTTCGACAGACAACCAGGTTATGAACATAAAAATACAGAAATAATAATCGTTTTGCCTTACCTAATTCCAGAATCAGATTCGCACTACGGATCGGGGCACTTGTTCAATATAAAATTGTGTAAGTCTTATTACTTATTTCAGTAATCTACTAATTGAACTATTACTTTGTTTAAGTAATTTACTATTTTAAAAAAGTTGCTTTTTGAGCACCACAATTGGCCCCGACCGTTGACTGCGATGACTAGCAGAAAAGTGAGACCGGACATGAAACTAGCATCAGCAAGTGGCCGTTTCCGGGCCCCGTTGTCTGTTGGTTGTAGTTGGCCAGGATAAGTAAGACAAACTAAATTATCCCATTACTATCAATAAAAAATAACTGTAACCTTAATGTAAACATGTTAAAGTATCTTTATAATATACTGAGTACTAAGCAAGACGGGAGGGTGCAGCCAGGCTTTCGCCACAGTGCTCGACACAATGGACAATAAATGTGGAACAAAGAAAGTAGGGTAGGACAAAAGATTAAGAACAGCCTGGTGGAACAACGAAGTTAAATATAGCATATTCAAAAAGAAGGTAGCGTTCAAAACGTGGATCACAACTAAATCTGAACAAGACTATGTTACTTATAAAATAGCACGACGAAATGCCAAACGAACAATTAGAGCATCTAAAGATGAATCCTGGAGGATATATGGAGAAAAGATGGCGACCCTTAGCAAAGACTGCCCAAGAAAATTTTATAAACGTGTCAACACAATGAGAAACGGAGATGCATGCTACAACCCAACCACCATCTTAAACAGCAAAAGAGGTATATCGATATTAAATCCACAACAACGACTAGCAAGGTGGGCAGAATACTTTCAAGAACTACTTAACCCCACACATAACAAAGACAACCTCACTTGTTTGCCTAAAAGCCAGGGACAGCAAGAACCAAATTTCATACCTGCAGAAGTCAAAGCAGTTATACAGAAAAGTCCTAAAAATAAATCATCAGGTCCAGATGGAATAACCACAGAAGCTATTCAGCCCTGTGGGGAAACAGCGGTTAAATGGTTAACAAGACTTTTTAATTTAGCATGGGAAGAAAGAAAAGTCCCAGATGATTGGCAAAAGGCAATAATAGTACCAATATGGAAAAAGAAAGGTAATATGAGAGAGTACAAAACATACAGTATATCACTAGGAATATCACTCCTGAGCCATATAGGGAAAATGTATGCAAAACTATTGGAACAAAGAGCTAGACCCATAGTTGAACAACAGTTAAGCAAAGTAAAATTCGGTTTTCGGAAAGGTAAAAGTTGCACTGATGCACTATTCACACTTAGACAAATATGTGGAAAAAAAACTATCGAATATAGTACCCAGCAGAATATTTTGTTTGTAGATCAGGAAAAGGCTTTCGATAGAGTAGACAGATACAAATTATGGACCATCCTTGAAGACTATGGGATACAAGGGCAGCTGCTAGAAAACATCATAGCCATGTTCTACTCGAGCAGAAGTGCAGTAAGAACACAAGAAGGTATATCAGATATGTTCACAGTCAATACAGGAGTAAGACAGGGATGTGTGCTCTCTCCCCTGCTATTTAATATCTACATGGACAGAATTTCCAAAGAAGTAAGTCTCGACAGAACAGATTCAAAACAATGTTTTCCCGTGATGAATTTGAATAACGAAGACACAAACAGTAGATTGCACTATTTATTGCCTGGCATATTTCGCTGCATCTCGTCAGGTACATACTCAGAAATCACACACCTTACGTGAATTAACTAGATAGTAGGCAGAACTGTGTGTGAACTTGAGGTTGGCCAGCTTAGACTGGGTTTCTTCTATTTGGTTTTTTGTCAGTTGTCTCAGGTTTTTTCTTGTTGGACATATTCTGTCCGCACTGAGAGATCTGAAATACCGGTGAGGGAATATTCCCGTCTTAAGGCATTCCTCGAAAAATCTCAATCGACACTCCTGTACCGATATTTTACACTTCAGCTTGAGTAATCCATCCAATCGCTTCACAGTTGGTAATGGGAGGCGACGTTTCAGAAATTCAAAACAATGTTTTACCGTGATGAATTTGAATAACGAAGACACAAACAATAGATTGCACGATCTATTGCCTGGCATATTTCGCTGCATCTCGTCAGGTACATACTGCAGAAATCACACAACTTACGTGAATTAACTAGATAAATCCTTCAAACTCAAATATACACATGTTCGCACAGTAATTTCGATTGTCTACCACGGTAATTTTAAACTGACTAACGTGTCTTTCTGCTTGCACAAGGACAGCTTACGAAGGTTGATTATTATAGCTTCAGCAAACTTTAACAATCGACTACTTTGTGTGTTGAACAACACAAGGAAGGCAATGTCTCTTTCAACCACGTGACCGCTCTCGAGCACATGTCTCGCGACCGATAAACTCAAGGTATTCATCCAGCTAACCTTCCGAGGAGATGACGTAATGCAACGTCTGCGGGATCGGCTCAACACAGCAGTCGGGGGAACATTCTGTGCTGCAACTCCAGTCATCACGTACAGAAACACACCGATCCCCATTCCAGCAGTAAAAGAACCTGTAGCTTTGTAAGCCAAATCAAATTGTATTTACCAATTTACATGCAGATGCGAGGCCATCTACATAGGTAGAACTGAGCGACAGTTACATTGCAGGGTTTCGGAACACATTCCTAATTGGGTGGACAAGATACTACACACAGAAGATGGTAGCCTAGGCAGGCCGACACACCGGAACAGTCCTGCTTCATCGGTCACTAGACATGTGCTCGAGAGCGGTCACGTGGTTGAAAGAGACAGTGCCTTCCGTGTGTTGTTCAACACACACAGTAGTCGATTATTAAAGTTTGCTGAAGCTATAATAATCAACATTCGTAAGCCGTCCTTGTGCTAGCAGAAAGACACGTTAGTCAGTTTAAAATTACCGTGGTAGACAATCGAAATTACTGTGCGAACATGTGTATATTTGAGTTTGAAGGATTTATCTTGTTAATTCACGTAAGTTGTGTGATTTCTGCAGTATGTACCTGACGAGATGCAGCGAAATATGCCAGGCAATAGATCGTGCAATCTATTGTTTGTGTCTTCGTTATTCAAATTCATCACGGTAAAACATTGTTTTGAATTTCTGAAACGTCGCCTCACAGTACCAACTGTGAAGCGATTGGATGGATTACTCAAGCTGAAGTGTAAAATATCGGTACAGGTGTGTCGATTGAGATTTCTCGAGGAATGCCTAAAGACGGGAATATTCCCTCACCGGTATTTCAGATCTCTCAGGGCGGACAGAATATGTCCAACAAGAAAAAACCTGAGACGACTGACAAAAAAACAGAAGAAACCCAGTCTAAGCTGGCCAACCTCAAGCGCACACACAGTTCTGCCTACTACGTCACCAAAGAATTGAGATTGTACGGCTACTTGAAGTTCACACCAAATTCTGTACAAAAACAGTGTACAAGGTGAAAATCGCAGAGAATGCTCGCCTCAACAAATCACTGAGCACTGAAAAGATAACAACGTCAGTACTAGACAACCCAGAGAAGTATGTCAGGAACATATCGTCGTACGTACTCAGCAACATTGAAACGGAGGCCCTTGCATACGGATTAAAATTCTGCATAAAACCCAAACACATTAACCGTGTTGAGTCGCAAGCACAATTTGAAATGTTGTTTGATCAAGTCTCCAAGTTATCACCTACTTCTGCTCAGTCGGTCGGGTGGCTGAAGGCCAAACTGGGAGATTTAGAACACCAGTATCGCACAAC
Organism: Cepaea hortensis; assembly: GCA_963921405.1. Lineage (NCBI taxonomy): Eukaryota > Metazoa > Mollusca > Gastropoda > Stylommatophora > Helicidae > Cepaea > Cepaea hortensis. The sequence continues at coordinate 81,666,118 of OY992876.1, forward strand.
ACCCTCTAAACAGACATGTCCGTTGACCAACGAACACCTTACGGCCTTAAAAGCGTTAAAGGCTAACAAAACCCTCGTAATATTGAAACCTGACAAAGGGAGTGGTGCAGTACTTATGGACATGTCAGACGACCAGAGAAAAATGGATGAAAAATTATCAGATGCAAAGAGTGGTTGAAAGAGACATTGCCTTCCGTGTGTTGTTCAACACACAAAGTAGTCGATTGTTAAAGTTTGCTGAAGCTATAATAATCAACCTTCGTAAGCTGTCCTTGTGCAAGCAGAAAGACATGGTAGTCAGTTTAAAATTACCGTGGTAGACAATCGACATTATTGTGCGAACATGTGTATATTTCAGTTTGAAGGATTTATCTAGTTAATTCACGTAAGTTGTGTGATTTATGCAGTATGTACCTGACGAGATGCAGAGAACAGATTCAGAAAATTTGGAACTCTTTACTTCAGATGAAACATTTGATCCACAGGACATAAATGAACTTCTGTTTGCAGACGATCAGTGCCTGTTTTATCGCGACGAGAGCAGACTGCAAAGTCATATTAATAATCTGAGTTCAACATGCAGGAGATACAATGTGAGCATAAATACAGCCAAAACCGAAGTAATGCGAGTTAGCAGATCGCCGGGCCCACTAAGTATACAGATAAATAGCACAACTCTGAAACAGGTTAAAGAATTAAAATATCTTGGAAGTATGATCACAGAAGATGGCACATTAGACAGAGAAATTGAAATCAGATGTCAAAAAGCTAGTGCACTTACATATCAACTATCACCCTTACTGAAACATCCAAATATACCCATGCCCGCAAAACGACAGATAATACACAGCATATTCACACCAACCCTGTGCTACTAATCTCAGACCTGGACTTTATCCAAATTACACCTTCGCAAAATCAACACCTGCGAAATGAGATGCCTGAGGAGAGCTGCCAACTTAACAATCCGAGACCAAGTAAGGAATGCTATTATCAGACAGACTGTGGGATCAACACCTTGCGCCACATTTATTGAAAGACAGAAGATCAAGTGGTTTGGCCATGTCGTTAGAATGCAACATCAGCAACTACCATCACTGGCCTTACATCAAAGATCATATGCGACGAGACCACGAGGACGTCCAAGAAGAAAATGGATTGACGACATCAAAGACATTGTACAACCACACGGAATGACACTATCCAGTGCCGCCCACCGGGCGCTGGAACGCAAATTATTCCTTCCCACGACGCTTGACGGCAGAAGTGGAAGATGATGATGTGATTATGATGATGATTAAAACCCACTGCTTAATAATATTTATTTAATTTTTCTATTTATACCAAATGTGAACACCAATTATTTGTATAATTTGAACTGTTGCTCTATTCGGTAACATTAACAATGCTGTAGTCTCTATGGTTAAAATGTTAATGTTATTTTCGGTTCCGGTAGCAGAGACGTCACTTAAAACTTTTTTTTTTTTTTTTAATTTGTAATTTTTGCCCTCTATGTTTATGAAAATTGCTTCTACAAAGGGAAAATGCAAATTCTCGAATACTATGAAAAATAAGTTTCCATGCTTCGTTGAAGGACGCAACGAGAATGAGGCAAAGTGTACGATTTGCGATAGTTACTTGTCCGTTACCAACAAAGGAACTACTGACTTGGAGCGCCATGTTGACACTGAGAGACATAGAAACCTTATCAAAGTGTCCGCGTCATCTAGCACATTGACGTCTTTTTTTTCAGCTTAAGTACTCAAATGTGTTGCTGAAAGCGCATGCGGCTGAAGCAACTTTGGCATTTCATGCAGTTTGTCATCATCAGTCTTACAACTCGATGACCTGTACAGCTGGTTTGATGCAAACATTATTTGAAGATTCAGAAATTGCTAAAAATATTGCTTGTGCAAAAACAAAGACTGAAGCAATAATATATCTTTAAGTGGTATTTCATGTTTCGGTCTTCCGACAGATGCTAGCAATCACGGTTCGCAGAAAATATTTCCGATCGTTGTTCAGTACCTTGACTTGAAAGCAGGTGGAATCCAAACTAAGATTCTCCAGTTAGACAACACACCAAATAAAACCTCAGAAACTATATCACAGCATATTTTGAGAACACTCCAAAAACATGATTTGTACTCCAAATGTGTTGCTTTTGTTGGTGACAATGCCAATGTGAATTGTGGAGGCATTAACAGAAGAGAAGGTAGAAATGTGTTCTCGCATTTGGAGGAAGCCTTGAGCAAGCCATTAGTAGGCGTTGGATGTTCTGCTCATATTCTGCATAACTTCATCTAACACGGTGCAGATTTAATGCAGATTGACGTTGAATCTATTGCCTTGAAGATATTCAATCACTTTTCTATATACACTGTCAGAACAGAAACTTTAAAGGATTTTTGTGACTATTTCAAAATTAACTATCAGCAACTACTCTATCACTCTACAACTAGATGACTCAGTTTGTTTCCAGCTGTTGAGAGGCTGTAGAGGCTGTTTACTGCTTTGAAAGAATATTTTCGTTCCGTAAACCAACCGCCTGCGATGATAAAAAATTTATTGGCAACTATTGTAATAAAATTGTTCTGATTGTGGGTTTAATCTGGAACGATTTAAATGAAACATTCAATATGTCCTTCTTTGTCCTCCTTTTTGTCTTATTTGTCCTCCTTTGTCCTCCTCTTTGTCTTATTATGTCCTCCTTTTGGTGCTCACGTATCTGGCAACCCTACTTGTTCCTAACGTTTAACTGGTTGCTGGTTCCTAATGTTTGCGTGTTTTTTTTTTATTCCTAATGTTTATAACTCTGGGTTTGTTCATAACCTTTAAGCGTGGGTTTATCCCAAATGTTTAATTCTAGGTTTGTTCATAACGATTTAGAGTCAGTTTATTTCTAGCTTTTAAATATTGTCATATTCTTATCTTTTAAGTCTGGATTATATCCTAACCTTTTAGTGTAAGTTCAATCCTATCTTGTAATTGTGCGTTTATACCTCACATCTTCGTGTGGGTTTATACTTAACATTTATCAGTGATTTTATATTTGACATGTACGCGTGGGAGTATACTTAACGTTTAAGTGTAAATTTATACTTAACATTTACCTGTAGGTTTATACTTAACATTTAGAGAAAAGCTGTTGTCATAGAAACAAACTGTTGCCATGGAAACACGATGTTCCCATGGAGACAAGCTGTAGCCCTAGTGATCCGCTGTTGCCATAGTGACAAGCCGTTGCCATAGTGACAAGTTCTTGTGTTGTGCTGAAATCATGTCAAATCTGCTGGTGGTCACTGTATCTTTGTTGGTGTCCTTGACATCGGCGTCGCTATGTGACCTCACTGACCTCTTAGGGACACATGGCAATGGAGGGAGTTACTTCTCCTCGCAGAGACACAACAGTTGTTACGTTTTTGCCTTGAAGGAATTTTCGGTTACGAAAGCTCAGAATTTCTGCAGAACTATTGGAGGTCAACTGACGGATGTGAAATCACGAAAGGGCAACTACCTCCAGGTAATGTCAGATGTACTCTCATAGATTAATATGTAGTCACCTGATGAATGTCAGTCCGTTATATTGTCTGTCGATTCGTCACTTTACCTATACATCCATCACATTACTTTTACATTCACCGCATTCTCTATCACTTCAACACATTAGATATAAATTCATCACAGTCTCCACGTTTTATCAATTTACCTTTCAATTCATCGCATTACCTTTTAATTTATGAAATCGTGTATCAATTCATTATCTCACATATCATTACATCACCTTATTTATAAATCCATCACCTTATATATCAATCCATCACATTATCAATCAGTCCATCACCTTATCAATCAGTCAATCATCTTATCTACCAGTTCATCACTTTATCTATCTATCCATCCCCTTTTCTATCGGTACTACCTGCTTTCTGTAGCACCGAGGGCGGCGCTTACCAAACCTGACATCCCACATTGTGCCAACGGCTTCGGGCGGAAGAGCACAACTGGGAGGGTACAGACCTTATCATGGTGCGAGGAAATGTAATCTAAAGACAAATTGTCGTGGCAAGGCAGACCAAACCCTACGCCTTGGTTGGCAGCTGGTCTAGGATCGAAGCTCCGACAGGCGGACAGTTAGAGCATTGCTTTGTTGATCCGGCAGCTTCTGCAGCTTGTCTTGTTCCAGATGTAGAGGTGTTACCTTTCCTCTGGAGTGAACTAGGCAGGCCGAGAGAGGGATCATGCTACATGGGCAATACATGATCTCTATATTTTAGCCCAGGCTTTGTGCTATGGAGAGGCAATAACTCCATCCCTGGTCTTAACCGGTCTCGGAATCAAAGCGAGAGGTAACATTTACGGGTTATAAGTCCTTGCCAATTGGCGTAGACATGGGGCGCCACGGGTTGCCTCTGACGGTGGGAGACACCTATAGGTGTCACTGATCAGCTACCGCCCGCCTCAAGCTAAGCAGCCCCCGGCCAATTGGGTGCTGATCCGCCACAGCCTGTCTGCTCCAATGGGTGCTTGGGGTCAGGAGAAAATCTGAATCGCAGGCTGTACAACCAATGCACCAGTTACTAATAAAAAGAAACCTAGACACCTCAAGCTACGGCTTGCAACCTGGAACGTAAGAACCACGTGTCCACGATTTACCACTGACTTGACGAATATTAACGATGTGAGAAAAATGGCTGTGACTGATGCCGAACTAAATCGTCGTAACATTGATATTTCTGGCCTCCAGGAGACTCGCCTCGCTGAAGACGGGTCACTCAGGGAAAACAATTACACCCTTTTTTTTTGGAAGGGTAGAGGGCAAGCAGAAAAAAGGCAACACGGTGTGGGCTTTGCAGTGAAGAATTCGTTTCTGGGAATGATTGAAATTCCAGCTGGAATAATGAAAGACTATTATCCCTGCGCTTGGCAACCTCTTGTGGTTTTGCCACCATTATTACTGCATATGCACCGACACACGCTTCCTCTGATGATGTGAAGAATTCGTTCTACGAGGAGTTAGACTCTATGATCAATGCAGTTCCAAAATCCGACTACCTTTATAAGCTCGGTGATTTCAATGCTCGATTGGGCAAGGACACGAGATCATGGTCACTGTGCCTTGGAAAATACAACATCGGTCGCATGAATGAAAATGGGCAAAGGCTGCTGGAGCATTGCACCAGAAATGACCATTGTATTACAAACTCCTTTTTTAAAACAAAAGAGCCGCATAAGGTCATATGGAAACATCCAAGATCCGGCCATTGGCATCAGCTGGACTTCATCATCACACGGAGACAACATCTGAACCATACATCATTAACTCGAAGTTACCACAGTGCTGACTGTGATACGGATCATTCTTTGGTTGTTGCAAGAGTTAGACTGCGACCAAAGAGAATCTACACAGCTAAACATAAATCTAGCCCAGGATTAATATTATTAACACTCACGATCCTGAAAAGTGCTTTGAGTTTCAACAGCAACTTGAAGACGAGTTCACTGATACATCAGAAAATTGTACATTCATGAAAAGTGGGGTAAACTTAAAGAAACTCTTTATAAAACTGCGGTAGGGGTTTACTGCACCGTGGATCACAAGAGGAAGGATTGGTTTGCTGCAAAGATCCAGACACTGAAGCCCTTGATTGATAAAAAGAAGATAGCTCTCTTAAGAAACAAGGAAAGAACAACGCGTAACACTCTCAGTGAGCTGAAGCAAGCTAGGAAGGATGTGCAAAAGGCTGCCAGGCAGTGTGCAAATGCAACTGATAGATGTAGTGATGGATTGATAGAAAATGACTTATCTCTTAATCATTCAACATATTTTTCTATGTGTCCTTTACTATAGGATTTCCCTATTCCGCTGTTATTGTTGTCCAATAAAACCCTCTACTACCCACCGTTTCCTAGCTCGCCTGCCCTGCTCTGCTGGGACAATGGATATCTAGACAACAATGTGCTGTTGCTGCTCGCATCAGAAGCGGACTCTCCACGTTTCTTGGGCATGTCATGAATAGGGGAAAGCTGGAGTATGTTGTCACAACGTGAGTGTTGGACAGAAGGCGAGGCAGGGGGGAGACCAGGAGAGAAGATGCTAGATAGTTTGGCATCTTTGTTTGGAGGGACATCAGTATCAAACATTTTTGTCAGTACACGAGACAGAAGGCTATGGACAGACATGGTCACCGACGCCACACGACATGGACTACAAGAAGATTGGCAGTACACAGTGCAGAATTTACGTATAAGCTACACAAGCTATAGCTTGGGGCCCCCAAGAAAATGGGGGACCCAAAAAATATTGTCCGAGTGAGCAATTTGTCACTGACATAGAATATCTGGACTTATAAAGGGCCCCATATTTTAAATAGCTTAGGGCCTTATCAAGTCTAAATCCGGCCCTGGCAGTACATGAGACAGAAGGCTGTGGACATACATAATCACCACGGCACTCGGCATGGACTATAATAAGGAAAAGTGTTTCTCACTGGGTAACTTCGTGATCCTAGACTGTGAACATTGTCGCAGAGTCAGCTTGTTAGCATGTGTAATTTCATGTTGCGGGGGGGGGGGGGAGGCTGCGTAGTCTCGAGGTATGGTGTCCGCCTCGAGTGCTCGAGGTCCCGGGTTCAAGCCCCGGTGAAGGCCGGGATTTTTTCATGTGGACTTCTAATAAAAATTTCCCCTGGTCTCTGGGTAGTGAGATCGGACGCCCGTGTGTATTGTTGCGCACGTAAAAAAATCCCTTGGCAGTTGGAAATCGAAAAAGAGTGGCCTAACGGCGCTACCCGGGCAAAATTTCGAGTTAAAAATCTACCCAAATATTTCAGGATCCTGGCCGGTGCTACGGAGTTCGTGCACTGAGCTGAGTTTCTCCAGACTCAGGTTTGAGTTAGGGTTGCACCCGTGTGCCGTGATGTTGATCCGTCGACTAAACTAAACTAAACTAACCTCATGTTGCAGGAACTGATCGCTACTGAATTAATTAACTACACAGGAGTTAAAACGGAGTACTGGATTGGTCTTTTGTGGAATGATTACTTGGGCGCCTTTTATTGGGACACTGGTATGTGCCTGTCTCTGTAACTGTCTCCTTGTGTTAATCTGAGTAACTGTCTCCTTGTGTTAATCTGTGTAACTGTCTCCTTGTGTTAATCTGCGTAACCATCTCCTTGTTTGTGTTAATATGTGTAACTGTCTCCTTGTGTTAACCTGTTTAATTGATCACTTTCAGACGTCAAGGTGAATAAATTCACAGAAAGCAGCAGTCAACTTAAGCTTGTTGACATCTCCATAAAGCTTATTCTCAAATGGAGCGGGTTGCGTCATATTACGTGTCTCTGTTCAGTATTCGTTGAGCACTCCTGCAACACATGTTTAGCTATCCTTCAGTTAATCTGACTGACTGACTGGCAACTTGCCGTCTTGACAACAATAGTTTGTGACATTGTGATCCAAAAAAAGCATATAAGCTATAACAACCCGATAAAAGCTATAAGGGGCGTTCATTTGAAATCCGTTCGTGTCGCACCGCGCGTAATTGCGTACGTTGAACATGATCATGTCATAGTCATGTAATAAGTACTGACTAATGAATAAAAGAGCAAGTGCTTATCGTCCCATAATGCATAGGTTCTGTTTAAGACCGTTGAGAAAATTACCGGGTTGGTCTAAACTCAGTCCAAAGAAGCTCAAGGAGCGATGATTCAGCTTCTTTCATTTGAAGGATGTCGATTAGTGGACATTGATCGACGAATGCAGGCAGCGTACGGTAACAAATGTGTGTCGAAGACAACAGTGACAGACTGGGCACGAATATTTCGGAAAGATCTTCGACGGCCGGGTCAAGCGCATATTGTTACAACAGAAAAAAAAAAAAACATCGCCAAAACTAATGCAGCAGTACAGATGAACCGTTGTCGAAGCATATGTTCGCTAGCGAAAGAATTTGATGTGTTAATTGGGACAATTCAAAAGATCGTTCGTAAGAAACTGCAATATCGGAAGGTGTGTTCACAGTCGGTACCACGGATGTTGACCGACCACCAAAAAGAGGAACGCATGGGATGGTGTTTGAACCACTTGCTGCGTTACAGAGTGGAGGGTGATGCATTTCTCTTCCGCATAGTGGCAGGCGATGAATCATGGTGTCACCACTTTGTGTGGAGCAGGAAATGAGAGAGCATGCAATGGAAGCATGCTGAATCACCAAAAGCCAAAAAATTCAAGTTACAGGTTTCCGTTGGTAAGGTTATGCTGAGCGCATTTTTTGACCATGAAGGGCTATTGTTGGCCGCCTTTAAAGAACCTGGTGTCAACATCAACTCTACCCACTACTTGCAAACACTAGACAAGCTGCAAAAAGCCATCAAGAATAAACGACCCGGCATGCTTTCTCGCGGTGTGATTTTGTTGCACGATAATGCTCGTCCGCATGTCGCAAAGATTGTGCAAGAAGCATTAGCAAGGAAGAAGTGGGAAATTCTGCAATATCCAGCCTATAGTCCTGATTTGTCACATTGTGATTTTCATTTGTTTAGATCTCTAAAAAAAAGCTCTCAAGGGGCAACGATGTCACATATACAGACGTAATGAACGCGGTAAACACTTTGTTCAGTGAGCAACCACAATCCTTTTTTGCGGACGGCATTCGCCGCCTACCTAAGCAATGGGATGCTTGCCTGAATGCCTACGGCGACTTCTTCTGACCAACCCATGGTGCATAATTCATTCAAAATGAATGCTTTGTTTAATTCTACCACACCTATTAATGCGTTTTTCATGCTTTTGTAATAAAGCCATTGGAACGGGTTTCAAATGAACGTCCCTAATACAACCCATGGCGTGTTCTTAAACATCCGATGTGCTGATGCCGAGGTAATGCGTTCAACCCCTACACCGGACAGTTGGACTAAAATGTTGACCTATCCTCCTTGATTTGGAGACGTAAATTACAAGTACGTCTGAAGTCGGAGTGGGTTCGCCTGATGGCGAGTGACATTGTTAATAGGGAAAGCTAATACACACACAAAATTCAGCCCAGAACCACTAGAAGTAGGGTGTATGGACTATGCTTGAGTTCAAAGCGAGTGAGAGCAAATAAAAAAAACAACAACAACAACCCAGGGCGGTAGCGAATGTAACCTTTCCATAGCACTCAGCCTGGACAGAATTGTAAAGACCATGTGTTGCCCATGCAGCATAATCACTCTCTCGGCCTGTCTAGTTTACTCCAGAGGAAGGGTAACACCAATACATCTGAAACAAGACAAGCTACAGAAGCTGCCGGATCAGAAAAGTAATGCTCCAACTGTCCACCTGTCTGAGCTTCCATTCTAGACCAGTTGCCGGCCAAGGCTTTGTGTTTGGTCTGTCCTGTCATGACATTTAGTCTTTAGGTTGCATTTTTTCGATCAATTCTTAGTCCTGGTCTGCCTTGCCATGACATTTAGTCTTTAACTTGCATTTCCTCGCACTAGGATAAGGCTTGTGCCCTCCCAATTGCACTCCTCTGCCCAAAGCCGCTGGCACAATGTGGGGTGTCGGGTTTGGTGGGCGCCGTCCAACATTCGGCGCTAACAGAAAGCAGGTAGTAGCCTCTACTGTCAAATGGTAGCTCAGTCATATCTGACTAAAACCTGTTCATTTAAACTATGCTTTTGTAAATCTGAAATTCATTTAATGTATCAATTTCCGTATCTATCCTCCAATTAATCTATTCATTTTTACATCTCTCCTTCAAATAGTCCAATCATTTGTACATCTCTAAGCCAATTAATCTATTAATTTGTACATCTCTAATCGAATTAACCTTGTCAATTGCGCCATATGGACAAGGCATTTACTTATTTATCTGTTTGTCTTTTCTTTGCTCTCCTCCCATCCGGTTTGTCAGCTATCTCTAGGTTTACAGTTGTATTTTTCTTTCTAACGTGCCCATTAAATCTGGATTGTCTACGCCTAATGTCTCTATTCACTTTACGATTTTCATTTGTTTCTTGAAGAACCTGGACATTGATTTGTCCATCAGTCTATTGTATTAATTGAATTTTCTTAAAAAACCACTTTCACATTGCCATTAGATCAGTGGTACTCAACCTTTTTTGGCCCGTGCCCCCATTCACCATATTTTCAGAACGTCATTCCCCCCCCCCTCTTCCTATCAAAAATTTGGCCCGTGCCCTCCTACACCGTATTTTCAGAACGTCATTCCCCCCCCCCCCCTTTCATATTTCCTAAGTAAAAATCTCCCCACCCCTACACAGTATACTTAAAAATGGAATGTAAATTTAATAGCATATACTAAAACAAGCTTAGACATCCAAATAAAACATGATTTGTGGGTCTACTTACTTTATAAAATGAATTTTAGAAGGATGAGACGTACATAACTGTAAAGTATGAAGGGAAATACAATATCAAGTAATCGGTTATTGTATTAATGCGATATTGAAATGGTCTTCATTCCCCCCCCCCCCCATGGAAACCCTAAAATTCCCCCCTTGGAGGTGGGAGGGATTTCCCACCGGTTGAGAACCACTGCATTAGATGTTTCTCAGCTTGTCTTCTAATTGTCCATGTTTTACATGCATACAACAGTATAGATTCTATATAGCACTTTAGCACTCTTGTTTCTCCCTGCGATTGACAGCTTTCTCTTGGCGTGAATGTTTTCCATTTTCGATAAGGTTTCCTTTACTATGTCGAAACTTGTTCAAATCTCTACAAGGCACCTCCCATCAGATCTTATGTCTGTTCACAGATAGCTGTTCCGATTCGCCTGTTTAAGAATGTTCCCATTTGCTTGGTTGTGACGTTGTGGTATTTCCTTCTTCCTGGAGACGACCCCCATGTCAGTTACTGTATCCTGTTTTCACCGGCTCTGTCGCGAAGGAGCTACGAATGCAATTCGTAATCCTACATACCGCGTTCGAAACACGGCTGCGGGTGATTTGGCAGCAGACTACTTTGTGTTGGTTTCCATACAATGGTATGAGTGACGGTGGAACAGAAAGCAATGGCAAACTACTGAATGTAGACTTGCCAAGAAATTACAAACAGCCAAACGATGCTGAGGTTGACTGCGACTTCCTGAAAAGGATATGCAACTAACTTTTTCTCTATGTACAATAATTGCACCCAATAAGGACAAGGGATATATGAATAATAAATGTGCATTACTTGCTCGCAGGTGCGGTGCAGAACTTATATGTAGACAATCAATGGAGATGTTGGAGGACCTTGTTAAGGAGGCCATGTCCTTGCGTAGCTATGACTTCCAGTGACCTGATTGGGTACAATTGTGAGACTGAGAAGTCATTCATCTGTCAACTAGGTCAGTATTTGACACTGTGTTGTGTCAATTTCATCATGTCACCTAGGTCAGTATTTGAAGTTGTGTCATTGTCATCATGTCACATAGGTCAGTATTTGAAGTTGTATTATTGTCATCATCTCCCAGCTAGGTCAGTATTTGAAGTTTTCTCACTGCCATCAACTCCCAGCTAGGTCAGTATTTGAAATTTTCTCACTGCCATCATCTCCCAGCTAGGTCAGTATTTGAAGTTATGTCATTGTCACCATCTTTCAATTAAGTTAGTATTTAACGTTTTGTCAGTGTCATCGCCTGTCAACTAAGTCAGTATTTGATGTTTTGTCATTGTCATGATGTCACATAGGTCAGTATTTGAAATTTTGTCACTGCCAGCATCTCCCGGCTAGGTCAGTATTTGAAGTGTCATGGTCATCACCTCTCACCTAGGTCAGTATTTGAAATTATGCCATTGCCATCATGTCAACTAGGTCAGTACCTGACGTTGTGTTGTTGTCATCATCTCTAACCTATTTGAAGTTGTGTCTTTGTCATCGTGTCAAATAGGTCAATATTTGAAGTTGTGTCATTGTCATCATGTCAAATATGTCAATATTTGAAGTTGTGTCTTTCTCATCATCTGTCACCTAGGTCAGTATTTAAAGTTGTGTCATTATCATCATCTCTCACCTAGGTCAGTATTTAAAGTCGTGTCATTACCATCATGTCAACTATGTCAATATTTGAAGTTGTGCCATTGTCACCATGTCAAATAGGTCAATATTTGAAGTTGTATTATTTTCATCATGTGAACTATGTCAATATTTGAAGTTGTGTCATTGTCATCATGTCAAATAGGTCAATATTTGAAGTTGTGTCATTGTCATCATGTCAACTATGTCAATATTTGAAGTTGTGTCATTGTCATCATGTCAACTATGTCAATATTTGAAGTTGGTCATTGTCATCATGTCAAATAGGTCAATATTTGAAGTTGTGTCATTGTCATCATGTCAACTATGTCAATATTTAAGTTGTGCCATTGTCATCATGTCAAATAAGTCAATATTTGAAGTTGTGTCACTGTCATCATGTCAAATATGTCAATATTTGAAGTTGTGTCTTTGTCATCATCTGTCACCTAGGTCAGTATTTAAAGTTGTGTCATTATCATCATCTCTCACCTAGGTCAGTATTTAAAGTCGTGTCATTACCATCATGTCAACTATGTCAATATTTGAAGTTGTGCCATTGTCACCATGTCAAATAGGTCAATATTTGAAGTTGTGTTATTTTCATCATGTGAACTATGTCAATATTTGAAGTTGTGTCATTGTCATCATGTCAAATAGGTCAATATTTGAAGTTGTGTCATTGTCATCATGTCAACTATGTCAATATTTGAAGTTGTGTCATTGTCATCATGTCAACTAGGTCAATATTTGAAGTTGTGTCATTGTCATCATGTCAAATAGGTCAATATTTGAAGTTGTGTCATTGTCATCATGTCAACTATGTCAATATTTGAAGTTGTGTCATTGTCATCATGTCAACTATGTCAATATTTGAAGTTGTGTCATTGTCATCATGTCAAATAGGTCAATATTTGAAGTTGTGTCATTGTCATCATGTCAACTATGTCAATATTTGAAGTTGTGTCATTGTCATCATGTCAAATAGGTCAATATTTGAAGTTGTGCCATTGTCATCATGTCAAATAGGTCAATATTTGAATTTGTGTGATTGTTATCATCTCAACTATGTCAATATTTAAAGTTGTGTCATTGTCATCATCTCTCACCTAGGTCAGTATTTGAAGTTGTGTCATTATCATCATCTCTCACCTAGGTCAGTATTTGTAGTTGGGTCATTGTCATCATGTCACCTAGGTCAGTATTTGTAGTTGAATCATTGTCGTCATGTCATCTAGGTCAGTATTTGATGCTGTGTCATTGTCATTATTTGTCAACTATGTCAATATTTCAGATTGTGTCACTATCATCATGTTAGCTGCTTCATCTTGTCGTGTGTCTGTGTGTGTGCACATTTCTACATGGTTCTTCTTCTTCTTCTTCTGCGTTCATCCGGATTTTTTTTTTTTTGGATGTGACTGCGTTGTGCCTGTTTACAGCAGAGCTGCGTTCTTGCGCCGTTAGGCCGACACATCCGACTTCTGCGGGCATTTGTTGACCGGGTTAACCTTCCCGGGGCTACATGGTTCAGTATGCAGGATATTATACCCGTGCCGCCGCGGTGGTGTAGTGGCTGGCACGCTTGTCTGTTGCCTTTGTGGGCACGTGTTCGAATACCCATTGACGCGGGTATGTTGTTGTTTTGTTTTGTTTTTCACTTTACTGTGCTAACATGTCTATCCAGCCTGAAATTGGTGTCAGGAGATGTTGTGCCAAGTAGCGGAGCTAAGTTGATGGAAGGCTACGCTGATAATGCCTTCAGTGCTGTCGGGTGAGGGTTTGAACATGCGTTCGCCGTCCCGCTAAGTGAGGGAACGACCGGCTACCTCCGTGCATTCAGGCCTACAGAATATGACGGCCACAGACCTATAGGAGGATCCTGCTTCGGGACAAATTAATGAAATACAGACGGTCAGTGATATATTTATCGTGTTGCCAGCTGGTCTAACACTATGAGACTAGCACCATATACCAACTAGGCTTCATCGCCTGTAAAGCGCTTCTTTTTCATCTTCTTACTTCTCTTCTTATAATCCTCGTGAGCAACTTCGGTTGAAGGCCTGAAAATATCGGGCACTCGTCACTAACACATATTTCTTGACACGTCCAGTGCACAACAGTTGATGAATGTCTGATGTCTGCAATAACGGCGCACCTAAACAACCACAAATATATTTCTTTCCTAAATCTAATGTCTATATAACATTGCACTATAACAACCACACATCCATTTCTTGCTCAACGCTATCACACATGCACGCGATTTCATGCAAAGGCCGGTAATATTATTTATTATCTGCTCATGTCCTGGACTCTATCTATGCGGAACTATGACTTCATGCTACCTCACATGCACAGACATATACTTGTCACCGATGAGTGTCGATTAGTCTATGAAATATGGGGGAAGCACCAAGGCGTTGAAAAAGACCCATTACTTCGTACTTTGATATTATACTACAATTGCATGTCTTGTGTGGGACCTTGCCATCAATCCCAGGTTGATATACTACTAATACTAGGTAATTTCTACGTTTAGTAGTTTGCCATTGCTATCTGAACGAGAAGTCAACGTTGCAGTTCAACTGACCGGTGTACCTCGTAGTCAGCAAACCGGAAGTATAAGCTCATGCCTCGCGGTCACGCAGACTTCTTTCAAAGATGTAGGGAAGGATAACGGAAACATTAAAACCCAGCGGGTCCTCCATGTTTGTACATTCGCAAGGATGAGTATAGACATGGCCAAACCGCCGCCCGTTTGTTCCTTTGTGAATCTTTTCCGGGAACATTCTTCAGCGGCCGGAACGTGGAAAAGAGAACGACAAAAGAGTGTTGAAGTGCTACATATTTCTTGTACTATTGTATAGATGTGAAACATGGACAATGAACAAACAAACTCAAAAACATCTAATGCAAACGGTGGAAATGTGGTTTTTGAAGAAAATGCAAAGAGTACCATGGAAAACCAATGAGCAAGTCCTACAAGAAGCAAATGAGAACCGTAAACTATTTAGACGCAGACAGTCAACATTTTTTTAACACGTTATAAGAAGAAATAAACTAGAGAACTCGGTGACAACTGGCAATATTGAGGGGAAAAGAACAAGGGGGAAGCAGAGAAGTAAGTACCTGGATGGCTTGCCACGTGGCGTGGTATAACAGTGTGTAATATAAGACGAAGGCCGGTCGTTTGTTTGTTGATAAAACGTTTATTGGCTTAATATAACCAAGCTTCGATGTACACCTCCATTCGCTACTCAAGCTGGGTTCTAACTGCCCATACCAACCCAATACGTCACGATTGAGCATCTCCCCCCCCTTTCAGTCTCAATGCTCAATCGTGCTGTATCGGAGTTTTCCAATAGACCCCAATTATACCTACACTGTTACACCTCCCCATATTACTTAAAGAATTTTCCTTTTAAAGGAAAAATCTTTACTTCTAATCCCCATACTCTATTCCCTACTTGTCTTTTAACCTTCGCCCATACATCTTTTACTCTTCTCCCAGTGCTATGATCTGTCTATAACCTCCCCATATACTTCTTCTTTCCTTTTTTATTTCCCCAACATTTCATAGTTATCTACTACGTAATTCTTCATTTCTGGTTCTTTCTGGTTATCTGTATCAAATATACATATCATAAGAACAGCTCATAAATTCTGTGTCAAAAATTATGATCTTATACAATTCCTCATTCTCATAAATTCTGTGTCAAAAATTATGATCTTATACGATTCCTCATTCTTTCAAACCCCAGGACGTACAAAAACAATGTAGTTAGAAAAAGTAAAGAAGTGGTGCGCACCAAATAAAGAACATGAAGAATGAATACACGACATGACCACATGGACATATTGTAAATGTACATTTAAGACATTCACCCTTTACCTCCCTTGCCAATAAAAAAATTTTTTTTTTTGTAAAATAATTTTTTAAAACACCTTTAAGAAATATATTATTGTTTGTTATAAAACAATTTGGCATAAGTTTTCATGAACCTTTTATATTTCACATTGACATTGCCAACCACAATTCCGTTCCTCTTCCGTTATCTCACCTTTTACCATGAGCCCATGTTCATATTTTATGAACAACTTAAATATAATTAAAGCTGGTATTTCACAGCACCTATATCTTTCCCCCGTACAACCCATCCTGTTATTTTATAAATAAAGTGACGTGTGTGCAGACCCTGGATACGTCTATCCATTCGTGCATACACGTTCACCAACCATGGTTTCCCACTAGTTAATGAATGCATAGTTTCCCCTTACCTTGGACAAATTTGTTTTTATCAACTCTTTTCTTAACGAAAAACCTTTAGCAAAACCTCCTTCATTTGAAACTTAAATTTACTTAACTAACTTTACAAGCATTTAACTCAATATACCAAATCATTCATGTAATCAAAATAAAATGAACACAACCTCCAAATTAATCTAGAAGAAAAAAAAACACATTTTAAAATGACATAACATGCATGTTATCAAATCAGAATAAAATATCCTATTCTACCTATCACTATTGGACACTTTTACGGACCAATAGTTCTTGTCAACTCAAATGCTATGAACACAATCACCCTACTCTAAACCAATTACTCAAACAATAACAATCATATTTCAAGACCAAATCAAGAAAACAAAATGAGGTATTACAACTTAGGCTCAATAAAACAACCAAACAACATCCCTCATTTTCTAGTAGTAACTCAAGCATAAAAACATTTCTTATATGACTCATAACTCATAAAACTTAGATTTCATAAACACCGTTTTCAACACAATTTTAACTCTCTTAAAATTACTACCAGCATTAGGCTCTCATAAATGACGCATATCCAGTATTTATATGACCGAGAAGACTAAACCTCCTATCTATATATCTGTTATTTACAGATCAATTATGAACATATCTGTTCTATCTAGATAAACAAATCAGTAATCCAGAATTATCTATTTATTATCTCTTAACAGCACATAGTATCCTGAATAAGCTCTTAAGTAAGCACTGTAACCTATATCCAACATTAACTCAATGTAGCCATCCTCTACTTATCAACGTACTTGTGATCTATCCTGTCTATTATTATTATAACTTGTTAACCCCTATCTTTAAACACGGCACTTCTAACCTCAATAAAACAAATACATTCACCCACTGTACTAATATCTCAAAACCACTTTTTCCACCGTTTCGTATACTTCTTCTTGTTATCTACAGTACTTTCGATTTATCTACCTCTTACGTTTCCATTTCCTCAACAACTCTAAGTTTCTCTGAATAAGTGCTAACTCTATATCAACATCTTCTTCTTCGTACAACCTACTAGCCTCTTCCATACTACTACTTGACTCTGACTTTTCATCCATTTCTTCTTCTTCGTCTGTATGTCTCTCTTTAGCTGCCGCTAATTTCTTCCGTTCAACATCCCACCTAATTTGTCGATCATTCTTTCTTAAGGATCTTTCTAGTATAGGTATATCGTCTCCGCTTGTTGAATCATCTCTAATTCTTCTCTGTCTTTTTACTTCTTTATCTCTTTGACTGTCCATTCTTCTTTTTGTTGCTTGCCTAGTATTTTTAAATGGAGCACCTGTGTCTTCTTCCATACTATCATAATGAGTTTCATTTGTCCCTTCTTCTTCCATTCTTTTCGGAATTGTCTGTTCTTGTTCTTCGTAACTTGGATTTGCTAACAACTGATTTTGTTCTGGTTCTTTTCTAAGATCTGGGGTTACTGTAGCTCTTCCAAGATCTGGAGTTATTGTAACAACTTGTTCATCCAAAAATTTTGCATCCGAATAACAATTATTATTATAATTATTATTTTCTATCTCATTTTCATCTCTTCTTAAGTGTTCAACATGTGCCCTTGCTATGTGTGCTGTGACCTGGTTCTTTATTACATACGATACATTACCCAGTTTTTCCAAAACGTAATAACCTGGAATCCAACGAGAATCAAACTTAGAGTTTCTTCTATGCTTTTTGTAATAAACTCTATCACCTACTTTAAACTCCTGTAATTTTGTATTTACATTTTTGTACTTTTTCTGTCTTTCCCTAGCTTTTATTATATTATTTCTTAATCTCATATGTGCTTTATGCATTTCTTGTATTATGACCTCTTGAAAATCTTCACCCATATATTTCCGTCTAGGTTTTAATAAATTATCTATAGGTAATATTGGTTCTCTCCCGTGTATTAAATAAAATGGCGAAAAACCCGTGCTCTCATTTTGATTTGTACGAATAGCGCTAAGAGCAGGTCCCAAAAATAGATCCCAATCTTTTTCATGTTCATCAATAATCTTTGCCACAATGTTGTATAACGTCTGATGTTGACGCTCGTTTTTCGCATTTGACGAAGGTCTATAAAATGAGGTCTTTATATGTCTTATGTTTAAATCTTTTAATAACTTTTCGAATTTTTTATTTACAAATTCTCTACCATTATCTGTAAGTATACTTTGTGGGCAACTAAACCTTGGTACGAACTCCTGTAAAAAAATATTAATGACAGTATCCGCGCTCTTATCTGGAATTGCATAAACCTCTGGCCAAAGACTGTAGATGTCTACTATATGAATTAAATATACATTTCCTGACAATGTTCTGGGGTGTGGACCTGATATGTCTAAACTAATCTTTTGCATTGGGAAGTGAGGAATATCTGTGTCCTGTAATGGAGACTTTATTGTTTTCATGTTCCTTAATCTGCACTTTTCACACGTATCTACATATTTGCATGCAGATTTAAATAAGTTTGGCCAATAATATTTACTTGTAAGTGCTTTCACTAGTTTGTCTCTACCGAGATGTCCATTTTCATCGTGATATGCTTTTAAAAGTTCATTTTCCAAATGCTTTGGAATATATTTCCTTAGTTGTTCGTTCTTTTCACACATATAATATAACTGTCCATCCTCTTGTAATAGCAAATAATTCCTTTTATATTTGTTATCTTCTGTTTCTCGTAACTTTTCCTTTATTTGTATGATTCTTGGGTCCAAATCCTGCTCTTCTTTCATATTGAATTGTGCTAACTGTAGATCTTCTTCTCTATGTTCAGACTCTTGATCTGATGGTAAGCTATCAAATTCTCCCCCATTTATTATAGCAGAATCCAGAATATTTACCTGCCAATTCCTGTCGTCTATCTCTGGTTCGGCTGCCTCCACTTCTGTATCCTCTGATGACTGTGTATATGGAATTCTAGACAAAAGATCAGCGCATGTGTTTATCTTACCCGGTATGTATTCAATTTTCGCGTCGTACCCCTGAAGATTCAATGCCCATGTCTGTATTTTCCTGTTCTGCACTGGAGCTTCTAAAAAAGACTTTAAAGGCATGTGGTCAGTTCTAATAACAAAACTTGCGTTATGTAAATAGTAATTAAGTTTTTGAAGAGCGTAATGAATCGCGTAAGCCTCCTTCTCGATAGTACTCCATTTTTTTTGTGATTTACTAAGCTTATGAGACAAAAAGTAGATAGGTCTTTCATTTTTTACCCCTGGTATTCCAGATTCTTTTCCTTCATATGGTTGTACTAAACATGCTCCTACTGCACTGTCTGAAGCATCTGTGTATAGTATTAACTGTTTGTTTAAGTCTGGATGCGTCAATAGTGGTACCAATGTTAAGCTGTTTTTTAAATAGTCGAAGGCTTTTTGACACTCATCATCCCACTTAAACCTGGCGTACTTGGCTGTTAAATTTGTAATTGGTTCAGCTATCCTTGAAAATGCCGGAATAAACCGTCTATAATACGCACACGTTCCTATAAAAGCACGTACTTCCTTAACGTTTGTTGGTGCAGGTAACTCTTTAATAATCTTTATTTTGTTCTGGTCTGGTTTTATACCCTCTCTATTTATAATATACCCTAAATATTTTGTTTCTGTTTTTAAAAATTGGCACTTACTAAGCTTCAACTTCACATCATGCTTTCTTAACCTGTCAAACACTAGTCTAATATGTTTCAAATGATCTTCTACATCTCCTTTGGTATAGACCAATATATCATCAATATAAGCAAGAGCGAACCTTTGCATACCCTCTAGAACTTCATTTATTAAGAGCATATAGTGTGAGGGCGCTGTCTTGACTCCAAAAGGCATTCGTAAGAATTCGTACGAGCCCATGTGGGTACAAAAGGCACTTTTCCGTTGCGCGTCCTCTGACATCGGAATACACCAAAACCCTGACCTTGCGTCCAACGTTGTGAAATATGTAGAGCCATTAAGTAGCCCCAAAATGTCATCAATTACCGGCAGTGGGTATGCTACATTCTTGGTGATTTTGTTCAACGCCCTGTAGTCACAACAGAAACGACTCGAACCATCAGGCTTGGCCACGATGACCACCGGAGATGACCATTCTGACTTCGACCTTTTTATTATTCCTGCTTTCAGCATCTCCTCTATTGCCTTTTCCATTATTTCTCTGTTTCTTAATGGAGTTCTGTATGGTTTTAGACTAATTGGTGGATGATCTCCCGTGTCTATCTCCATCGTAACCGTCCGCGTCTTACCCAATTCCAAATCACTAACCGCAAACACATCTTGATTTTGCTTTATAAACTGTTCTAACACTTCCTTATTTTCTGGCGAAGCTTTTAACTGTGACAGCAATTCTTGTTCCCTTGTTATTTTGTCTAGTGAATGTATATGTACTTTATTTTCTCCGAATGGATGGATCAATTCATTCATTCTGATTTTCCCTCTTCTTCCGCATCCGCGTCTGTCACTTCTCCTTTCACTAGAAGTTTCCAAATAACTTGTTCCCAACACTTCTGTTCTATTCGTTGCCAATATTTCACTAATGTTATGATCTAACTTTGCTATCACACATCCTCTGTATAACTTGATTTCTCTCCCTGTGTTGTTGATAATCATTACTGGAAAGGTTAAGTGTTTATCCAACTTCATTACTCCATCTGGAACCTCCAAACCAGGCTCATCAATTATTTCTTCTTGTAACTCAGTGATTCTGACTGTGTTTCCTTCCACATAATATGGGTTTCTCTTCAGCTTCGCTTGTATTAAATTAAC